>CCBP010000052.1:227929-270446 GCA_000765035.1 Trametes cinnabarina
CACGACGCGGACGTGGACGACGCGACGCCCCATCTGCTCCTCACAGCGTCCTCGCAGCACCTGCCCCCGCCGGGGGGCGAACAGGTGTACGAGGCCGAGACGAGTAGCGGCGCACCGTTCACACGGGAGCGCTCGAAGCTCTCGCGGGAGGAACGCATCAAAATCGCAAAGGCGCGCCGCGCGAGCGGCATCCCGGTCCTGTCGTCCACTCTTGCATCTGCGGACGACGCGGAGCGGTACCAGCCGCGCGGCGAACGCTGGGGTCCGGGCGGCGAGGTGGTGCAGGAGCTCAAGGACGTGATATGGAAGGTGGGCGAGAAGCGACGAAAGTTTTCGGAGCGGACGCAGCCTCAGCCTCAGCCTCAGCCCGAGTCCGAGGCCGCACACGAGTCTCAGAGACAGAGCGGGCCCGCTCCAGAACAGTTCCCGGTCGCGGCGAGGTCGGACGAGTTTGAGGCGGACAGCGAGAGTCGTCCAGAGCACACATCCGTGTCAGAACAGTCTCATCCTGTTGTGCCTATAGATACCCTACGGACAGAGCTCCAGGCCGCCCTCTTCGCGCGCGGTGCGGACGAGGACGAGGCGGACGAGTCACTTCCATGACCTTTCACCCGCCTCCTTGGCATCCATGTTTTCTGTTTTAGCGGATCGCTGGCCTGCATGTATATCTTATACAGCCCCTACGCATAATGTCTCTTTTCAATCCACGGTTGGATTGTATGACCCGTTACCCCTTCGCGCACTTTCCTGCATGCACACACTACGTTCGCCGTTAGCTAGATACCACATACTTCACGGAGGAATGCTATCGCTCTTTTCGAGCGTCTCACACATAAGTCACCCGGCCGTGTTTATGCGGCGTCAGTTATCACTAGGTTGTGCGTGCTACCTCCCCGTGGTCCCGCGCCGCACCTCGCTGCTCAGCGCTCATGCACATGTGCAAAGCAACATCGACAGGCATGCATACGTCAAATGCGCTGCCCCAACGAGATGACCATGCGGCGGAGGAGCGTCAAGAAAGATGATTAAACCAGTAAGTTATGCGATTCCATCCAGGACAGTACTGTATTGTTCCGGCTGCCAAGGCCTCGAGAGCGATCCCACCCAAACTTCAAGCACAGAGGGAGATAGAGACCAATCGATGAATCCGGAGACCGAGACACTATACACGGGAGGACTATATATGAAACAAACAACCGGGAGACAAGGGTAGTACCAATCACTCAATCGATCAGCCAGGAAAAGACGTACGGCGCGGAACATAGGGTAACAACACACACTCGATAGCGGGAGGGAATAGAGATAGGGAAGGAAGAGGAAGAGAGGAAGAACCTCGCACGTGAACTCGGGTACTAGCGGGTGGAAAGGGTACTAGTCGCTGGCGGATGCGGACGATGCAGCGCGAGAGAGGACGGGGACGGGCAAGAGACGCGACGAGCAAATAACGGCGAGCAGAAGTCTACGCGGATGCAGCGGCGGGCTGCACGGATTGTACCTGGAGGTACCGCAGGGGCCGCGGGGCGCAAAGGCACCGCCGCAGGCCTTTTGTATAAATACAAAATTCCGGGCAAAGGGAGGGGGAAGGGCTGTCCTTAAGAAGGGATATGTCGAGGTATCAAGGATGGAGGGGAGCGACAACCCAGAAGCAACAACTGTCCTCCGAGCCAGACTGCCACGGTCCCACTGGAAGCACAAACGCGTTTGAAACGATCGCAGCCGGCCAGGTCTGCACTGAGCCCGATTGAAGCTACCGCCCCAAGCACCGCGCCTTTTCACGCGCCATTCGCGTTCTCGGGGTCGAACCATGCCGCAAAGTCGCGTTCGAAGTTGAGACTTGACTCCGTGCCGAAGATAGAATTGTCCATGGTAGCGTCAAAGTCAGGTAGGCCCGCTCCAAAGTCGATGTTAGCGAATGTCGGATCAATCCCATCAGTAACTGAAGGTGCCGGATGGGGCGGGGGAGGAGGGGGCGGGTGGTTCATGGACGGTGTCGAATTGCCCATGATGGCCTGCGGTGACGGTGCCGTCATTGACGACGTGTTAGGCGTTGCTGGTGCCGGTGCGCTGGCGGGCTGAGGACCCTGTGGACCACCCTGCTGAGGTGGCTGCCCTTGCTGTTGTTGTTGTTGTTGTTGTTGTTGTTGTTGTTGTTGTTGTTGTTGTTGTTGTTGTTGTTGCTGCTGCTGTTGATGTTGCTGCTGTTGCTGTTGCTGCTGTTGCTGCTGACCTCCAGCGTTGTGCGCAGCGTTCTGAGGCGACCTGTCGAGATGTCCATTTGTTCCAGAGCCGTCTGAGCCATCAGGCTTCGGCTGCCCGCCCGGCTGCTTCGCGTTCATCGCGGGAGACGGAGGCGGAAGCATGCCGCCCATGGGCTTGTTCTGCTGCACCATGCGGCTGCCCGGAGGCGGGCCACCTGCCGCGAGATATTGCATTGCTTGGCGTTGTTGCTCTTGAGCGTCAGGCCCATGAGGTCCCGATGCTGAAGGCGAAGCGACGCCGCCTGGATGCATACCGTGCTGGATCTGTTTGTTGTGCAGGCTCTGCATCTGTTGTCGGTACTACGGGACCAAACAAGTCAGCTGTGCTCTGGAAAGGCGGGGTGTGCCACATACCTGCTGCATCTGCACGTTGTTCATCCCTGGTGGAGGTGGCCCACCCATCATCCCTCCCCCCATACCTGGATTCATAGGGCTCATTTGCGGCGTACCCATTGGTGGTCCCATCATCGGGTTTCCCATGCCTGCCATAGGAGGTCCGCTGTACTGTGGCATCTGCATACCGCCCCTCATGAGCCCATTCGGCTGCATGTGCGGACCTGGCTGCATTGGGGGCCCGCCTTGCTGCTGTGGCGGGTAGATGGGCGTCATTGGTGGTTGTTGACCCTGTTCCCCGCCCGGCGATCGACGTGCTCGCTTGCGATCCGGCGGTGAAGACTCGTTCCTCGGCAATTGTTCGGCCTGATGAAGCAGTGCGCGTCTGAGAACGCAAACCATTGAGGGAAGAGAAGATGCCTCGACAACGCACCTCCTGTCCTGGTGATGTACTGTTCCTCTTGGCACCGCGCTGTTGTTGGTTTTGCCCTTGTTGCTGCTGCAGCGCCTGCTGCCCCTGTGGTTGCGGATGTTGCGCCATTTGAGGCGTCCTGAGGCCTGCTGGATGCTGCATCGGACTTGGACCAGACTGCGTCGAAGGGCCTGCACTGGAACCGGACATGTTTGGTGGCTTCATGTTACTACGTCGGAAGAGGTTCACAAGTTGTTGCTATACCAACATCGCGGCCGAACGTCAGCATACCAGAAATAGATGCTGTACAGAGCGACAGCCGTACCTTCTCCTCCAGGGTAAAGTTGCTGACCTCCTTCTCCCCGAGACCCATTTCTTGTTTGATCTTCTGGAGCGCAGGGGGAGGCATGCGATTGATCTCCGCGTTCAGAGCGTCGAGCGACGGGACTTGGCGTTGCGCCATAGACGGACTCCGCGCGGTCATCGCAGAGGCTGGGGATCCCGGATTGCTGGGAGACCGTCCAACTAGCTGCTGATACGCCGGCTGCGGCGTGTGCTGAGGGTTGCCCATGAGACCAGATCCAGTCGGTCCGTTAGGTGGGAGCATGTTTCCCCGGTTCATCTGGTTGTTCATCTGCGTCAAGGGAGCATTAGCACCAACGGGGCCCATGCTACCAGCGTTGGGGTGCTGTGGTCCGCCCTGTGGATTAGGCGGGGAATGCGCCATGGTTGGGGACTGGAACTGGGTGCCATTAACGCCCCGTTGCGGCGGCGGGCGCTGTCCCTGGAGCATGTGAGGACCATTGGCTTGAGGAAGCGCACTCCCGGGAGGACCCGCCGACGTTCCTGGCATCCCGTTCGGCTGAGGGCCATTACCAGGGAAAGGAACGCTGTTTGGAACGCCATTGGGCATGACAGCTCCTGGTGGTTGGGAAATTTGTGGCCCGAGGCCATTCACTTGAGGACCGTTCTGTGTTGGCGGTCGTACGCCGTTGGCGTATCGCGGTGCTTGAGGGCCGGTCCGATTTGGCTTCTGGGCGGCGTTCTGACTTGCAGCCTGATGCTATCGAAGAATTCGCACCGTCGCCCGGTGGGTAATCACAAAAGTGGACGCACCTGGATGTACGCCAACGCATCCTCCGAACCCGTCCCGTTGCTCTTCGCGGTAAATAGTACCCAGAAGACACTCCACCATCTTATATACAAGGTCAATTAGCGAAACGCAATGATGTCTGATGATAATAACTCACTCAAACAGCAGACCCTGTTTCGCGTTGATTGGAGGTTGCACTTGGGGGGTCAGACCCGCTTCAGTCATCAGCTCGTTTGCAGTCTTGTGGAAGCCTCGCTTCATGCAGTAGTCGTATATGTAGATGTGGAACCTGGACGGAGAGGAAAGACAGCGTTAGCCGCTGATTCAGGAAGAAACGCAGAGCGACTAACATCCTATCGCCCTCCCACAGCATGCTTGTGTGATCTATTGGCGGAGAATTGGATGAGTTGGCGGGTGTCCCGTCGGAGGCCATGTCGCGGTCGTCTCAAGGCGAGCCGAGAGTGAGGTGGCGCCGAGCAATGTCGATGAGCAGCGGGGCTCCGGGAGCAAGACAGGCTCAACAGCAGACTATCCGCAGCAAAGATGTGCGGGTGGGGCGATATGCAGGCGGGCTTCGAGAGACGATTGAGAGCGTGGCCCGAGGGTGGGAGAGATAGAGCAGAGGGAGCGGGATTTCGGGCGTGATTGTTGTTGTGGTAATACAGAGGATATAGCAGTGTACAGCAATCGAGTGAGATCGACGACGACGGCGAGGACGACGGGAGATGCGACGACGGAGAGTGTATCGCCTGCGAGGTGGCTGTATGCGCCGGACGGAGGGAGAGGAGGATGAGGGGAGGAGCAGAGAGAGCGTAAGCGGTCGACGCCCCGATGGGAATCGGGCGGGTCACATCCCCCGCAAACAAACTCAGCGCCGGCAACCAGCGGTGCCACGCCCAAGTCCGCCTCGCTTGCTCGTGCACACGCCGTATTACACCCAATACAATTAACAACTAGTACGGTACTACTCTGGCAGCAACACAACTCAGCCCTGTACACGATGTCCTCCCAACTAGTGTCGTCGCACAACCGCGATCTGGAAGTCCCACCCGCCCAGCACGTACTTGAACTCCAAGAGGCGCTTCATCTCCCGCCACGGGCCCGCGCTCACCGTCCCGAGCTCCCTCTCGTCCGTCACCACGTAGATAAAATCCGCGGGCGAGAGCAACGACCGGAGCAACGATCCTACAAGGAACGCGATGAGCGCCACGATGACAAGCGTCGATAGCGGATATCTCGGCGCATTTCGTGTCTGCGCTCGCGTCAGCAAGCCCCCCGCGCCAACGCCTCCTTCCCTCCCGATGTTTGCCGTGCTGCCGTTGTCTTGCTGCGCGCCTTGACCCAGCGGCGACCGCGCCGGACCATCTGTGCTTGGTGGACTGAGCAGACCACTCGACCGCCGCGAAGGGCTGAAAGGCAATGCGCATCCGTTCAGGAACCGCATGAAGCCACTTGTAGCGCCCTCCGGCGCATGCTGCTCAACCGGAGACACCGTTGGCGACGCCTGTTGCACGCACGCAGTACGATATACCACGGCGAGTGCAGCACGGGAGCGAGGAAGAAATTTTCGACGGCACGATGGGCGCAAGGATTGAGGGGCGGACGAGAGACACATGTAACACGTCAGCAAACTGTATATTGACAGATGGCGCACGCTCGAGCTAAATCTTCAATTACTCACGCTTTCCGCGGCTTCCTCTGCGGCCTCGCATGGCGCAGGCGTGCTCTCCTTCTCTTGCTTTTCTGGAGCGTCAGATGGTTCGGATGCTTTCGCAGGCTCTTCCAGAAGATGCTGAGCCATCGCCAGGGGAGCCTGCAGTTCCGCCGGCACCTGCTCTTCCGCGGAAACCGACCTGCAGAACACATACCAAGAGTCCACGCGTCAGCATATGAACTATACAGTTGTTCGCACTTCCGTACGACGCATGGAAACTGCCAGGCTGCGTAGAATGCGGAACAAGCACGTACCGCGCAAGGACGTCCGCCTTCGCCGCCCTCGTGTCCAGCAGCTCCTCTCGGCCGAGTGCCGTCAAACTCTCCTTTTCGCTCATTACAGCCACGGGCGTCCCGTTCACTGCCACAGGTGCAGATGCGCTCCCGTTGGCGGCGGCCGTAGGGCGTACCCGTATGTCGATGATCGCGCGACCTTCTTCCAGGTCTAGGAGCCATTGCGGCTTTGGAGGTGCGCTGCGTGTCTCGCCGGTCAGTGGGTCCACGATGGTCGACATCTGATACTGCGCCGTCGGAAGGGAGAAGCGGAGCAAATGCCGCGGTGGTCGGTCCACATTCAGTCCAGCAGAGTGAAGCGGGGACGGTGGCATCGTATACGCAGCGCACGATATGGGCAACACCGTCTCCTTCTCGCCAGGTAGGTCGCTCGATCCGGCATCCGCGGGGGTAGGCGGTGGAAGCGCTAGTTGACTCTTGCTCGATTTCTCGATCCGTGATCGCAAAACGACGTCGTAGCCAGCAGGGTAGAGTTTAGAATCCACTATGAGTTCCGAAACCAGCAGGTCGACTGGGTGCCGCACTTCGCCACGGGGAGTAAATATTGTTGAAGACCGGCCGCCGACCTCACGTGCACGGGGAGAGCGCGACCGCGCAGCTCGAATCCGACGATCTGATTCGCTGACCTCAACTGCACTAGTCTGGGATTCGGAGGGACTGACGCCTTCAGGCTCAGCCGCGTTGGGTGCGACGATACGATTGGGCCTCGGTGTCCGGTCGTTTGTCGCTGGCGCTGCGAGGTTCGCGAAGCCATCTAGGATGATGAGACTCGAGTAGGTCTTCGAAGAAGGGACGAAGGCAGCAACCAGGAAGGTACGGCTTGGGTCCTTCTTCCGAAGCGTCCAGCCGGCTTGTGGGGTCCTGAGCTTATCCTCGGGGGGAGGGGAGAGCATGAAGCCTGGTGGTGGAAGGCGTGGTAGCGGAGAAGGGGCAAGATTCTTGAGATAGCTCTCCACAGCTACAATGGATTTGGGCAACATCCCGTTGATCATCGAGTTAACCGCCGCTGGGATGGATCCGGCATAGTCTACCGCGACCACTCGTGTGCAGCGGGTCGAAGGGATAGCGTAATTCTCCGCGGAGTAGGGGTCTAACGTCTCGAGGATCCATGCGTCGACGTAAATTCGTCCGATAGGAAGGGTATACGGATTGTACTTCGAAGCCGCAAAGTGGTTGACGGATTCCGGAGAGAACGATGAAGACACGTAGAAGATGGCCGAACGACTCTCGCTGGAAAGCTGATCGGCTTCAGCGGTAGCCCTACGAGACGCCGGTGAAGAGACAGTTTCGCGCGCAATGAGCGACGAGACGTAAAATCCGCGGTCGCGGAAGGGGAATCCACCCTTCATAACCGTAAATGCAGTGTGGGCGTCGGCACCGTAAGCCTCGAACATCGCGGCCGAGTCAAATCGTGTATCCCACTGCTTCCTGCAATCATAGCTCTTCAATACGGAGACGATCTCTTCGGCTGCCACGCCCTCGACGACCTTCTCGCCCTTATGTACCGGTATGATGGGTGACACCTCCGGATATATCTTGCGATGGACAGGAAAGTCTTTCTCGCTGACAAGGGCCCATCCGTCGCTGAATGGGTGAAAATGAAGATCTTGGATGAAGGCGAGCGCTTCCAGCGCGTACTGCATCGGCGGCTTTGAGGACGATAGCACAGCGTCTTCGCCGGCCATCGCAGGAGAGATGGCAGCCACGGCTTGCTGCGTGGTTGTCGTAGCCTGCTCGACAGCATAGCTGAAGAACTTGGAGAACGACGTGGCGAAGGAGGGCGGAGTGGTCACAAACGACGTCGTCGACGCCGTATGTGAAGAGGACTCTTTGCTGCTGTTGTCGTCAACAGCCAAAGGGTCCTTGTCGGCGTCCCACTCTGCTCTGCGTCTGCGGATGACTCCTAGGACAGGAGGCTGATCGAGTGGCACGCGTGCCGGCTTCACGCGTTTCTGCTTGGTGAGGTTCTTCAAGTCGCGATCAGGCATATCCTCGACAACAACATCGATCTTCACGCCGTTGATCATGACCAGGCCCTTCTCCTTCGGTGCGCTCATGAGCCCTCTGCGGATGATGACTTGGAGGCGCTCCTGCTCAGAGTACACGGCATCATGAGTGATGGTGAGCCAGAGGCCTCCTCCCGCCGAAGAGAATCGATGTCGACGGAGAGCAGCGGTAGACTGAGGAGGGGGGTCGACTACGATGTCTAGCGAAGACGCCCAGGTGTCCAGGTCGCAGCGGATCTCGCATTCGATGACAGGGAGCGATGCGGAGGACAATTCTTGACTGGAGTTACTGTCGGACGTAGACCGTCGTTTCGCGGAGCCCTCGTACTCGACGCGGAAGCTGCCGCGTTCATGGTCGTATCGTAGCTGATTCGCTTTCGCTCCGTCCAACCGCGTGACGACAGGCGGTCCTCCACACTTGATGGCGAACTCGCCGATGCCTGCGACCGCGCTGATCATTTGCTGTGGGATTGACCCTTTGTTCGACCATCCTTTGGGATCAGATTGCTCTAACAGTGTGACTAAAACGGTGTTCGGAGACAGCGCCTCGATCGCCCACCCCTGTAGATCGACCTGCGTCCGAATCGTGTTAGGGTCCGCAGATGGGATCTGGGGGAATAGGTTTGGGTCATCCGCAGAGAACGCGAAGACGTGGATCGTCGTGGGAGACTTGTAGACCGTCTTGAGGACGACCATATCCCTCCCGCTAAGCAAGTTAACATTAGTGACCACTTTCTGGGGGTGAAACATCATCTCTACTGACTTGAGCGGCCACGCGGGTTTGGTCTTCATATGCCACAGTTCTGTCAGTTCATTTACGTCTTCCAAGAGTACGGCATCGTCGAAGAGCTTGTCCCAGTACGCACGTGCTCCTGGGGTTGTGATGGCGGCGTACAAGTCCCATAGACTGATCCCCACGAATGTGGCCTCTGCCCGGTAAACCACCAAGGTTGGGTCGATGGAGTCAAGCTGAGACACAGACACGCCACGAGATTCCACAGCTAGGACACGATCAGCTGGAGCATCAGAAGATCAGCATTCGATACACACTCTGTTTCCACTTCGCCTCGGGTTCTTGCAAAAGCGAGGAGAAGTATATATAGTTGCGCTTTACTCGGGACAAGATCGACTTCTCCGCCGCGGCGGATCTCTCGGTGAGTGTCCTGGAGATCTGCGGACGTTCGAGTCCAATGGTGGAAGCGCGGGAAGTGCTCGTAGCTGCAGTTGCAACAGAGGACTGGGTCGCGAAGCTCTTGTCCGCCGTACTGGACGCATCCTGGAACATGGACTGGGAGATGAAGAATGACGACGGGTCACGCGCCCCCAGTTCCTCGATGGGTTGTGGGATGCCATTCAAGCGTAGTCCACTAGACGGCCCAGAAAGCTCGATGACAACCCGGACTTTCAGCACAGAGTGGTCGTTTGGTAAGGGAGCATGCTTGACGTTGAGAATGAACTTAGGCTGATCAGCGGATCCCGAGTCAGCTGGACTAGACGAAGGACGGGTAGCATGTGCTGTCCACGGCAATTGCGAGACTTCTTCAGAACCTTTGGTGGATAACTGGACGTCCCATCCATGCGCGGAGGACAGGGAGAATTCGACGGCGCGGGTCAGTCTGCGAATTTCGCGAATGGTATGTAGTTCCTCCAAGCTATGTTCGGAGGGCTGTTGTTGATCGTCGTCCTCAGGGACGATAGAGTAGTCGACGGTAAGTGCCTCCCGATCGACAGCGAAACGTATTCGTTCGACCGTCACACCATTTCCGTACCCAGTCAACAGTGGGATGCGAGTACCGCGATCTTGGACTATCTTGAACAGCCCCACAGTCATCGCGCTCAGCTCCTGCCCCAGATTGAAGCCAGAGCCCAGATTCCATAACACACGGAAGTTGTGCTGCCAGAAGCAGGTTATGCGGAGCTTCCCTCCTGTAGAGCCAGACTTGGAATTCTGCTCGCCTGACTGTGGCTGTATGCGCTGTATGCACCATGCAAACACTGCATGGGCGTGGTCAACGGATGGCGGGGCAAATAAGGCAGCTAGTACTCACAAGCAACATCAGAGCGTACGTAAGGAGGGGAGGGTCGTAGATACGTCGGTTCGTCCGGGGAGCGAGGCAGAGACGTCGAGATGTCAATGAGCGTCGTCGCATCGTTAAATGTACGAGAGATCGTAACTGCGTCACGAGGGCTATCCGCGCGTTCGGAAATGTGTCTCATACAATAGCGTTCCCGTACTCACTTGGCCGGCCATCCAAGCCTGAAGTTGACCTTTGAAATCCGCGTCGCCTGGTCGAACATCTCCAGCAATTGGGCGCTCTCCACGGCTGGGTCCCATTCCTTGCGCATCTCAGGGGTAACCAGAACGGACCTCCACATGTCCAACGAAGCCGTCTCGTCGCTCAGAGGCACCTCCAGCACGGCTCGGTAGACGTTCTCCCCGGACTTGATGGCTTTCCGGTGGATCATGACGTCTGCCACTTCTGGCACCGCCGAGGCACGACCCTTGCCTTTGCTCGGTGTCGCAGCGCCGTCGTTGTTGACCGGTACACGCTTCCAGTCGTGAGATGCATGCGACGTTAGCAGCTGCCGGAAGTGCACCTGAGCGTTGTCAAGTGCGTTATACCAGGACTCCCTCAATCTGCCCACTTCGGTTCAGCGACTCGTAAGGCGAAGCTCAAAGTATAAGCAACACATACCGCGTTCCATCCATGCTTTAATTGTTCGTGAAGTCGTAAATGGTCGTGGCAGAGGAGTCGAGAAAGTCAGAGGACGAGCGCCTTGTGGTCCGATGTCGTGGGGTTGAACAAGGTACACACGTGAATGGCACGATGCCACGTTGTCCCGGCGAGTACAATGACAAGTGAAGCTTTGAAGTCCCCGAGAGTGCTTCAGATGATCAGCAAGGTCTTGAATGTTGAACGTTGAGGCCCGGAGGAAATTCTGTGACAGCTGCTGGACTGCGGCCTCTGCGCAAGCCACTCCCAAGGCAGGAATGAAAAGCAGTCGGATGAGAATAACTACGCAGATAGACCCTGAGGCCTGAGGCCTGAACGTTTGAACAATAAGCGAGTTTAGCTGAGGACGGCACGACACAAGCAGTTCGTCAAACTCCAAACCAGCAGGATGCCCAGGTACAGATGCAACAGCAGGTCAGCGTTGGTGCATAATCTGGTCGATGACGGCAGGCGTAATTATGATAACATTTCGATTGGCGTCACTGCCGAAACGGGTGTGGACTACGTTGATGCTAGAAGGGCTTATATTCGTTAATGCTAGAAGGGGTTATATGTCACCTCCGATTCGAGTCAGCATTATGGGCGCTTATATGGCGTCAAGTACAGAAACATCATGGTGGTCCGATACTTGGCGGCAGAAAAGGTTTCGATATCCAGCACTATCATATGCCAGCCAGCACACCACCTCGGGCTGCGATGGCGAAAGGCAAGGGACGCATCCTGAGCATCCAGTCCCACGTCGCGTACGGCTACGTTGGCGGAAAGGCTGCGGTATTCCCACTGCAGTGCCTCGGATATGATGTCGATGTAAGGGGTCCCTTTTGGGCGAACTCGAATCTCTGATTCAAGCGTCGTGAAGTCATCGTTCTGCCTCGACGCATAGTGCTGACATATGACTGCTTCCGACATAGGTTGTCAACACCGTCAATTTCTCTAACCACTCTGGTGCGTGTGTTCATACGCCGAATGTGTGGATGGGCTGAAGATTGAGGATTGTACTTCAAGGTTATGGCAGATTCGGTGGCCCACGAACATCGGCCGCAGAGCTCAACCAGATCCTCAATGTGATGGAGCAAAATGGTCTACTTCAACAGGATCGCCTGCTTACAGGTTTGCGAGACCAAGTCATCTCAAGTCTGTTGATTTCTGATGTCTCGTGAAATCAGGTTACATCCCCGGAGCTGAGGCCACAGCAGCGGTAACGGCTCTGGCAAAAAAGCTGCGCGACCGGAATTCGGAACTCGTATATCTTCTAGATCGTAAGTAACACGGTAAAAAAAGCCGCTTGCAGAGTCTTACAGCTTTACCAGCCGTTTTGGGAGACTCTGGACGACTGTACGTTGCGCCGGAGGTCGTACCCATTTACCGCGACGCTCTGCCACTAGCCACCATTATCACGCCCAATTGGTTCGAAGTCGAGTGCGTGCCCAACATTTGTCGCAGCATGCAATACGCTGACTATGAGCAGGGTTCTGACAGAAATTAAGATGGCCGACGCGGCTTCTCTGCGTGAAGCTATCCGGACGCTGCATGAAACCTACCGCGTACCGAACGTCGTCATCAGCTCAATACCCCTCAAGTCCTGGCTAACTGACCTCCTCCCCTTCCCCCTCCGGCCTCCCACCAACTCGGACGCGGATTACCTCGCATGCATCGCCTCCTCCAAATCGGACGCGCTCTCGTCCGTGTACATCAAGTGCTTTCCCTGCCTCCCAGGCTACTTCTCGGGCGTTGGTGACCTCTTCTCCGCGCTCGTGCTCGCGCACTTTGACGAGGCGGGCGCGGAGGGAATGGCCCCTGGGGAATCGCCGCTGTCGTATGCGGCTTCGCAGGCGGTCTCAAAGACGCATGCGATCCTAACGTTGACACACGAGGCGGCGTCAATGCTCCCGGAGGACGAGCGGCAGGCGACGGACGAGGAGCTCGACGCGCGGGAGCCAATGAGGAAGATCAAGCGTATGAGAGGCCGCGAACTGCGCCTCATCCAGGGCCAGGACATCATCCGCGGCACCCAGCCCATCGACTACAAACGCCTGGAGCCGTGGGAGGGCTTTTGGACGGCGTAAAGGAGGTGTGGTCCAGCATAGACTAACACCGTAGATTCAAGCAGTAGATTTACAGCGCATGTATGGATTACATCCTTGTGTCTTCGCAGCGATTATCCCGTGCGAGTACGGTACTACCGAAAGCGAAAGCGAGACATGAGATTGCACTGCAGATACAGCGTATAGACCGTTCGTCAAAGAGCGAGTCCTATCAAGGAATGGACGCAGGCAGAGTTCGAGAGTCGTCCTTCTTCTCTGATTCTGCAAGTACGGGACGCCTCCGCCTCCTACGAAACCGAACGAATAGGAATGCAGCAGCTGCAACGATAGCGGCTCCCATAAGGGCTCCGAGGACTTCCGCCGCGATCGCGCCGCTAGTTTGCCCCGATGCTGCTGCTGCTCGAGCAGAGCTGGGTATGACAATGGATGGAGTGCTTGTAGGAAGCACCGTGGATGGTGGCAGAGAAGGAGCAATGAATGGTGTTGTACTGTCCTCCTCAGCGCGTGATGACTATTATACATGTAAGAATAAGAGACTCACTTGTTGTCCGAGATAGCGACAGTGATGGAGTCGATGTCCAAACGGGTTGTCTCGTTGGACTGAACGAATGTGAGGGACAGTGTAGTGACCCTGTCTTCCGGGAGATTGATGATCGAGATGAACTCGACGGAACTGTTAATCTCCGATCTGACGGTTACGACAGGATTTATGGTGGACACCGTCACGTTCACGAGAGCTGTAGACAGTGCGGTGGTCTTCACGTACAACGCGAGAGCTATAAGTCCCGGTGAGCACACGGCCTTTCACTGGAGAGTTTCCTATAGGGTCTTCTGAGTTTACGGACGACGTACCCCTCACGGACAGGAACAGCTGGGGTATCAGACCTCCACTGCTGTTGTTTGGTCCAGATGTGGTGGTGAGCGTACCGCCGGATGCATCTTGTGCAGCGATGATACGCCTACGGGAACGTACATCAGTGTAACGCATCAAGCGGGCCTGTACGGGCATCCGGATATGACACTACGCACCACGCACCGTTGCAGATCTGAGTCTGCGCCTCGGTGCCAGCCGAAGACTCGGAAGAGAGTGTCAAGCCGCAGGCCGGGGGGCTGTAGATGATCTGCGAAGCGGTGTCCTCGAGAGTGATGTTGACGTTCGCGTTCACGCCAACTAACGATCTGAGGACGGCTAGGAGCGACCAGAGCAGTACAGCCTGCCGCTGCAGGTACATGCTAGCAGGCTGTCATGAGGCAAGGTTCGCTGGCTGATGAAGGAGAACGAGGTGGTGGTGGCGGGTGCGTCTATCCGCCATGGCAACGTAAACATGAGGAAACGACGTTCCAAACTTGACGCTGTTTATAGCCATTCCGGGAATCTGCGACAGTCTTAGAGAAAGTAAGTTTTGCAGCACATCGTAAGTATGCAAAGAAGCTACGCTGCTCGCAATGAGCAGCGAAATGAGGGCTACAGTGGCTAGTAGCAGCGAGGAGATCCCGCTGCTTCTGCGGGGGTCTTGCCAAGAGGCGGACGGAAAAAGAGGCTAGAATCACTTAGTAACGGGATAAGGTGGCCCGGAAATGTACCATAAGTGGGGTCTAGGCCTTATCGGACCCGAGTTTTGTTGGTACCTGAAGAAATCGTTGACAGATCCGGAAAAGGCGCGAGGCGGACAACGTGAGCGTCGCGACAGGCAGCGAGTCCCAGCGTGTGCTCGTCGTCGTCCCTTTCCTCCTGCCTCCGCCCACTCCTTGCCTTCGTCCATCTCCTTCTCGTCCGCCCTCACAGGCTGTCCCAGTCCCCACGCGGGACGTTCACTCTCTTCTCACCACGCTCTTTTGTTCCTCCACAGTCCTCGCGGACCTGATCCAAAACAAATCATGTTGGACGACATCCAGATCGACAAACGCGGCCTCCATCGCCGCGTCGGCGCAGGGGTGCGGCGACTCAACAAACGGGTCTATATCCCGACGGCGATATTTACCCCTTATCCTACGGACACCGATCCTGTGGATACCCCTGCGACCACTTCGCAGCCAGTTGGTCAGTCTAATCCTCATTGGAACATGGGAATCAGGCGCAGGGCGGCGTATCAGTGTCCATGGAATCATCGCAGTGGCATCTGCTCTTACTTATGGTCATGGATCTGCCGGTAGAGCGTGCAGACGATCCGCATGCGGCACCGCAACCGAGTCCTAAAGTGTATCGTTCGGCGACGTGCGAGATTGTAACCCTCGCGCGATGAAGAAATGCGTTTCCTCCGTTTGCTGCAATAAGCAAGCTTGCTGTTGTTGATGTGAGAGCTGCTGCTGCAAACGGAGATGGGACTGCTTTGCTCGTGGGGATTATGATCTGTAGTCGCGCCCTGCACATATCTTGAATTGCGCATCCATCCTGCAGCTCGCTTTTGTTGAGTTGGGAACTAACATCTCTTCTATCGGCAGTCGCTCCGCCAACATCGACGACGCCTGTTGCTGTAACGCCTACAGTCTCGCAGACACCCGTCCTACCTAATCCGGTCACCACATCTTCGTCCAACCCACTTGTCAACCTCCCCACCCAACCCGGCACTTCCTCCCCGAACCCGCTCACGTCCCCTACGCCCGCCGCCCCTGTGACGTCTTCGAGCAGCACTCCCGCTACTCCTTCCGCGCAGAGTACTCAAGCTCGCGTCACATCTCCTGTCCAGCAGTCCACGGCCTCCCGCACGGTCGCTGATCCAGTCACTGAGGTAACTCAGACGTTGACGTCCACACGTAGTGTGATTGGGGCGGCGGCTGCTTCCATTTCCCCGAGCCCGTCTCCCTCTGCTGCCGCTACGACGAGCTCGAATGTGAGCACTGGCGTCATTATCGGCGGCATTGTGGCTGCAGTGATTGGTATCGCTGGCATCGTCTTCGCGGTCGTTTACTTTGTGGTACGCTTTCGCCCAGAAGCTGTGTCATTAGCCGCACGTTGACCCGGTCATTGCAGCGCCGCTCTCGGAGGAACGCCGAAGAGGATGATGGGAATGACTTCAACGCCCAGGCATTCCGTCGCCAGTCCGTGGCAATTCAGGAGGACAACACGCCTGCTATGAGTCGGGCCATGACTCTCAACCGTGGCGGCGGTAACACTCCTCGTCCGCCTACGATGATCGAGCGTAAGATGGCCCAAACTCCGGTGTCCTACAATACGGCTCCCGTCTCCCATCCCTACGGATACGCTGCCGCGTACAACCAGCCGTCCTTCTCTCCTGGACAGATCATCACTCCCGGCCCGTACACTCCGACAACCGCGAACTCGGCGAACCCGTTCTTCTCGCCGTTCGAGACGCCTATGCACTCTCCCATCTCTCCCGCTCACCACGATTATGGGTATGACGCTCAAGGTTCTCCCATAACTCGCCAGCCCTCGAGCGGTTCTACGGCTGTCCTCTCTCGTCAACCGTCTTCTGCTGCTCAGCCTGTCCCTCAGAACGCGTCCGAGGGCGAATACGTCGACTTGAGCCGCTCCAGCGTGACTCCCTTCCAGGCTGCGCAGTATGCTGAGATTTCTCGCCGCCTCAATACGACGCCCCCGCAGGCGCTCCCTGCATCCGAGGTCGCCGAAGTCGCCGAAGAGCTATCCCAGCAGAACGAACCCGCACCTATGTCGCCGCAGAGGCCGGTTGAGCCTCTCGAGCTCCAGCCATCGATTAGCTTTGACGGACCGCAACACCTCACTGTGCAGCCGACTCCGAAGGAGAGCGCGTTCCCGGAATCGCCGTTCGCCGACCCCACGCTGAGCATGCATGAGGAGCAGTTGCAGCACGCCCCGGAACGCGAGTCTCTCAATATCCCGCAGCCGCCCTCGCCCGCGTTCTCGTCCAAGTCGCGCATCGCGTCCACACCGCCGACGCTCCCTGAGATCCAGATTTGTCAGCGTCCCTTCTCGCCGGTCTCGCTCGACTTCCCGCTCGTTCCGTCCACGCCACTCGCGGCGCCGTCGCCTCTTGGCTCGTCGTTCACCGCTCCGTCGCCGCCGCCGAGTGCTCATCTTGCCGAAACTCCTGTCCCCGTCGCAGCTCCGGCCCCAGCTCTGCGCGAGCAAGCGACGGCTCGCGTGCCCGCCGCACAGAGGCCGGACACGGTTTACACGCTCTATGATGAGGAAGACGCCTACGCCGGCATCTAAACCAACTGCTCTGTACCACCACCCTCCGCGGCCTTCGCTGGCCCTGACGCGTGCTGTCCCAATCGGAAGCACGCGTTGTAACAATGTCCGTCTCCCCTCTTGACATCTGGTTTGTTCAGTGTGGTGCTCCTGTGTTTGTGGTTCGTTTGGCATATCTATGCGGCGGCGGGGCAGAACTGGATTCTCTGGGCACACGGGCATGCACCTCGTCTGTCGCCTACAACGTTTCCTTATCAATTGCTGCTTGTTCTCGGTGTCGTTGCCCTCCTGCTCGGTTTTCTACAAGTAGATTGTCGGTCGAGCTCCCGCTCGCCTGGCATGCTCTGTCCCTTGACGAGATCCCACATACCTTCCAAGAATCGCCCTAATGCGGCCCAGTCTTTTATTCCTAATTTCCTGGTTTCTCCCCTCAACAATGTGTTCAGTCGTGTCGTTCTGGCCCCGCGTTCGCTCCTTCACTTCACCTTCCGTGCGGGCGGAGCTCTCTCCATATGTTCGGTTCCGTGTGTCGCTTTCTACCATCCGATTGGCGTACGTGCCCCTTTCCTCGACAGTTCCCGGGCCTCCCTTCGACCTCACTAGGCAACGAGCCGCTGCAATCTCGTCGATACCTAGTCTGCGTTTATCCCCCGTTCTGTTCTGTGATTTTAAGACGTTGTGATTTTTAGTGCGTAGTTTGTCGACAATGGCGATACAGCCTGTAGGCTTGTATACGGTCCATTGACGGTCGCGTTGACGGTTGCAAGAGAAGGTGAGTTTGGCGTCAGTCTGTATTGAAAGACGACTCGTTCTACAGCAATGTAGACCATCAATACATGTCCCTGATAAGCCAGGGTCCTTGATTACCGGTCACCGGCACCGGTCAGGCCTAGCTCAAGCCCAACGTTGCACTGCCCAACCGGTAACAAGCGAGCGTGAGTAGTACATCGATGCCTGGCAAGCAACACCTCCGAATCCTACACACCTCAAAAAACAGCTCACTTAGATTCTCCTATCCGACAATGCGGCACTCAATTCACCGCAACGTCGGCCGTAACAGTCATATGCCGCATCTGGAAATGTGGATGGTTGCCTCCGACTCCTGGGTCCTGGCTGAGGGCCATACCTTCTTTTCGTTCGGGCAACCTCATTTCTAGGTTTATAGGGCAGGAGGTGACTCGTTCGGTACGAGTCGGAGGCTACAGGTCCGTTGACTCTTGCTGGTACACCATTGCCGTCGATGCGACTAGGCCGTCTCGTTTGCCCACAACTGAACATGATGTTCAGTACCGGTACCGAGGAGACATAGTCATGAGCTTAGCTCAGTCCGCAGCGCTCATCCATCCCGCCCTCCAAGAGAGCGCTCCGCTACGTCCGCCTGGGGAGCTCGACGGAATCAGCTCGGTCCGTCAAGCGGTGCTGCTCAAGGTCTTCTCAACAACAATACCAGTTAAACTGAGAGTTCGCGTGGGTGTGTAACTCGTCACGGGTCACCCTCAATCCCAAGGTAGAACAAGGTACCGGCCTACATATCGTGACCCGTGCGGACCCTACAGTCTGAGTCAACACGTTTCTCCACCGCGATTAGATCTCAGGCTACTAATCTGCCAAACGAGGACGCAGCTCCTCCTGGCAATCATTGGATAAGTGTCCATCCTAGCAGAGGATGCGAGTACGTATAGCTCGCGGCTCCGACGGCGCATGACACATCAGAGCGATAGCGAGAGCTTTATTCACTTGTTTTCTCGTCCTCCTATAGCTCACTGGACTCCACATGCAGGCCGCGGTTACTCTGAAATGCAAGCGGATTTGGTTCATCACAACACAACAAGACAACATCTCGGAGATGATGGTCTGATAGTCCTACTACTCTTATGGCATCAGATTACACATTTCACGGGCCTACTCTACTGCATGGAACCATATCGGCAGAGAGCAAGGTTGCGTTCACTCTTGCGCATCCATCGGGCGGTTTGCACGCTTAGCTGGCGAAGACTGCGGTCGAACGGGTGAGCATCGCCCTCGTCGACTCCATCGTTGACATGGCCCACTTACCACGGAGGCTGTAGCCCGGGCCATCATCGCTATCGTTGAAGTTGGCCTGGCAGCGGACCTGGCCGCCCGCGGGGCACACGAACGGAACTTGGTTCGTGTTCTTCTTGGAGGCGATGGTGAAGGTGTCGTTGGGGTCCTGTTAGTGAAAGGAGGAGCGGTGAGCGGGATCCTCGCTGGGTTGCGATCGTCCGGGAACAGGCTCACATCGACCTCCATAGAACCGATGTGCTTGGCATTGCCCGGCAGGCAGCCGGTGGAATCGGTCGCCTCGCAAGTGCTGTGGACCAGTCCGCGGTGAGTCCCGTTCCGCGAGTACGAGTCGTTACTCACTAGTTGTCACCGGGGGTGCAGCCGACAACGATGTACCACACGTAGTGGCCAGAGCCGAGCGGGCCAGAGGAGCCACAACCCGACTGAGTGGTCAGGGTGGTGTCCTCGTTGAGCCCGCCGTGGAGAGCGGGAACTTCGATGGTCGAAGGGACGGCGAGAGCGAGGCCGACGGAGGCCGCAAAAGCGAGGAGAGTTGAGAAACGCATGTCGAGGGCTAGGCGGAAGCTGGTGAGTGCGGTTGAAAGAGTAGTACTGATCCTGGGACAGTGCTGAGGGTTGAGTGAGCAAAGGTATGCTCTTTATACTGCTACAGACCGCTGACCTGAGAAACCAGTTGGCGCTGCGATGGCTGTATAGCCGCTCGAGCTGGACAACATGAGTTGGTACAGAACCGGCATCGCGAGTACCATCGGGCACGACTCGATGGCTCCGACCGCGTAGGCGATGCTACATGCGAAGCGCGCTGCTGGTTCGCCTACCGCGACGAGGACCACAATTGATCGTCACAGTCATTGCCTGTCTGTAGCTCCCTCCATCCGTTCGTCGGTGTGGCTCAGTTCATGTAAGGTGTGCTGTTCGAGCTATGCTTACACAGGCAGGTTTCGTTGCCGACAGCAATGTCCAGCATAGTCTACTCGTCGAACATGCAACATGCTCTACTCCAGCGTCAGAGAAGCGACATCAGCATCGTTCACCTTGCGCGCGATCTAGGCTAGGAAGCGCTTCCTCAATCAAACAAGCGCTACCGCGGAGAGGACCAAAGTTTAGAGCGATGCATCATTGGCACAAGCTCAGGCGCGGCAGTCCGCCTGCGACCCACTCTCCGATGCAATAGCTCTGGGTGATCCCGGACAGCTGTGATGTTTGGCGAGCGTTTCTGCGACGCTCTCCTCGAGCAATTCATTTCTTCACGGGTACTCGGGCTTTCGTATAGCCTCATCAAGGTTCGCTCCGAAAGCCGCTCGGACCGCCTGGGGTCCACCCGTCGCGTGCGAGCTTGCCACGCGGGCTTCCAACACATCAGTATTTACTACGGCGTCCGCATCGGACAAGGTCTATTGAGTCCGATGGCGGAGGACATGGCCGCTTGCTTGTAGGAACGCACACGACGGCGTGGATGGCCTCACAGACACCGATCGCACCTGCCCCGATATCTTCAACCTGCTGATCACCACGCGGTTCATTGTACGAATCAATGTGCGGATGAAGGTATGCCACCCTCTTGCTTCATAGAATTAGGACGGTCACCCTATGCCCGGTTGCGACAAGCTGCAGGTTCGGAACTTCGGCGGTTCGGAGAGAGTGTCAGGTACAAGTACAGCTGCGATGGCAGTGTCGCTCCGCCCACCCACATGCTCACTTATGCCCGTGTTTCGCATACATACGTCTATGGTTATGACATTGGGTTGAATGGTTGCTGTGGTTCTATGATACACGCCCTACCCCCCCGCCAAACCACCGACTCATTAGATCCCGGGGAGAGTGCCCGAGCTGGAGCTCGCAGTCAAATAGACCCGCGAACAAATTTGACGATTGTTGTAAGTTAGGAAAGAGCTCAACGAGACTCATGACCTGCTCGAGCGGTTCGTGACCAGTTCCATACTCCGTGCCATCGCGGGCCGAGATCACCGATGTGCGTAACGAGGTGAGTGAAGGACATGACCACCCACGAAGTGCCAGATGTCGGGACGCCACAAAGTGTTCCATTCGAACGGCAGGAGGAATAGATAGCAGTGGGAACGCTCAAACAGAAAGACTCCCATCGGGTCTGTCCTCAAAAAGTGCTTCGAACGCTTCGCGCGACTCTCCAATGACGCCAAAGGCATCCTGAAGCGTCCTGCCAAGGTAGTCGAGCTCTTGGATCACGGACTTCATGGTCAACGCGTATGCGAAGAAGAGCAAGTGGCGGGAGCCCTTGACTTCCCTGTTACGCACGACTTCCAGTCTGCGGATGGCGTTCACCTGGTATGCAGGATTGAGCGTTACAATCATGGGATGATATGCGTGACTCACCAGGCGTTGCCTTGAGTCCTCTGCTGGAGGAAGATAGGGAGGCAGCGGTGATTTGAGTCTGAAAGCTGCCGCCAGTGTGGAGAAGTACAGGATGACATTCCCGACCATCTCTCGCCTCTCCTTATTTACGGGAATGATGAAGTCTCGTCGCACCGTCTGTCGAGAATAGATGCTACATCAGCTCCAGCCAAACGTTAGTGGGGAGAACACTACATACTGTGTGCCTGTCAAATGGTCAGAACCGTCCAGAGGCGAAGGAGGCAAAGGGGCTCACCATTCCTCGCGCGATGTCACACACCGCATGCTGTGCAGTCTATCGAGAATGGTCTGCAAACTTGTGAGGATGGAGCGATATAGCGCCACGGGGAAGGGTCCTTTGAGACGTGGTTCATGCTGGGTTTGCGACAAGAGTCCCTGCAACTCAATGAGCTTGATTTGGAGATGCAATTCCCTGACAATCCGTGGCGTCAATGAGACGTCCTTGAGCCTATCATGAGAAATACTTACATAGCCATGAAATGTTGTATTGAGTGGGACAACGCCGGATTGACTCTGAGCAGACTTGTCTCCTCTGTCGGCGAATCCTCCTCCTCGATGGTATGCAGACGGACATCATGATCCGCGAACGAGTTAAACGCCACGAGCCGCGTATACAGCCATCCCACATTCAGACAGAACCTAGACAATGCATGTTCAGCATCCATAGTCTCCCAGTATCACGACGGGTACTTACTCTCCTAGTGCTTTGCTCAATTCACGTCTAGCCTCGGCGGGCCACCAGTACCGCGAGACGATAGCAGCCCAAACAACGCCCACCGTCACAGCAACCGCACGGTGGAATGCGATGTCCGCTACAGCAACGTCTTTCTGCCTGAGGTTGTAGCTACGCCGAGGAGATCGCGTCAGTACGCCAGCTGCGTGGATAATATGCGGTACATACCTGTATAGACACGTCAGATTGTAAGTGAGCAGAACGAAGCGCGCCGACGTCGCGTATTGAGGCTTTGCAACGATGTAATAGAAGCATGGAATAGAGAAGAATACCCCAAAGGTCGATAGCACGTATGGATTCTCGGGGAACAAAGTCCATATGATAAACGCCGTTGCTGCGCCGAGCCTGCGGAGACGTACTGTAAACAGACAAGAAGGCGCATAGGGCAGCGTGTCACCCACAATGTGCCCAACACACGGTGGACGCCGAGGTAATTAGTCTGTCAGCGTCGTAGTCAGTCATACCGCGACGTCGAATGGGCGCCACTAGGTCGCACTCACAGCACCAATTGTAGGCGAGATGACTACGAAGAACTTGATGCCGAGTCAGTGACCACTGAAAAGCGAGATAAGACGCTACTCAAACGCACCGAGATCAAGGCCCACTCTCCCCTGTACTCCACGAAGACTGGCCGGGTCTTCTCGAAGAAAGCCGGGGCAGCTAGTATGGCAGTCGCCATGCCCGCCTTGAACGCATACTTCATGTCCTGCTGCTTCAATCGCGCTCCGAGCGTCCAGAGTGACTGCTTCACTCTCCCGATGTACGTGAGCTTCTCTCGCGCTGGCGTCTGAATGGTGTTGGGGGCGTGCGGAGTGACCTTCGGGAAGGATACCGCGTGGTGTGGCTGTTGAGGGACGAAGTAAGCAGCTGCACGCTTGCTATTAGCACATTGATACAGCATTGGGCACCGCGAAGAACTCACAGAGCCGCTTGCGTATGCTCTTAGACCTCTTCTCGCGTGCGTTGCGGCGGTACGGTTCACGGACGCCGCAACTCAGCATAAGGGCCGCCTTGAACCGACCCCACAACCCGCCGCGAGCGGCGTTAGCCCGCTCAATGCTGCACACCCGTCCCATCGCGTCGACCAAGGAGATCAGTTCCCGAGCAAACTCCTGCAGTGTAAAGATATAGCTAGAGGCTATGAGCGGGGTCATTGGACGATACAAAACCGACCTACAAGTACACAAGGAAGATGTTCTCGCTCTCGTCGCCAGAGAGGACCAGGTTATCAGAGTTCAGAGATGCAATGGACGCCCGAGAGTCATAACCATTGCCACTGCTCCTGTATAGACGGATAACCGCGTGGTTGGACGTACTCTCGAAAGTGAACAGCGCGCGCTCCACGTTTTCCGAGAGCTCCTGGAAGTCTGCTTGTTGCATAGTTGTCCTATCCGTGTTGTCTCGCGGATGCATAAATGCCTCTCGCAGGCGTTTGAGCGTGAACGTGCAAGTCGTCTATGAGGCATACGAGAACATGTCAGCGGAGGCCAAAACGGTGACCAAGCGCCAGGAACTCACTGAAAGAGCTTTGAGCGGTGGACCGAGATCGTCCATCAGATCACCGAAGGCTGTCGCAGCTGCTTGGAGCAGCGCAGATTCCTCATCCAGCGTAGAAGACGACCTGCAATCAGGATCGACAAGCTTGCCTTTTCCGTTGCTCGTTGCCTCATCGGCACGGTACCGCACGGAGGCATGCTTGAGCGCGACCCTGCCTTCCTTATACCCCTTGATGATCTCGTGCTGTAGGCTGATACCGCTTCGCAAGCCGTTTAAGTGCTGACCGAGCCTGTTAAGACTGTCCACGGCATCTTGGTACGCCTGCCCGGAGCTCCCGCGGAGCTGGGCCTCGTCGCCAACGCGTCCTGGGCCACCGAAGAACCGCTCCGAGCGCGCCTCGTCGAGGCTCTTCTTGAGGCTCGTGAAGGAAGCCTGATGATTGACCACCGCGCGCTGAAGTTTGTCCACGCTGAAGCCGTGCGGCTCCTCGAGCAAAAACGTCTGCGTGAGCATGCCCAGGAGGGTCGAGAAAGAGTCGAGTGTCTGCGTCATATTGTTCTGCAAGTTCTTTGTAGCACGTTGGGGCCAGACAGTCAGACAGACGGCGTTGGTGATGATTGCTCCAACTAGCACGATAAATGAGACTTGCATCAACGTCTGAAGGCCCCCTTCCTTCACCACACTAGGCGTGCGCATAAGCACCAAGCACGTTCCAGACAAGTTTGTACTCACACGACGAAGAGGATGATGGCTGTCATACTGCAAGCTACAGTACCGCTGTGTCAATAGTATAGAGAATAGCGCGTCAAGTGTCTCACCTGTATTGAAAGTCGGCTTTGCCATCCACACTTTCATCCACGCAACGACAGACATTCCGAGGCCTATCATGAGCAGAACAAGTACATCGGCAAGCCATTCCAATCCAGGCTGCAGTTCGAAGAACCAATAGACAGACATGCTGGACAGAGATACGACCGTGGCGAATAGGAGCCCCATCATGCAGAACACGTCGGCTTCCACCATTCCGCCGAGAGTCTTCGCTGGATTGAAGTATACAGCGCTGTGGAGCCACCGTGAGCTGTCAATACGCTTTGTGGCGGTAGATCCCGGTACTCACACTGTAGCAACCATATGCCCAGACGGCGAGGGGGCGCGCTCGCCGGGGCCATTGCTTGTGATGTCAGAGATAAATCCAGAGAGGTAGGGAGAGAATGTGAAGAGGGAGCCAATAAAGTAAGCGATAGTACACTTCAGGATGTTGCGTTGTACGGGCGACAAAGGGGGTATCTTGGGCATCCTCAGAAAATGATGCCAGCTATGTCGAGGGAATGAAGTCTCGACGGCAGCTTGTGTGCATTCCGTTTCGGTATCTGATCCGTCCGAATCCGTGTCGATATAACTTATGTCCGAAGTGCGAGCAGGCGCGTTGCCCGGCGGAGAGCTCACGCGAAACCCACCTGCGCTTTGGGAGGGACCGTCCAAGAATGGATCTTGCACGCCGTTCTGTTCTGCTGGAGTGCGGTCGAAGTAAGACTGCATACCATCGCTAACGATGCGAGGAGTATTATGTTTGGTAGAGCGGGCGGTTCCGGGAGTTCGAGGGGTATGTTGGGAACGTAACCGAGCCTCATCTTCCATAAGCTGCCCGAAGACGGTCCATTCTCGTTCATGGCCTTGAGCTTGGCTATGGTCACGATGCGAGCGTCTAAGGAAGCTCGACGCCAGCTCTTGGACTCGCGCCACTGGATCTGCTCTCCGGGTTGTGAGACTAGGCGTCGTGGTGGAGACGCTGCGTTGGAAGCTTGGGCGCGCCTGGTCAGCTCTGAGAGAAGTAGAAGTTGCTGGGGGAGAGCTCATGAATGAACGAAGACCAGCATCTCGCACACTGATCTGTTCAGGTGAGCCAACGAAGTCCGCGAGATTGTCGCCACCAGAGAGGTAGCGCGGAGAAGGTCCTTGCACCGGGATCGAAGGGGTCGCAGACGTTTGTTCTTGCTGTTCCATATATGTACCGCGTGGGGTTTGTGGTGCCTGTCTCGTGGCTGTAGCGATAGTGATGCCGATCCCAGTCAGAAAGGCCCGTGAACCGAGGACTCAAGAGTCGCGCGACTATGAGCGGTGTTGGTCGATGGGATCCAAGTCTATACCACACGCTGTGAGGTTCTCAAAGTGCACTCGCAAGATCACAGGTGTGCGGAGTTGCGCGCGCTCAGAACAGGAACGAGGAGTGGATGTGGAAGGGAGAGAACGTCCTCGACGCGGAAGCGCGGACGCTGCACGATTGCACAGTGGCTGTGCGCTAAACAAGTTCGGTTGGTCTGCGGCTCGCTCTTGAAGAGAACGCACAGTCTATCACATTATGTTGCATTCTGGTGCGTTCAAAGCGATGGTCAAATATTTTGTTCTCGACGCAACGCTCGTTGATAAACAGCTGAGACACATGATGCGGCGAATAGGGTTATGTTAATTCTTGAAATAGAGCAGATGTCTTCGTACAACTTGAACGGCTCGTACTAGTCCATAGCGCAAGCAACAGCGATTTATGGATATAATGATATTACGTAGTGTGCGTCGATAGATAAAGTTCATGTAAGTGAGCTAAAGGAGCGGCGTGAATAGGAACATTCATATGTGGAGACGATGTTCAACGTTGCAACTCAGTGGTGTTGCAGGGACTTCTCGTATTTGGGACACAGCTCTTTCCATGACTCTGCATGTTGGTTTAGTAAAAGTCCGGGCGAGCTGTTTATGTATCAAAACCCACCTGGGACGGGATCGACAGCCTGCGTATCCGGGGTGTCCTCTGCAAATACGATAGCCAAGCCCAGCTGCAGGTGCCAGTCGATATGGCAGTGAAGGAACCATGGTCCGGAGTTGTCAGTCTGTCGAATTTGAATGTGTAAGTCCACGACACAAACTGGCAACGCTAGGGTTCACCTCAAAGCGGATGGTAACGTTATCTCCCGCATTTCCGATGCTGACGGTGTCGCGCTTGACGGGATTCACGTAGTTAGGCTCCGTCATGCCTGCGCTCTGCACCACCGAAAAGACGTGCTGAACACGGAGATTGTTGAGCTCGTGACACAACAAGCAGTAATAGACCCTGCTTACCCCATGCAAATGGAAAGGATGTGGGCCACCGACGACGCCGGCGGGCATAGAGAGCTCGACAGTAGACTTGGGTGGCAGAGTATAGACGCTGCCATGCGGCAGGAGCTGCTGAGCGCTTTTCGACCCGCTCAGGATCTGGAGGAGGACAGGGACGCTCGGAGAGACGAAGGGGACGCCGTTGACGAGGAATTGGGTGCCGTTCTGAACGGGCGGTTAGCGAGGGATTAGGGTGTTTACGGTACATACGCACCATCGTCAAGTTCAAACTAAGCGCGACATCGACGCCACCCGGGTGCGGCTTACCAGGCTGACCCACTACACGTCAGTTACGCTCAGAGTTGCGCAGTGTAGCTCGACGCACCGCCTTGGCTTCTTCAAGAGGCCTCAGATTGGCCTCATTCAATAAACGGACGCCTGCCACGGACTGCTTGGAGGACGGTTCCTCGTGGGGCGCTCCTTTGTAGCGCAGGATGGCAGAATTGATGCCGTTCTCGAAACCGGTGGCGTCGTTGATGATACGGTCGGGGCTAGCACGAATCCAATAGTTCCCTACCGTCTGGTTTGCGTTGAGCTATTCAAAGCATTAGCTTTTATCATGGACGGTTGCTTTCAGGTTGATAGCAATACGTACGACAAAGGAGTACCGTTGGGATGCGAAGATTTGGAGCTTATCTACAGTGTGCGGCTGCGTATTCTGGCCGTCCGCCTCGATGATGGTCATTGGATGTCCGTCGATAGAGAACATGAAGTTCGGGTCGCAGGCCATGTTCAGCAAGCGGAATCGATATCTGACGCCAAGAAGTTAGTCAAAGGACGACAAGATGCATCAGTTGAACTCACCGCTTTCCGTGTTGTACCTCGATAACGGACAGCTTCGAAGTCGGATTTCCTGCCCATCGACCGAGTCCGTTGATGAGGATGCTATCGGCAGTTCTAAAGCACAAACTGTCAGATCAAGAAGCAGCGCACGTCGGAGATGCAGTGCGTACGCAACGAGCGGCTGGTGCGCAGCGGCAATATGATACCAGTCGGTAAGGGTAATGACAGTGCTTTCTGGTGACGTCTGTCAGATGCTCGCTTCTGCGGCTCAGTGATTGGATGCCTATCTCACCATCATCCACGTCGTAGAGGTGGGCATGGGGATCGTGCTGATCATACACAACCAGCGGTCCGCGGAGCCCATCGCAGTACTGTGTTGACAGGTGGCTGTGGTACCAGAATGTCCCTATGTGGCAAGTTAGCGCGACGAGTAAGCGTCGGATTGCTGGGCAGCCTGGGGCAGAGAAATCAACTCACCTGCTTGGTCAGGGACGCGGAAGTTGTACAAGAAGGAGTCGTCGTTGGTGATGGGACACTGCGTCACGAAAGCCGTGCCGTCCGCCCAGTTGCTCTCATGCTGGAATAGTCCGTGCCAATGCTGCGAAACGCAAACCGAGCAATGTCAGCCACAGCGCTACACACACCCCGCCAGAAGTCAATCAGGGAGAGCGAGATCTCACAATGCTCGTCGCCGTCAGCATCGTCTCGTTCTGCAGCATGTTCACCACGTTGATGCGAAACTTGTCTCCCTGCGGCATATGAGCGTCAGCATGGGGGGCCGTGGTGGTGTGTGAGGTCCTATTGGATACCTTCTTGCCCTTGATGAGCGGGCCTGGGTGCGTACCTCCGGCAAGGACGGCGCTGCGAGGGACACCGTCAGGGCTGACAACTTTGTTCACGAGCACCAGGTCGGTGACTGGGCCGATGGCCGCCATAGCACCAGCACCAAGGCTGAAGAGAACCACTGTACGCCAGAGGCTAGAGGAGCTCATCTGGACGGCAGAGAGGGCGTAAGAGGAGAAGGGGAGCGCTGCAAAGAGACGAGGACAGCGAAGCGACCATCTTACTCGCTATATATCCTTCTTGGATGATGCCCCATGCCGAGCTTCGATGGAGATGAAACGCCCTCCATGGTTGTCGGATGTGATGATAGCTATTGAAGGGAGTCGGCGCACTTGTCCCAGGGCGCCATGATAGGACGTCGACAATGCGTCGACCCGAGGCACGGCCATGATTAGACCAGGGGATAACATTCCTGCAACTGAACAGGTTGGCTGGGCAGCACCAAGTGCTTATAACTCCGCAGTAATCGCTCGGTGCTCTCTAAATACCAGCAAAAAGCGGCACTCATCGTGGGGTCTGGCCAGGGCGCTATCCGTAGCAGAAACTAATTGTGGCAAGCGACCGGTGCATCACTTTGAGCACAACGCCCTTTCGAGACGCAGATCGGTTTGCTGCGGTGTAGAATGCCGTACAGCGCGACATGATAGTGTCTTGAAAGTTGCAAATTACTTACCTTCATGCAGAGTGGCATGGCGTCTCGTCGTGGGCGCTTGCGCCCCACGCCACTTTCTGTCCGACACCTGTCCCTGCGGTAAACCAGTGCTTGATACGGCTGAGCGACATGTGTAGATGCCGATGCCTCTCAGATAGGCGCCATATTTGACAAGTTGTCACCGAATCCGTTCCATTTACCGAACCTGTTGATACGATGAACATTTGAGGAGAGAACGATAACGTCTTGAACGGAGATTTTGTGGGTGAATGTCCATGGCTTCTGCTTCGCTACCCTAAGCGAACTCCCCTGAGTCAAAATCCGCAATTGTCTCAAGAACAACCGAGGTTCGGAAGCCCGTGACCGGTGCACTTCGGGCAGTGGCCCCAGAGTACTCAGTACTGTCTGTGCTGATGGTTCCTTGAGCGAGGCGCTCTCCAATTTCGTCCGGAAATCGCCGAAAGAAAGGCGCACCCCGTGCAAGCGGGACCGGTGAGGGAGTCGGACAGGCCTATCCTTCTTCCACCGTTTCCACGCCTGCATTTTGCCACCATGAGGTCGGGCCTAAACCTTGCTCGGCCATAGAACACTAAATATAAATTTAGGTCAGCGCGACAAGAGGGGGGCATGGACAAGATCAAGCGTACGGTTATGGTGTATGGCGGGCGCCGATTCTCCCGGACTTGCTGTACACCTTCGTGGGCCTTCGGAGGTCCGGGCTCATCGTCATGGAACTCGTCCGACTCCACGCGAACTCTCACAACATCACCCGCGTCGATGTACATCCGGTCAGTCAGAGGTGAGTCCAGCAGTTCGTGGGCAGATGTTGCCTCGGACCCCGGGAGCCAGAAGTGGGCGCGTTCCTTCGAGTCGCTGTGGGTGGGGGTGGGGCAATCATTGAACTAGAGTACGTTGGAGACGCAATGATCGTCTCACAATGCAGTCGGCTCCGGCAGATAGACGAGGGGCACGTATATGTCATCGAAAAAGCCCACGCTCACTGCAATATCCGCGTGAGAATGGAAAGGGTCCAAATCAAATGAGACACCCACAGCGAATGCCGTCTTCGTCGGACGACTTGACTCTCGCGAGAATGACCTCAGATGGAAATGGTCTGAATACGACCATTCGAAAGACGACTGCAAAGGGTCGATGCTTGCATATCACATTATACCAAGGGGCGACTCACCGACCTTTGTACCACAGACAACCATCACCGTACCTGACCTTGCCTTCACCTACTTCTGACAGATCAAACACACATATGCACAAGCCGACGTCGTGCAAGACACGATTCGCGTATTTCTTGTTAAGCTCATTCGTGACCGCTTGCTGTGGCGGCAGCCCGAACTGCGATGGGTGAACTGCCACAGTATCCTGCGCGGCCGTTTCATTAACCACAGCATGCCTGCAAACATGCACGTGCACTGACTTTTATGATAGAGAGCTGGAACATAGCAACTATGCGCTACGCCGAAAGCTGTTCGTTTGGCGGATCGGACAGTGTACCTCCGGCACGGGTTAGAGTGACCTTCGTATTTCGTAACCAAGGTCGCGTAAGAAGGACGTGGCAGATGCAGATGTACAAGAGAGATTAAATAGGATGCAAGCAAAGCCGAGGAGATGAGCGACGGAAGCAACTTGAAGACAAGAGCCATAGGATGGAAGTGCGCTCTAACAAGCGTCTATCTTATCTTATCTCGTTACCAAAAATTCTGACCGGCAAGCTGGGGACGCGGCGCGTGCTCGGATGGGCTTGCCGTCGAGCTCTCTCGTCCACCTCCACCACTCCCTCGCAAAAATGGTCGACGCCGCCCCCCATCCCGTCGAAGGCTCATCGAAATCAAGATGGCTTCCTGCAAAGTCATGGCAACATTTTGTCGCTGGCGGGTGCGTCTCATTCGACAGAATTTGCCCGGACACGTCTAACGTTTACTCAGACTCGGCGGGATGTGCGGAGCGATCGTGACCAGTCCGTTCGACGTCGTCAAAACACGATTACAATCTGACCTCTTCAAGGAGAAGGTGGCCTCGGTTAGTCTTGCTGGAAATGGCGGTGCCACCGTCGCTGTGCCTCGACGAAATCTGCTATGGCATTTCGTAGAAACAGGACATATCATCAGGTACGCCACGCCACATCCGTGAACGCGTTCAAGGGCTCTTGCTTACCTCACAATGGCAGGGACATCTATCGCGAAGAGTCCCCACGCGCGTTATTTAAGGGCTTGGGGCCAACACTTGTTGGCGTCGTTCCTGCTCGCTCCATCAACTTCTTCACCTATGGCAACGGCAAGCAGATCCTCGCTGAACGCTTCAACAACGGCGAGGAGAACTCATGGATACACCTATCGGCTGCTATCCTTGCTGGAATTGCCACCGGTACTATCACCAACCCCATATGGGTTATCAAAACACGCCTCCAGCTCGACGCGCATCGACCCTCGGGTACTGGGCCGCAGTCTATGCTTGGTGGGTCGGTGTCGGTGACAAAACAGATTTTGCGGGAACAGGGCATCCGAGGGCTCTACAAGGGCTTGAGTGCGAGCTATCTTGGTGTGACGGAGACCGCGATCCAGTGGGTGTTATATGAACGGTTCAAGCGCCTTACCGGTGCGAACGATGAAAGGCGCGGATTGCTGCCGTGGCTTGCAACGACCTGCAGCGCAGGAGCAGCGAAGGGCATCGCGACCGTCATTACCTACCCTCATGAGGCGAGTCGGCTTATCTCCACGACTGTTCAGTAACAACGTCTGAATGCGCAATGCAGGTTATCCGGACACGATTGCGACAACCGCTCTTAAACGGCAAGTTGAAGTATTCCGGTCTTCTGCAGACCCTCCGCCTCGTCATTGCTGAGGAAGGCGTCCGGTCTCTATACGGTGGCTTGACTGCCCACCTCATGCGCGTCATACCCAACGCGGCAGTGATGTACACCATCGCCGAAGCCGTCATTCGCGCGTAAACCTCACGCTCGTCGCCGCCGCCGCCGCCTCCCAACCCCTTCCCTCGCTTCATGTCGCGTGCATTCGCTATCGTTCCCGCACTCCAGGTTATAATTGCCGTCACCGCTCATTCAAGTCGCTCCGCGATCTACCACCCACCACCCCCCTACCGACCACTCCTCTAGTTACCGCCACTTCATTAAGCTACCCTACTAGACAACACTGATGTATCATAACTGCATGGGATATTCACTTAGTATGCTTCTTAGAGTAATCTTCCTCTACTGTACAAACACGTTGGGCACATGTCGATTTCCACCACTGGAGAACCCTTTTCGTTCACAACCAATGCGAATGAAGCACGCACGCGGAGATAGGTACGAGTTATGCCATTCCTTCCTCATCAAAAACATCGTTACAGCAAAAGGGCTACTGCCTAACCGTCCGCGATGGTTCCGGTCTCTTCTCTAGCGCGCCATGACCTGCATGTCCGTAGCCGCGGTGCGCGCGCGTCCTTAGTTCTCTCCTCGCGCGAGCTTGTCTAGCGCGCGCGGCCCCTGCTCGAACCACTCCTCGCGCGTAACCCAGAACTCCTCGCGGTTCTTCATGATGTCCGCCAAGACAGCGCCGCCGAGGAAGACCATGTGTTTCCTGCGCGGAGGATCCTCGATGCGGATCTTGAATTTCTGTAGATTCCATGGTCACGGTGAGCGGGAACTTCACAGAGGCGCTGGGTGGGATGGACAGACGCACGTTCAGTCGTGAAGGGTCGCCGTTGAGCACACGCGTGAGGTACAACTGCTTCATCTCCTTCTCCAGACGGCTTGGCAGGCCGGGGTACATACTCGAGCCACCTGAGAGGACGATGTGCTTATAGAGCTCCGCACGGATATCAACTGCAGCGGTCTGAATCGTTTGGAACAGCATTTCTATGCTGCAACGTCAGGGTCGCCGGGGGATTTGAGTCTGTGCTACAGAACCCACCTGCTACTCCTGGTTGTTCGACATCGACTAGGTGCGGCTGGAACATACACTCCGGTGCTTCGAAACGCTCCGAGCCGATCTTGATGACTCGCCCATCTGGGAGCTAGTCTCTGTTAGCGAGGCCGACCACTGGGTGTTCTAGCACCAAACTCACAGTGTAGCTTTCCACCAACACAGTCGTCTCTTCCGCTAGCCGAGTGTCCAGGTCGAGATCGTAACTCACGTAGCACAGCTTCTCCTTGATCTCCCGCACGGTCTCGAAGTCTGCTGTCCGGTTGAAGGCGTATCCGCGCATGAGCAGGAGCTTGATCAGATAGCGCGTGACGTCTCGTCCGGCGATATCGAGTCGACGCGTCAGATGAGGGAGCGCGAAGCCGTCATAAACGGGAACAATGTGCGTTACACCGTCTCCGGAATCGACGACGACACCGGTCGTAAGACCTGCAATTCACGAACGGAGCGTGCATGAGCTTTTGCTAGATCCAGCGGGCGGATTCGCTACGGGGGCAGACGGACCTTGGGCGTAGAGGGTAAGCACAGCTTGAATGGCAACGTACACCCCTCGGAAGCCGTAATCTTCGAACATGACCTGGCACATCCGTTGACGGTTCGCCTTGGGGTTCATGGGGGGCTCGGTCAGGAGGACCTTGCGGCCTTGTGTGTCTACGCGGAGCTTCTCCTCAAAGGTGTAATCCCAGAGGAGCTTCATGTCCTCCCAGTTGCGCACGATACCGTGCTCCATGGGCTGGGTCACCTGGAGGTAGTTGCGATTCTCTGCGGCCTCGTCGCCGATCATGACGTCCTTGATCATGGTTTGGCCGGAGACGCGCTCCTCCGCGCGCAGAATGGGGCGGCCGACGATGGAGGGAAATACTGAGCCATCCATCAGCACCCTACACACATTACATGGATCTCGCCGACAGATGAGCACGCACCATGTTCAGGGAAATTGGACCCCGCATAGCCCACTTTCACGAACTGCGCAAGATGGTATGAGACGCCAGGAGACGACAGAGTATGGCGAAGACGCTCACTCCAGTACCGTTGTCGACGACTATGGGGACTGAGGGGTCCATGTTGCGAGACGAGCGTTGCAATCGTGGAGGTCGTCGTGGTCGATGCCGAAGATGGCGCAGCGGACGACCGACACAGCGAGTCGCTCATTGGGCGCTACAGCACATGGACGCGACGTGCGCGGGGCGTTCCATCCGAGCGATCCTGCAGCTTGTACAGGTTGAGGCACGCCACTCTCCTCCTACCTTCACTACCTCAGCTCTCAACTGCTTACTTCGTCTGTCGCATTGCTTTGGGACGCTTTGAATGCCTGCTCAACGCTGATTCTGTACGGAATACTGGTGCAGTCAGGCGCACGCGCTCGGCTCGATCGTCATGGCTCGCGGTGCAGCTTCTCCCGCGCCAAACGCACTGCCGAAGGTCTCCTTTGTGAGGGTGACCGACGAGGTCACCCAACAACCCCCAGGTGTCCACGACCACATCGCAAAGTCGTATGGCTGTGCGTGCATTCACTCTCGATCGCGCGCTGGGGCTGAAGACTGGTAGATAATGACTTCAACGACGAGTTCGTCCTCCCAGAAGAGCATTACATTCGTTACATCGGTAAGACTCTCGGGAGAACCAACCACATGTAATCGTGCCTTACAATCACGACATAGAGCCGCTCGAGAGCGACTTGGCTATCCAGGTGGAATATGACATGGACGAGCAAGGTACAGACCAATGAGGGGACAAGCGCCGTGGTCTTGCGTGCTGACCCTACGCTTCGGATAGATCAAGAATGGCTGGACGCCGTCAATCAGGAACGAAAGGCACAGCAGCTAGACAAAGTCTCCTACGAAACATTCGAGATCATCATGGACCGATTGGAGAAGGAGTGGTTTGATTTAGTAAGTCCACAACTTCGCAGCCACCTGGACACTGCATGCGAGCTCGAGAGTAGTCCAAGAATATCCCAAAGTCAGACATGGCACTTCCGTCCGAGGATTCAACTTGCGCGATATGCGACGACTCTGAGGGAGAGAACACCAACGCCATCGTGTTCTGCGACGGCTGCAATCTCGCTGTACATCAAGGTAGACATATGATCGCGGTCGCAACAGGAGCTCGTTGCTGAAGACGTATGCAGATTGCTACGGCGTTCCATATATTCCCGAGGGGCAGTGGTTGTGCAGGAAATGCACTGTCTCCCCAGAGAACCCCGTGGTAAGCTCCCGTGCAGATCACAAAACCTTTTACATGCACTAACACGAGCAAAATACCAGTCGTGTATCCTGTGTCCGAACGAGGGAGGCGCATTCAAACAAACTGTTTCGGGGGAATGGGTGCACCTTTTATGTGCAATATGGATACCCGAGACGACCGTCGCAAACGAAGTCTTCATGGAACCCGTGACTGGCATCGAGAAGATCTCCAAGCAGCGTTGGAAACTGGTCAGCCAGCATCAAGGTTCGGGTTCGCGTACAATGCTGAGTGATTCTAGAGGTGTTCAGTGTGCGGCATCCGGGAGGGCGCCTGCATACAGTGCTCGAAGCCGTCCTGTTTCACCGCGTTTCACGCTACATGCGCCAGGAAGGAGAAGCTGCTAATGCCAATGAAGGCTGCGCAAGGTTCAGAGGCTCCAACGTTGGCGGCCTACTGTGAGAGGCATCTCCCGGTAGGTATTTCTACGGGTAAGCGCGTAGGTCTTGGGCTGATCGAATCTATCCAGCGGGAGCAGCAGGAAGCGCGAGCGTCTGCGCTCAGAGCACAACGCACAGACGGCTCGGATACTGACGACGGCCAGACGAACGCGAAGTCTAACAAGAGCGCCCGCGCGTACGCGAAAACGTACAAGCCGGGACCTCCTCTCGTGCCCCGCATCATCGTCAACCGAATACTACAGTACATCTCGCGAATATCTATCCGGCACAAGACGGAATTCGTGCAGCTCGTATGCAGGTACTGGAGCCTGAAGCGGGAGGCTCGACGAGGGGCTCCGTTGCTCAAGCGGCTGCATCTTGAGCCATGGACCGCGTCGTCCGGTACGAAACAGCAGACGGACGAGGAGAAGGCAATGAAGCTTGAGGTCAGTACAGTCGCTTGTGGCAGACATACTGAGCTCATTGACAAGGCCTACAGCTCATGAGAAAGTTGCGCCTGGATCTTGAACGTGTCCGACTCATCATCGATGTGATCCGACATCGAGAGCTGACGAAGCAGAGGCAGCAAGAACAGATCCAAGCAGTCCTTTCCCGGTTCTTCTTCCCTCATGAGCCAGCTCTCAGATTTGCCTTCGAGAAGGTAATCAGGTAGGAGAACAAATATCGCCCATTTGTACCAGATACTCACTCACTTCGCAGTCACGATCGCCAAGGGTACTTCAAGTCGCCTGTCAACAGGAACGAGGTCCCGGACTACTATGATATCATCAGGGAGCCCATGTGTTGGGACATCATTGACCGAAGGTTGGACAGCCACGAGTATCTTGACCTTGCAGAGTTCAAGGTGTGTTCCCCGTCATTGCCCTTGTGGCCCGCAGCGACTGATATAGCAGCAGAGGGACGTGGAGCTTGTGGTCACAAATGCGATGATGTACAATCAAGCAAATACTCCCTTCTACAGGACAGCGCTACGGATTCAGAGCAATCTGCCCAACATATTCTCGGATCTCGACAAAGCATTGTCAGTACCACAGCCCCCCAAACTTGAGGCTGCACAGACAGAGAACGAGCAGGATGGGCCTTCCATACAATCGCCCCCGCCGGAATATAGCCGACCGATGCTCGGCGACCTCGAGCCGTCGCTAGGTCTCCTCGAGATGCTCGTCTCTGAGGAGCTTATCAGACAGGACACGAACATCATCATGGTGTCCGCACCTATCCAGGCGCTCATAAACTACGAGCTGCCCAACATCAGGCCCCCCGCCCCGCCCCCGCCCCCGCTCAAATCCGCAGCAAAGTCCGGAAGCAAATCGAAGAAGCAGAAGGTGGACAGGAAGACCGCGCTCGAGCGCAAGCGGCAGGAACGTCTGCGCGCACTCGACTTGTCGCCTGGCTTTCGTGCCCCTCGGACGCGTGCCGCTATGGCCGCTGCGGTCGCGTTCGAGGCCGAAGCTTCTGGCGACGCGTCCGCAACGGCAGCGGATGCGCATGCCGAGTCGTCGTCTGCGGCGAGTGCAGGCCAGGGTACCGGGCAGACGGCCTCGACTTCGGTGGAGAAGCCGGCGAGGAAACCGAGAAAGTCTGCAGGGACCCCGGCACAGGACATCCCGCTCACTGTCGAAGAGGTTGACAACCGGAAGTCGTTCGCGATGTTCGAGCGGGGATGGATACTGCCTCCGGATCACAAGCGGGGCGGGCGGGTCCCCGTCGAGCGACAGCCCTTACCACCACCTAAAAAGAAGGTCAAGACATGTAAGTTGTGTCTGAGAGGACCACGCGAAGTATGGCGCTAACGATGATGGTAGCTCGTCGGTCTGTCTCGAGCTCCGCGCCGGTGGAGCGTGGATCGTCCCTTGCCGCACAGACCGAGGCGTCTGCCCAAGTCGCACAGGATGCGGACGCTGGTGATAACTCGGCGTCTGATCGTGCTGTACTCTCAATGTTGGACCCCCAAGCAGATACGCAGGCGTCAGACGTCCCGCAGTTCGGGGCAGCACCCGGCTCAGCCTCTGAGACATCCACGCCTGAACTTTCCTCCGTTGCTGTGCAACCTCGTGTCCCTGGGGTAGACCAGGCAGAAGACACCGCTATGGAAGTCGATAAGCCTCCGGAAGCGGACGCCACTCGAGCTGAAGAACCTCAGGCAATCTCGACGGAGTCACAGAGCTACGCGCATGACCTCGATGCGGCTCAGGGTCACAAAAGCGAAGATTGTGAACATGACCGTGCTTCGGAGCAGATAACAGCGCACTTAGCAGAGCCCGAACCCGAACTCGAAGGGGAGCATCCTCAGGCAGAGCCGAAGCAGCGTCAGGTGGTACCAGAACAGCCTCAGGCAGAAGCGGAGACCCCCGGTCCTCGTCGGATTATCATTATCGAAGAGCTCGACACACCGGCGACGCGCCGCGAGAAGAACATGCGCAAGAAGAGGGAGCGGCAGGCTGCACGAGAGGCTGCCGCGCGAGCCGCCGCAGCTGGCAGGTCTGTTCCTTCTGCACCGCGCCAGGAGTTCAGCGTCGCGGGCTCGTCGCGACAGCCGCAGCAGCAGGATAGTGGTGGTGCAGGACTGGGCGGGGACGACTCGGATCTCACTGACTTGTCGGACGGGGAGGAGAACACTCCGTCTGCGGTGGACATTCCCATGTCCGCCGGACCGGGCGTGCTGCAGACTCCCGGCCAAGGGCCTGTCGTTGTGCGGTCGTCGAGACGACAACCGCCGCCACCGCCCGCTACTCCTGCGGAACTGGAAGCCGGAGCTATCAACCTCAAGCCGGGGGAGAGATTGGAGGGTGGAACGCTAGGTGCGGTTTCTTCTCCGTGTCGTCACCTGCGGAATTTGACAAATCATGTTCCAACGTACAGTATGGGCAAAAATAGGTGGGTACAGGCTTCTATATTGTGTTGGCAGTGGCTCATACTCCATGGCTAGAATCATACCCGTGGTGGCCAGCGGTAGTCTTTGAAGAGGACGACCCAGAGGTACCTCCTAGCGTACTTGCTAGAGCACCCTCGCCCGAGCCCGATCTAGAGCTGGTGAAGTTCTACGAAAAGAAGCATATCAACAACTGGTAGGTTCTGCGCGGGGTTTGTTGAATTCGATGTTGACCTCTCTCTACAGGGCGTGGGTCAAGCACAAGAATATGCGCTACTTGGGCGAGGACGATAGAAAGTATCGACAACTCCCGCAAATCACTGTATACTAACGTTACTTCACAGATCTAGACGCGCTGATGCTCGCTCCTACAAGCAAGTATCAACGATGGCGGAATACAGCGCGCCGCACGGAGTGCCGCAATGCTTACCGGTAAGTCATTTACACACCCTCGGCTTCCTCCCTTGCGCCATGTCCTCAACCTCTATCATAGGGATGCCCTCGCCGAGATGGACATCGAACACGCCGAGAACCGAGATGAACCTCCTGCGAAGCGACAACGAACCCGTCCCTCGCGGGCGTCTGCTAGGCAGCGACCGGAGTCGACCAATGAGAAACGCGCCACTTCCGCTTCACCGGCAGAGGATCTAGTGCCTGCAGCGATGGGGACAGACAGTCCGATGACGGACGTGGATGACACGTTCAACTAGATGCTGAGAGCAGATGCCGCTTTCTTTCAGGCATGTTGTACAATACTCACCTTTGAACTTCGTTCGTAACGTATTGCACATATGATGGAACCTCGTGTATTTTATATTTCTTTGCATATGCGTCATCTCCATCCTGGGGCGCTGCGTATGAACGCAGCGATGGTCAGAACTGGGAGCAGCAAAACAATTCAGATGAGCAAAAGTGTGGTCAATGCCAGTCTCGAACTGACGATCTTAGCGTTATTAACACTACGCTTTAACCAACTGGGCTAATCGGCCGTTGCCACAGGAAGCTAAGTCAATTCGATACCAAGAGATACACTCACAGGCGGGTGACTGCTGCTTGAGTTGCTGGTAACATGCCTTACCTATCAATTCTTGGACTCCTACCACCACCATGCCCCGTAGACGCAACCCTGACCTGAAGCAAGCGAGACTTTCGTTTGCCTCGAAGCGCAATTCTTCTACCGCCGCAGCCGCTACCGGAAAGAAGGCTTCGTCTACAAAGTCTGCGCCCAGCCGCACGTCCTCTCGTCGGGTCTCTCCCAGCCCCGCATCCGCCACGGAGCGTATCACCAACATCATCGATAGTGATAGCGATGCGTCGGACGTCGAGGCTGGTCCCGTCGTCCCTGCTGCGAAAAAGCGAAGACTGAATACCGCCCGTCGTGCACCCAAGACAAACGTCGAGGTCGTGGATCTCGAGCCCGAGCTGGAGAAAGAGCCGTTGAACCCGGCGGACAAGCGATGGAGCAAGGCGTACGCTGCCGCGCGCGCGAAGCGGGGTAACCTGCAGGCTGGTAAGTACCGCGCATATGCGTATGCATTTAAGCGTGGATGTATGCCGTCGCTAACGTTGCGTTCCAGTGCATGCGGAGGGCCAGACGGCGGTGCACCATATTCTCCGAGCATTCGATCTGTGAGTGATGTGTCGTTTCTGCCTCTGCCTCGAGGATGGTTCCTTATGATTGTGTGCTGTAGGTCCTACGAATACGGCCCTTGCGTAGGAATGTCCCGTATTGACCGTTGGGAGCGGGCTCAGGCTCTGGGCCTTGATCCGCCGCCTGAGGTACGTCTATGACTACTCTTCATTCTTTCTCGTCACTCATCCCGCCGGTCGCACAGGTGAAGGAGATTCTTTTAACGAAGGAAGGCAGCACAGACGAGCAGTACACTCAATCCGTCTTCCACGGCGAAGTCTGAAGCCTAGTCAGCCTCCATCCCGGCTCCATCCCTCTTCTCCTCGGGTTTTGCTCCTCTGCTATTGTGCTTGATGATATCCATCACGGACGATGCTTGTACTGTGTATTCGTAGATCCGCTGTAGCGTATTGTATCATTCAATATATCGCGATTCCTTATTACGACGCGAATTCGTGCGTTATGACAGCTGTTGTCCACAGACGCCTCAGGCGAAGCGAGCAGCAAGAATATTACTGCTGGTAGGTAATGCCGTGCGGTGCCTCGGGACTAGCGTATTAGAGTTTGTAGGATAGGTGCACGCGGTCCATTCGGCTGATCTACAAGCGGGACCACACGCTCACTACAGTACTTTAGATAGCCTTGCTCTTGACGAGCTCTGCGCAACCCACGCGTCAGCATCACACGCAAGCCCGCACGCGGCAGCAACAGACGGCACATACGCTCGATCTCGGCGATGGCGCCCGCGAGGATCTCCCGCTGCGTCTTCTCGTTGTTCAGGTTCTTGAGCACGTTCTCGATGACGGCCTTGACCAGCTCGGCCTGCTCGCTCTCTTTCGCCTGCTGCTCGAAGCGGACCCAGCTGTCGAGGACGGCTTTGACCTCGGACGCGAGCGCGACCTTCTGGCGCTGTACGAATGCCTCGGACTCGAGCTTGGCGGTCTCCTGTACACGGCACACCCGACAGAGTGTGAGCGCCCACAATGGGTGGGTACGGACAGCGCGGGAAGAGACGAACCTTGGAGAGCGCGAAGAGGCCCTCGGTGATGGCAACGACATCCTTCATCTGTTCAACAGACTGGATGCGGTCCTTGACGACCTGGGTGTGCTCCGAACGGGAGTTGTTGAGGATGTCCCGGACGCGCTTGATGTGGCCCTCGGCCCAATCTCTGTAAGGCTCTTTCGTGGCCTACAGCGCGATTGCGATCAGCGTTCAAGCAACACATAGCGGATGATGATGCGTCGCAACGAGGGGTTCCGGAGCACAAGTGCGTTCGAATGACGAAGATATTTTTTAGCGACATGACGTACCTTGTAGATCAAGGAGATGAGGATAAAGAAGCCAGCGGCGATGACGGTCTCCTCGTTCACGACGTAGAGCTCCTGCGAGATGGCGGTCGCGAGAAGGCCCGTGCCGAGGATGACGGAGCCGGTTTTGGTAACGAGGTTGGGGGAGGAGGGCAGGCTGTTAATGATCTCCGCCGCGCGCTGCTCCGGAGGGGGCTTGCTCGACGAGCTCGACATCCCGCGGCTGTTCGTGGGTCGCATTCATTTTTCCAAGCAAAATACACGAATACGACGGTCAGGCAAAGGGCTGGAATGGAAAGCAATATGACGTTGGGCACTCACGCGGTGAGGGCCCGGGGAACGGCAGACACGACCTGAGGCCGGACTCGGGAGGCTGGTCGGGCATCAGTCGGTGGTTTGGTTGCGTAAATGCGACGAGGAGACAGTACCTGACGCCCTGAGGGACGAAACGGCAATCCTGGACGCCATGGACGATGAAGGTGAAGTGCTGGCGGTCGATGCCCACGACGAGCTCGCTCACTCTCTCCTCAGGCGCTAATTCCCCCGTGGGAATCACTCCTTCCGAGTTCTCACGACTATCGCCCAACTGGACAAGGATGCTCGGCCGTCACTCCGTCCAAGATTTGCAACTCTCTGATGGGCTGCTTGCTGACGGCCTGCTGGACGAGGAGTTGGACTACGGCCTCATGCCGTCCGAGTACGAACACAACGCGTGCGCCGAGGGCGAAATTGCGCCCGGCGAGGGTGATGCTGTGTACGTGCAGGGGAGGATGTGTTCCATTCTGAGCCGGCTGGAATAACCCGGAAGCTTGACTCTGAGTAGTCAGAGATTGTGCTCATACATGTCCCCCCAATGCCATATATTGATGAGCCCCTAGCATCTGAGTACATAGAATACATGCGAGCATATAATGGACGATCCGAGCGCTTCCAAGCAGGACCCAAGATTCCGAGCGCCGGAATCCTTTACATGGCTGCTGCACTTTTGCTGATGGCTCACTCTCCCCATCA
>CCBP010000052.1:271279-296192 GCA_000765035.1 Trametes cinnabarina
ATACCCATCTCAGTGGACCGCGACGCCGCTACGGTTGGTGCACACACCTGGGGTAGTGCCTGCCTTCTTGCCGAGATGATCTCTGAGGTTCCGGACAGGTTCGGGCTGACCGAGGATTCAAAACCGCGGAGTCTTCGAGTCTTGGAGCTAGGCGCTGGAACAGGACTCGTCAGCTTAGCTACCGCCAAGCTTCTTTCCGCGAGGGGAAACACGTCGTCAACTGAACCCACAGTCGTCGCGACGGACTACCATCCGGAGGTCCTCAACAACTTGGCTCACAACATCAAGGCCAACTTCCCTGAAGGCAGCGCTCATCATGTCTCGCTCTCAGCGCATCCCTTGGACTGGTCCGTGTACTCTGGCAAGATCACGAACGTCAGCACTTTGGCCGCGCCGTTCGACACGCCGTTCGACGTGATCTTCGGTGCGGATATTATTTACGAAGCAGCGCATGCGCGGTGGATTCGCGACACCGTTGCGGCATTGCTCCGCAAGCCTATCTCGGCTAGAGAACAGCCTTCCAACTCATCTCCTCGCTTTCACCTGCTCATTCCGTTGCGGCCGACCCACGTCTCGGAGTTGCGAACGGTGGAAGAGGTCTTCCCCCGTGTCCCTGCTCTCTCTCGTGCTGGCTCGCGAGATTCGATGGAGCTGTGCATCGTGGACCAGGAGTCGATTATATGCGAGGCGGAGGATCATCGACCGGGAACAGAGGTTGAGTATGTTCACTACACTATCAGTTGGGCGTGAGGTGCCGATGTGTCATGGAGGGACAGCTCAAATCTTCAGGGTATCCAGGCTTACACATACACTATAGAGACTCAGAGAGGATGACTGAATTGTATTCTCAGATATGGATATCTGCGCGGTAATACTGCTACTGGAGTATTGTACGATGCCGTTTAGCTTCACTATGTCGTGTATGGAGGCTCGACGATACTGTGCAGCATCATTCACACCAATGTTGACTTTACTCGTACTTAGTGGATGTGTCTTCTGCCATGGGTGACCGCATCAAATTGTCAGCGCTAGCGGACCCCACCGGTTGTCGCACCGTTCTTTGAAGGCGTGGTGGCGCCTGCGGCTTGAAACGACTCCTTTTAGGACCGTGACAAGTCCTATTCACAAGTGTGAAGCTACTCCAGAAAGCGGGACAGCTCACGGCAAGCCATGGCGTCCAACATGTCGGTCGTGCGCAATTCATGGCCCGGTGTGCAAGGCATCAAACATATGGTCGTGTTGTGCGTCCTTCGGAGATCTAGAGTGACAGCGTCAATGCTTCCACTAACGAATCGCTTCCTGACTAGCGGTGCCTCATACTGCGACATCGGGTACAGATCCTCGGCCCCACACCCTTCTTCTGAACGTCCGCTGGGCGTCGACTTTCCTGGAAAGACGTGGTGCGGCAAGATTGATAGGGAACGCAACACGATCACCTATGAGCCCAACTGGGTCGGCCACCTCGTGGAACTCGTTCGCGCACAACGGAACGGATCGCCGCTGATCGTGTACGACTACGCGCTCGGCGGAGAGGCCGCGTCCGGGGTAAAGCGGCAGATCGAGAAGGAGTTCTCGCCGCACGTCGCCACGAAGCCGGAGTGGGCGTCCTGGACATCGGAAGACACGCTGTTCGCGACTTGGGTGGGCATAAACGACTGCGCGATGAACGCGAGCGCGCCTGACCCTGTGGCGGCTACGAAGGCGAGCGTTGGGGAGCTCTTCGCGCGGCAGGAGGAGCTGTACCGCCATGGAGCGCGGATCTTCTGCTTCGTCGACGTTCCGCCGACGTATGATTTTCCTGAAAGTGAGTGCTTGGGCATCTACTGTATGGTTCCTTAATTGAGCGCTGGCAATAACTGTTGATTCCAGTAGTCAAGCCGACCAAGCTTCGCGAGGCCATCTCAACATGGAACATATCCCTGCGAGAGTCCGTAGAGAGATTCAGCGCGGTCCACGCGGACGCCACAGTCTTTCTCTGGTCCTCGTTCGACTTCTTCAACCGACTTCTAGCCATTCCAGAAGCGTTCGGCTTTCGCAAAGAGGACACAAAGAAAGCAGAAGGCGACATCTTCGAGGACGGTCTGCATCCTACCTCCCAAGTTCACCTCTTCATGAGTCGAGAGATACTGCAACTTCTGGAAAGCGGGGCATCGATCCCCAAGTGATGTTGTGTGAGAGCATAGACCTGCTGGCTGCTGCTGATGTTCAGCATTGGGGTCTACCGTCTCCGCACGGTAGCTTTGCTGGTTACGATCCATGTAAGGTAGATCCAATGTAGATTCGACCACTTCACGTGACTTTCACGTGACTATCTGTGCCTCCACAGAAGGCCTTCCGCCGCATATTTTGTCTCTCAAACCCTCGTAGAGCCTCCATAAGGCCATCCAAACCTTTCTGCATGGGCTTCGAGCAAGCAACAGTTGAGGAAACGGGAGGGAGAGCAGTCGTGACGCGTGTGACATAGTGGTCGAATCTACACTGGGTCTACCTTACGATAATACATGTGTCGCGGTATGACTATGACGGTAGGTTAGCCGGCGGGTCACATATCACGAGTCCCTACTAGAGAGCTGCATGTTGTAACCGCACTGTGGTGGAGTGCGGGTGTATCACCGTACATAGTCCTGATAACGAGACCAATGAGTGTCCTGAGTCTATCAGGGCAAATCAGTCACTGGAACACAGGCATATCAATAGTTTCCGATGCTTATCTTTCCAGGCGCTTTTGTCTCATACCAGCAGGACCTGTAGGTACCCAAGATGAGCGATGAGATGCAGACCACCAAGGACGGTCGAGTCATTCAACCGCTCGACCCAAGCTTTTACTCGATCGACGATGAAGCGCTGGAGTTCATGAAGAAGCTTACCGGGATCGAGGATCCCGAGGAGCTCAAGCAACACATCATGTCCGTCCAAAGAGAGGCATACACGGTGAGTGAATCACTGCGTACACCACTAGGGGAGGCTCGCTCTTCAATTGATACTGACGCGCGGTGCTGCAGATCTATCCATACAACTGTATTCGGCGGTTCAACTTCTTGAAGTACGTTGCAGCCTCTATCTGCAAGTACTGGTAGCGAAGAGGCACTGAGAGGTTCCGGGGCCCCTCACAGGCTGAAGCTAGGGCGTCTGCCGGCGTACGAGCAGCTCTTGACGCTGGGCAAGGAACGCAAAGGCGCCATATTCCTTGATATCGGATGCTGCTGTAAGTTGGGAGGGGCGACAAAGGCTAGAAGGTCGCTCAACACGTTGATCTGCAGTTGGCAACGACATTCGCAAAGCGGTTTACGACGGGTACCCAATCGAGAACGTCGTCGCCTCCGACCTGCATCCCGGTTTGTGCATCGGCCGCTGCCATACGACGTATGATATCCAGGAAAGCACTAATGCAAAGCATTCGACCAGAATTTTGGGAGCTCGGACACAAGCTGTTCAAGTCCACACCCGAGACGTTCCCGGTGCCCTTTATCTCGGGGGACGCGTTCGACCCCGCGCACCTCGAGCCCATCCCGCCCTTTTACTCCCCGCCCGCCACCCCGCGCCCAGAGCTCTCAACAATCACGTCCCTAAACCCGCTGCGGGGCCATGTCTCTGCCATCCACGCGTCGGCGTTCTTCCATCTCTTTGACGAGGAGCAGCAGCTCCAGCTCGCGCGAGCGCTCGGGGGGCTGCTCTCGCCCGAACCCGGTTCGATGATTCTCGGCGCGCATGGCGGAGCGCCGGAGAAAGGCTTTCGCCCCAACAGCATGCGGACGCGCGAGATGTTCTGCCATTCTCCCGCCAGCTGGAAAGAGCTGTGGGATGGGGGGATCTTCAGAAAGGGAACCGTGAAGGTGGAGGCGTTCCTGCATGAGACAGAGCGAAGAGAGGCGGGGGACATCGCGCCCGGGATGAGCCGCCACTTGTTGGTCTGGTCGATTACGAGGCTTTGACCCGTCAAATGCGATATATAGGAGGATTCAATTAATTGTAGAGGGAGGTTTGAAGAAGGAACACGGTTAGATCCAGTCGGTTCATGAACGTTCATGATGGAGTTGGAGGAACACGGTTAGATCCAGTCGGTTCATAAACGTTCATGATGGAGTTGGAGGAACACGGTTAGATCCAGTCGGTTCATAAACGTTCATGATGGAGTTGGACAGAGTGACTTTGAGGACAGCATCAACGATACACAGGGTCCTGCCGTACATCGCTTCGGTCCACGTAGTCGATGGGAGCCATGTTAGGAAAGAGCCACTCTCGCAGCGCCGCATGTAACTCGGTGCTCATGCTTTGCTCTCTCGTAGCGAGCGTGCGCAGGCCATAGTGACGGCTTTCCAAGGGCAATGCATAGCCGTCCTGGCGACGAAAGCAGACGGTCGGCACACCGAGTTCGAAGAGATCAGGAGTGCCTGTTGCAAGATTGAGGAGACCGGGAAAACCGATCGCGACACGTGAGTCAGGGTCAGGATACATCAACCATAGCAGATTCAGCGACCGCAGGCGAGGCCATGCTCGTGAGAAGGCGAGTAGATCATCGTCGGTGACTTGTATTGAGTCCTGATCGCATATCGTCACGTTACGCATGCTAGTCGTGCGGAGAAGCGGGGCGAACATATGCGATACGGCGATTCTGGTGCTGGAAGGTGGTGTAGCGGGGATTTTGGCATCGGCAATCTCGGTGACGCAGGTGAAGGTATGCAGCGATGGAAAGGCCATGACGCATGCTTCGCAGATCTTCTGAAAAGCGGCCGTGTCGGCAACCTGGTACTTCATATCGTATAGACGCAGCGTTCGAAGTGTGGCAGACGTGAGAATGTCGAAGATTGGGCAGTTTGGATCGGAGGAAGTGTGATAATATCGCAATTCCTGAAGCTGAGGGAATCTGATTTGACAGCGTTTACCGGCAGGGGCCTCGACGTTCTTGAGTGTGAGGGAGAGTGTATGAAGCTCCGACATTTGTGATAACAAAGTCAACTCAGCGATCCCGAGCGAACTCCTAACCCTGCCCGTGAGATGTAGGACGTATATCCTCAAGACCGGATTTTGCGAATGACCAGTTACAGCTCTAGGTAGTACCAGCCGACACTTGGAGAGGTGTGACATCGTGAGCCGTAAATTGGAAAGCTTTGGGCTACGCTCTGATAGCAAATCGAACACATCGTCCATATGGGGCTTCCAAACGCAATCGTTCGAGCCTGTGCAAGGGGGCGACAACATCCGGGGAGAAACAGTACGGCTCTCGAAGCAGTCGATGTCTAGCTTCGTCAAAGAAGGTGACAGGAAAGGCGCGATCACATCCTCGGCCTCGAGCAAGCTCGTGGCCCAATGGAGGTAACGTAGGTTGGGGAAGATAGGTCCTTGCAGCGACAATAGCGGGGCTAACACCGTCGAGTGCATGCGGCAGAGCGTCGCGGAGTTGGAAAGAGGCATTGTATTCCATTGAAAGACGAGCACTTGCACGAAAGCGACGTAGACACGGAGGCGATCCTGTTGTCGTGCGCCGACAATACCTGCTGATTCAGGCGTGCAATCAGCCTCCTGGGGAGGCTATCACGCATTTGCCCGTTATAAGGCCCCAGATTGCAACTCTTCTGACATCGTGCTCACAGATTGGTTCGCCTTCTGCTGCCTTGCCAGCGATTGGACGCAAGAGTCTAGCTTGACTAGAGGAGTCGCATGCCTTCCCAGCTCTTCAGTGACTGACACCAGATGTATTAGAGGCCCGATACTCGTCAGCCTCCGCCACAGGGCCTTAGCCGCAGGCACATGAAACGTTTTGGAGACCCACGCCGCACGCGCCAGCGTACATCGTTCTTTGCTGTTGTTAGGGTCTCTGTTGAAAAAATCCCAATTTGCAGCGGCGATGTAAGTTGGAGGCAGCCAAAGATTTCATCAAGAATATCGACCATAGACAAAGCACGGTGAGGAGGCATACTGTAGCCACGAGAGTGGGTCGAGGTTCAAGCTCAAGGTTCGTCGACGTAGCCAAAGCCGACGTGCATGCGGTGCACCACGAGCGCTTGAATGCACATAGACACCCCCTCGTCCAGTATAAAGAGATACAGTCATCCAAGAAGTTCAACTTGAAGAAGGATCCTTGGTACCGTCTCAACCTCGTCTCTCTGTATTGTCCTTGAAGATAAAAATGGTACCTAAGACGAACGATAGTCACCGTTCACATCAGGGGAAGGATATCGACCGTGGACAACGCACGATGAGGAGGCATCATTCGCGATAAATAGTGGGTCTACTAAGTAGTTGAAGTTGAGGCGCTGGAGCAACTACCGCAGCACACACGCTGGTAGCTATCGCCCAATTTGGAAGTCATTCAAGTTAAACTTGAATCTCGGGCTACCCCGACTCGGACAGGCTTGTAGCAGTGACTCCTCTCCTCGCTGAGCAGTACGGTATCCATGTTATCGAAGCGTGGCACAATTACTATAGTTAAACGGCAGAAGGGAAGTGTAGTACGTAGCGAGCCAGAGAACTAGAACGACAGCGTATCTGCCGGAAAGACGCTTCCCTCACGTTCTAGGTTACGAGTTGATGCTGCCAGAAAGTAGGTCATTACTTTTAGTTGGAAAGATCCCGTTCTGACAGACCTGATATCTCTCAAACGTCATGTAGTCTGTGGGTAATATTGCAGAGGGTGATGGCAGACATCTGCAGGCACGTCGCAGACTTCCAAGTCTTCGACAGTCACACGAATGTTTAGTAGATAGGTCTTCACTAGGTTTCCAAGCAAGTTGGAAGAGTGGTTCATCGTCGTTGATCTGGATCACATCATAAGAACGGACGGTTACGTTCTGCAAATGCGGCAGGGCGAGAGCACGAGAACGGCGCGAACAGGTAAAGAAAACGCGACACCATGTTAGACAAACACACACGATGTGTCGACCGGTGCTCACCATATTACTCGCAACCACTCGTTGTCTAGCTTTTGTGCTCGCAAACGACGAGAGCTCAGTAGAACTTATCCTCCTTTGAAAGATGCACCAAAAACAGTATTGGCTTTAGTTCCGTTAGTTGCTGCCACTGCAGGCGGTATGCATAATTTGTGGAAGGCTCTGCAGATGCGCCTCGCACGCGCGACAGAGCTTGCGGTCATCGAAGGTGCGGTATAAGCGGCGACACCCTCCTATGCATTGAGGCTGCACACAGCGATGGATGCCCTCGACGATCTCGGTTGTGGACAGCGCGCGATGCTGGGGCAGAGTGGAAATCGAACCGAGGGGCCTTGGTGCGCACTAATACGTAGAACGCCGTTGCGGAGAAAGTGGATACGATCATGCTGCTATGGACACTCACTGGTCAGCGAGCTCATCGATTTGATGTTCAAGTTTTCCCGGTAATTCCCGGACTCTCCCACATTCCCATAATGCTGTAGTCCGTCCCATAAATATGTCCAAATGCAATCTACACACCAACCGCACCTAGATGTGGCAAACATGATGGCTACCAGCTTCGCCGTTTCCCACCTTTGCCCCACTTCTCCAGCAAGAACTCCGTCATGAACTCGTACAGTTCCCTGTTTGCGCCTCTACGGTATATGCTATGGTCGCTACAACCCAAACAATGTCAACCGCCGCTTCAACAACAACAGGACATTGGAAAAGTGCCTCACCTGTCTGTGAACATCCGGAAGCGGAACCCGCGTACCTTCTCCGCGGTGAGCATATCCAGCAGGTGCGCCGAGTTCGCAAAGTGCACGTTGTCGTCTCCGCTTCCGTGCGCGAGGAGGAAGTCGGCGTGGTGGAAGCCGGTCACATTCGAGATCGACGCGGTCACGTAGCCGTCCGGGTTCTCGGCGGGCAAGTTCATGTACCGTTCGGTGTATATGGAGTCTGGAGCAGGCATGTTCAGCGATAGAAGGTGCAGGCGAGTAGACCAATACATACCATACAGCCGCCAGCTTGTAACGGGCTGTGCATCACTCGTCAGGTCGTGCTTTGAGCGCAAAAATTCAATAAGCTTACCGCAACGGCCATTGCCAGCGAGTGCACACCCGCATCAGCCTCGACGACCTTTGAGCTCATAAAACCGCCGTACGACTGCGCAGAATTCGTCAGACCAAAAGTCTCACAACTCCACCCACCGCAAGCACTCACCCATCCCCAGATCCCGATGCGCTTCGGGTCCACGTAGTCCTTCGCCGCCCACAACTTCGCCGCATATATCTGGTCCACGGTCTCCCACCTGCCCAGATTGTTTTTCACTGGATTGCGCAGCGTGCGCCCGCGGAAGCCCGTGCCGCGCCCGTCCACGACGACCACGATGTACTGCAACTCGGTCACGAGGTACGCATGCCAGTCGAGCGAGAAGCGCGTGTCGACCATCTGCGACCCGGGCCCGCCGTACACGCGGAAAAGCACTGGGTACTTCGTCCGCCCGGAGTCGTCCATGCGGGGCGGGCGCATCTCGAGCACGTTCAGCTCTGCGGCGGGGAGTGGGTGAGCGGTGATGGAACGACGAGCGGGGGCGAGCGGGCTTACCGTATCCGTCGCTCTCGATCGTCGAGTGGGTGACGATGGGAAGCTCGTATTGGGCGAGCGTATCATTCAGCTGGGGGTTATCCGTCAAGACGTAGTCGAACTCTGTTGATAATCAGCGACAATTCGAGTTTCAACCCGTTGACCAACTCACTATCGTCAAACACATGTATAATTCGCTGCCACGGCGCGTGCGGCCCCTCGTAGCTGAGCAAGTAGAATCCACCCTCGGGCGAGAAGCTCGCGTCGTAGTACCCGGGGCTCGACGTATCCGTCAATGCCTTCACTTCCTCCGGCTTCTGTCCGTCCAATTTCGGCAGCGGCACGGCATAGATGTGGCGCTGCGTCGAGGACGGGTTCGCGGCCTGGAAATAGACCAGGCTGCGATTCGCGTCGACGGCGAGTATGCCCGAGGTGACCTCCCAGTCACCGAAAGTGAGGAAACGCGGCGTGCTGAAATTGGCGGGGCTGAAGAGCGCGATGTGATTGTACCCGGAGGATGTAGGGACGATATCTAGGTAGGCGGGTTGGCCGTCGGGAGCTAGTGAGGGCGGAAGCGGGTGTATTGCTTGAATCTGCAAGAGCTGAATGAGTGTGGATACATAGGGGGTAAGATGCAACGTACCGGGTCGATCCAGCCATCGTCGCCTTGCTCGCCGTCTTTCCCAAGCTTGCGGACGACTTTGCCGACATTTCTGAAGGTATTTCTGAAGTCAAAATAGACGACATTCCCGTCTTCTGCCGCGCGTGTTACTTCTCGCACTAGGAAAGCGTCCCCGCTCACCCAAGCCACTTCTGCAATGATGCTATCCTCCAGCCTATACATACCGTCCCAGTACAGCTCCGCTGTGACACCCTGCGCGATCTCGGTGCTATTCGCATCATCTCCCAAATCACGCATCACGTCGAAGTACTCGTCGAGCTGGAACACGTGCACGGTCACACGCGGATTATTGTAGCCCGGCTTTGGGTACTTCATGACGACGTGGTTGGGGTAAGGAACGACGGTGTGCGCGTCCTCTGTGGGATTGTATACAGGATAGGTGTATTCATCCACTGCCGTCTCGTCGAGATGGAGGAACGCGATTTTAGTCGCGTCGGGTGACCACCAGAGGGCGTAATCGGACGAAAAGACCTCTTCCTCGTAGACCCAATCAGGCACCCCGTTGAAGCGAGACGCGTTGCCGGAGCTTGTGACGCGGATGGGCGAATTCGTCTCGCTTTTGGAGGATAAGTCAACCAACTTGTCCATATGATTCAAGAACGAACTTACTTGGGAGTTGGAAGGACGTAGAGGTCGTTGCCTGTGACGTACGCGATAGATTCGCCCACGGGAGACCAGGTAGCGTATGCGGTAGTAGGAGGATGTGAGGGTGGAACGAGAGGCCATGTCCTCTTTGTGGCAAATTCATATATGTAGTAGTTACCGAAGCTTGAATGCCGCCATTGCTATGAACCCGTTAGCCAATATGTTCATTTGATTGAACAAACATGGAGAGACTAAACAAGGGCATGGAACATGGGTGCTCTGAGGCCATGATGGACCACACAGCTGTGTCGTGTTGGCGGAATCTCAACGCTCGCACCGGGTATGAATGCTGGCCGAAGCCATCGGGAAAGAGGCCGCAAAAAGGCAGTATATACCAGAGTAGCGAAAGTGGAAGGGGCCATGTTTGGTGCTCCCCTATGCGGTGACATTGATATTGTAACCGCCTTGAAGGTCAGCCACCTATCCAACCACACGCAGCTGATATGGTGTCTTTCACTGAATTGCGGTGCAAGTGGAGCAAGCTCGAGTACTCCTCACGAGGAACTCGAGCCAATAGCCATATCTCCTCCAGCCTGCCAGTCTGCAAATGCGATTGAAAATGCACGTGGGCATCGAATCGATTGGACGTGTCCACCGTGCGTTGCCTGCCGGCCATAGTGTTCATCCACGATCGACGTATGACAACAACGTTGCCTTCCCACAGTAGAGAACAATCAGGCTGTACCCCATTTGTTCCTTTCGGCGTTGTGATCGCGGTAAAGCGTGAGTCAGGAATGGAAGTCCGAGAGTTCAAAAACCTTCCACGCCCACCATTCTGATGGGATTCCGCGACATATCCCCAAGGCAGAGAGTCATTTCGTATTTCTCACCTTCTTGTAATCCGCTTTGACGAGCAAATATTTCATGTCGGATGACAGCTTCCAGCTCGCCCAGTTCAGCGGACGCCCTTGTTCCTAGCAACGGAATGAGATGACAGTGGGAGTAGTTTGCAATTGAGCCTTACATCCTTGACGTCTTCGAAGGACACCAACTCTTTGGTGCTGTTGGACTTCAAATCGATAAGCAATATCGACGACCCCTGCTCGATGGCGAAGACGCCGTCTCCGGCTGGAAAACAACGATAAAGTTTGCGCGATGCGTACAATAACATGGAAACGTACCTTCTGGAACCCAATTGATGCTTTGAGACCGCGCGGAGAAGGTGCCATTGAAGATATGGTCCATAGTGATGTGCTGGACGCCTTGTACACGGAAGGCTGTGCCTGTGTAGTTCCTCGCGGCGAAGAAGCCTATAAAGACGGCAATGGAGACGAGAGAGACGAGAGCAATGACGAGGTACCTGACGGACGCCGGACGTCTCTGTGTGCATAGCGAAGTTGATTAGCACGTCTGTGTACTATCGGGAGCGTAGCGGCATACCTTGCCGCTGCCGACTATGAGATTCCCCTCTGCCTCGATGATGTGTCCCGCCCGCTCTGCATCTTTCTCCAGAAGCTCTTCAGACTCGTCATCTGAGCTTGGCGGGTCAAAGGGGCCCTCGCCATAGTAAGTCTCCGGCTTGACCGTGGATGGGTATGCAGCGGCTGCGGAAGACGGTCCGCCGCCGAAGAAGTCCTCCGCGTCACGAGCAAGAGGCTCGTAGTCTGTAGGCATGGCTGCCGCTGTCTTACGCGTCGCGTCGGCCAAAGAGAACGAGTGAGGGTGGGTGTATGCTCCGCGTCCGATTCCGTGTGGATGAGTGCGGGGAAAGACCAAGGGCTGCGAATAGACGCCCGCGGCCGCGTCGCGTGTCGGCCGTGGCGACGCGTTTTAGCGCCGGCGACTGGTCTCTTTCAGGCGGAAACAAGCCACAAGCACATTCCTCCTCCTCATCTTCCTCCTCGCCGTCCTCCACGACCTCCACGACCCTCACGACCCCTCTGCACGTCGACGCTGCCAAGCATGGATGCAGATCTTATAAAGCTCGTGAACAAGCTCCAGGATACGTTTGCAAATCTCGGTCAGTCGCCCTGCCTTTGCCGCTTCTCTGACGTTCGCTCACGCGCTTACAGGCGGAGAGCTTGATATGCCTCAGCTGGCCGTCGTATGTCTCATCATTGATGTTGACCAAATCTTCCATGTACTCAGCATCAAGCACAGGTGGGAAGCCAGTCTGCAGGAAAGTCTAGCGTCCTCGAAACGTACGTGTCCTTTGTTTCTTGCTCACCTCCATTCCGTCATTCTCACCCGGAGCAGGATCGTCGGACGGGACTTCCTCCCTCGCGGGTCCGGAATCGTCACCCGGAGACCGCTCGTCCTTCAGCTCATCCACACGCCTGTCCCTGAGACACCAACACAAACGTACACCGAGTGGGGCCAGTTCTTGCACATCGACAAGCGCTTCACGGACTTCAACGAAATCCGCCGCGAGATCGAACAGGAGACGTTCCGTGTCGCCGGACAGAACAAAGGCATCAGCAAGCTCCCCATCCACCTCCGCATATACAGCCCGAACGTGCTAGACTTGACTTTGGTGGACTTGCCTGGTTTGACCAAGGTTCGTCTGGTGGAGCTATGGAACGCCTGCCGTGCGAGGCAGGGATTGACGCTGCATATAGATCCCAGTTGGTGACCAACCGAGCGATATTGAAAGGCAAATTCGGAGTCTCGTCCTTGACTACATCTCAAAACCGAACTGGTCAGTGCCTCCGCACATTCTGGAAGCCGCAACAGCTACTGAAAATCTCCTTGTTTACCCAGCGTCATCCTCGCCGTCTCCGCCGCTAATGTCGACCTCGCCAACTCAGAAGCCCTCAAGCTCGCACGTCAAGTCGACCCCCAGGGCCGGCGCACCATTGGCGTCCTCACTAAGCTCGACCTCATGGACGCTGGCACCAACGCGCTCGACATCCTCACCGGGCGCGTGTACCCGCTCAAGCTGGGCTTCATCGGCGTTGTAAACCGCTCGCAGGCGGACATCAATGCGGAGAAGTCACTGCAGGACGCGCTTGAGGCAGAGGCCGAGTTCTTCCGCACGCACCCCGCGTACCGCAACATCGCGCATAAGAATGGCACGCGCTACCTCGCGAAGACGCTCAACCAGGTGCTCATGAACCACATCCGCGACAAGTTACCGGATATGAAGGCACGCTTGAACACGCTCATGGGCCAGGCGCAGCAAGAGCTCAACTCCTTCGGTGATGCGGCTATCTATGGGGACAAGAACCAGGTGCGTGTATCTCCCATAGTACCGTACAAGTGCGCACATGGCTTACAGAGACACAGCAAGGGGGGTTGATCCTGCGACTGATGACCCAGTTCGCGAGAGACTTTGTGGCCTCCATCGAGGGCACCAGCGTCGACATCTCAACAAAGGAGCTCTCGGGCGGCGCGCGGATATACTACATTTTCAACGACGTCTTCGGCCAGGCGCTGCAGTCGATCGACGCCACGCACAACCTCGACAATCAGGACATCCGGACCGCGATCCGCAACTCGACGGGCCCACGCCCGAGCCTGTTCGTGCCGGAGATCGCGTTTGACCTGCTGGTCAAGCCGCAGATCAAGCTCCTCGAGGCGCCCAGTCTGCGCTGCGTGGAGCTTGTGTATGAGGAGCTCGTGAAGATCTGCCATAACTGCACAAGCGCGGTGCGTAACTGTCCCAATATCAATGATTTCACCTGACTGACCGTTCCCAGGAACTGCAACGTTTCCCGAGACTGCATGCGCAGCTCGTGGAGGTCGTTCAGAGCTGCTCAGAGAGCCGCCTCGGTACCAACGACCGAGTACCAACCCAAACGCCTCATTGACATCCAGACCGCGTACATCAACCACCCAACCCACCATGCCTTCATATCAGGGTCCGCGGCCGCGGCCACGGCGCTGACCACTCCACCTCCTAGACAGGTTCTTCCCCGAGTGAGTGTGCTTTTCCTCGCTTTGTAAGAATCGCGCGTTGAACGCCGTAGCACAAACACATCGAGCCTTCACAGCCCGCCTCTTCCGATTCAATCAACGGCGCCCCCTCACAAGACGACGACGATGAATCGACCGACGAGCCTACTCTCAACGGCACCTCGGGCCGGGATGCCCGCTCCGTCTCCTCGACAATCCACGACCGCTCGCGCGCGGGGGCCGCGTCCGCACCTCCTGCCGGTGCCGGCACGGTCGGGTCCTCGTCTCACAGGCACCAGTCCCCGAGAAGCCACCACCACCACTCGTCGCGGCACGTCTCGGGCGCGTCGGGCACGGCGATCGCGGGGCACACCAGCGGGAATGCGAAGGAGACGTTCTTGAACTACTTCTTTGGCCAGAACGGCCCGGGACCGCTGGCAGGCTCAACGGTCGACCGCGCGAATGCGGCGCACGGCGTTGCGCCTGTGGGGAGGGACGTGTCGGGCACGGACCCGTCACTCGAGACTGGGCTGATGGCGGGCAAACGCTCCATGGAGAACAACGCCGCGTTCGACATGAAGAGCCTCGGCAAACACATCGAGGCGGTATGTGGCAATCACCCTCTCTCTTGTCGTACAGCTTGCTCATGTATGTACGCGTGTGCACAGGTGTCGGATACGAGCGGGCAGATGTCGCTGCGTGAGGAGATGGAGACGAACCTCATCCGGTCGCTCATCCAATCGTATTTCAACATCGTCCGGCAGACGATCCAGGACCTCGTCCCGAAGGCGATCATGCACCTCCTCGTGAACAACACGTCGCAGCAGGTGCAGAACCGCCTCGTCGCATCACTCTACCGCCCCGAGCTCTTCGGCGACCTGCTCAACGAGGACGAGGCGCTCGTGGCGGAGCGCGCGCGCGTGAAGGCGCTGCTCGACGCGTATCGGGACGCTTTCAAGACGCTGTCGGAGGTGACGCTCAAGTCGACGTGATCGTTTCGCGTTCAGCGGTGGGCTTGGGTCGATGGTGGGTCGCGGATGGGTAGGGTAATGTCTTGCACGCTCTCGATAAGCTTACGTAGATCCCGCTTTGTTGCACTCTTTGTTCTCCTCTCTGCACAGTACGTACCGTATCATACCTCTCTCAAGGGAAATGTCATCCTCCTCATGAGGATTTCTACGCCCACACAGCGAGAAACCGTAGGACGTCGTGTACTGGTTCAGATCTTCCTCGTAAGCATCACAAAGAGGATTGTCATGTCGAACTCGTGTGTGCTCGTGGCTGACATGAAACGTAAGATATAGACATCTAGAGACATCGCACAGACGTAGGTACGTACTGATTCGACGAAGGCCCACATGGCGCATGGCCAGATGCGCATCGTGGCTAGGAGCAAGCAGCACAGGAGCGATATGAGGGCCAACTTGAGGGCCAACTTGACCGACAGCCAGAGAGCAAGAGTACAGCAAAGATGCAAAACACAGCAGGCGGATACAGGTATCGACAGGGAGATCGGACGTATTGTTCAAATCGCAGAGTATGCACTCGTGTCGAGCGGGATAGAGGTGGGGTAAGCGTGTGCCCGCTCACAAGGCAACCGCGCTCGCCCTGTCTGACAAGGGCTGCGCCCGCACGGCGACCCACTTCTCTTTGCCTGTAGCAGCATCCACTACAGACACCACAAGCCCGGCCGGCTTCGCAGCCTTGTCAGACTCCTCCTCGGAGGTGACGCTCTCTTCCGTGTCGGCGTCCCCGCCGCTCGCATTCTCAGACTCTGACGCGGACGTTCCAGCCTCTGACGAGGACAGCGTGAGGCTATCGGCCGGCGTCTCCGGCGCCGAGTCGGACGAGTTGCCCTCAATGGCGGTTGACGAGCCGCTCTCCGTCGGAGATGCGGCCGCGGAGGCTTTGCTCGCTTCGCGGAGTGCGTTCCGCTTCGCCTTTACGCGTGCTTCCTTCTTCTCGGCTTTCTGCATCGTGATATTCGCGTGAGCGATCTACAACTTGCGGAATCTATTACTTGTGAGTGATCGTACCTCTTTGGTAGCCTTCTCCTCTTTCTGCGAAGAGCGACAGCGTGTCAGCCTGGTGATCACGTGCGGATATTCGACTCTGAAAGAGGTACCTCTTTGCTTTCCGCTTCCTCCTTCTGCAGGACAGATACGCATTTAGTATGCAATGCTGTACGCGTAAGACGGGCGCGAACGGACCTCCTTCTTTGCCTTCTCCTCAGCTTCCTTCTTCTCCTTTGCTTCGCGCTGCGCAGAAAGTCAATGAAGTGCCTGGAAAGGACGAGCAGTACTCTCACCTCCTCCTTCTCCTTCTTCATCTTTTCACGCGTTTCGCGCTCGGAGACAACCCTGGGAACATCATCAGCGGGCTCGCACGTCGGGTCCGGCACTGTACGTACCAAGCGGCAACCTCATCGACGCACTCCCGCGGGCGGGTCTTGTTCTTGAGAAGGTAGCCCTGCAGCGCAGCGACCTGCAGACATGGTCAACATGGCAAGATCCACTACTGCGGAGACAGAGATGCCACATACGCTCAGCTCGTTCTCAGGGATGGCATCTCCGAAACGCTTAGCAAGGTCCGATATCTCTTCCTCGGATAGGGCGGGGATCGCGTGTGCGGCGCGCTTGCGCTTCGACTCTGCGAGGTTTGCCGAGGACATGGCATCAGCAGGGTGCTTTGCGCCGGCGGCGCTCGTGGAAGAGCCCGTCGGACCACCTGACTGCGACGCGCTCGTCCCTGCGGCGGCGTTCGTCCGCGCAGGGAAGAAACACTTGAAGATGCCCTCGGCCTGCCACTTTGTGGCATGCTTGAAGTTCACCCAGACGTCCATGCGGCCCGGCCGGCTGAGCGCGGGGTCGAGTCGTTCGATGTGATTCGTCGTCGCAAACAGAAGTCTGTTGGGTGCGGTGCGTTAGACAGTTGGCCGCGTTCGGAACCGCAGTGACAGCCCGAGGAACCCACCGGCCTTCCGCCGCAGCGACACCATCGAGGCTGTTGAGCAGACCGCTCAAGCTTAGCGTTGATCCGTCGTTATCGTCTTTGTTCTTGGGAGACGACGACGAGCTGGATGAAGATGAGCTACTCAACGGCGTCCCAGTCGATGTCTCGTCGCGGGAGATTCCGCGAGTGAATGCGGCATCGAGATCCTCTAAAAGCAGGATACATCTGTTGCATTATGATATCAGTGCGCTCGTCGTTGGGCATCACGGCGTACTAAAGCTCACCTGGATGGTACGTTACCCATCAGCGTCGTCAAAGTGTTGTCGCTCATCCTGTACTCCTGCGGTCAGAAGGGCTCATTCCGTAAGGAAGTGGTCGCACTAACCCCTTGGACGACAGGCTGACTACGTAGATGTCAAGACCAAGCTCTCCAGCCAGACTATGAATAAGTGAGGTCTTTCCACTGCATGCGGAGATTAAGTGCACGAGATTCTGACATGTAGCCGATGTACGTTACCTTCCGGGAACGCCGTGTAGCAAATAGCCGCGCCTGAAGGGGATGCCTGTCATGGACTAAGCACCCGGTACCTACCCGGATAGACGTTAAACTAACCTCTCTCAGCGTACCTGCACGCAAAGCGATCAGCCGAGCTCCATTGAGAAGACCAGAGTAACTCACCAGTCCTCCGACGCGAGGAAGTCCTTGCAGTCCGCAAGGATCATGTCCTTCACGCCCGGCTCCAACACAATGGAACTCATGGGTCGCTTCTGACGCGCCCCGTTCCAGCGCCAGCAGCCGTACGTACTGAGCAAGTACGGGAACAGTAGCATGTCAGCATTGCTCCAAGGAGACGACGGGTGTATCACGTACGTGTCGGCCATGAAGATGTGCACGCGGTGTTCCGCATCCTTCTCGTACTCACGCTTAGCTTCCAGGACGAGCCTCTTGAGTATGTCGTTATTGCGCGCGACGACGCTGAGTCGGTTTTCTGAGCGGCGCGCCTCGCGATGGGCGAGAAACCGAGTTCCGACATACCTTATTTTGAGTTCAGCGCAAGAGCCGTAGTCTTGGAAGCGCTTGGTGCGAGTTATCTGGACAGACGTACCATCAGTGGAAGATCAGAAGATTACCGGCGAGTAGGTGACTTACGCGAAGCCAGTGTCCTCGGTAGTAGATGGTGTGCGTGGTATCTAACGTGATGGCAGCGTAATGAACGTGATGTCATGCGTGCGCGTACACGAAGAATGATGGCGCTCTTACCCATACTAGGCACGATCGCAACTGTGGTTGAAATAGGCTCAGTTGCCGATGCATGATGCGACCGACCGACGAAGGCCCACGTACCTTTGCGCTTTCGGCCGCCACCCTGCGAGAATTCGGCGCTCTCCTCGTCATCTTCGTTCTCCTCCTCCAAATCCCCCGACGTCTTCTGCGTGAGACCATGGCGGTTCACGGAGCGAGTCGTGATGTCGAACTCGCGACTGCGACCCCAGGCGGGTTGCTATATCGGTATATTCGTTTCAGTTCGGCGGCACTTACGCTGGGAAGTCAGCTGCGCGAGACACCTGCCTTCGACAGCCAGTGCATCAGCCTGTGCGGGGTTTGTCAGTGGCTGAGAAGTGGCCGCACTGGCACCGCTGCCTACATACCAATCATACGGATAGTCTTCTTGGCTGAAATGGGCGGTAAGGAAGAACGCTGCGGGGAAATAGACGGTAAGATGCGGTAGCCAAGAGCGAGAAATAGTTCTCACAGTCAATGAACCCATTCCACGCTGAGACGGATGCTCTACGCGCGGTCTCTACGGTTCCCCCGATAACGACTAGTTTCTGCCGTCGCAAACAGGTCAGCCCAAGACTACAAGATGCCTGAATATTAGTCCACTCACCAGTGTATCCTGTATAGGATTGCTGTTGCCGGACAAGGGCGAGAGTAAGTTCTTGATTGCTTGCATGGCACCCAGTGTACGAGAAAGAGGGGGAAAGCGAAGACACGAAGGGCGAGGGTCGGGGAGGGTTTATAACCGCCTTCGGAGCCTCGTGTCGGAGCGTCCAGGAGAAAGGCCAATGAGCGCGCTTAGGGCCTGACACAAGCCGGGTCCAAATATTCGGAAGGAGGAATCCTGTAGGCGGTCAATCTGTAGATTCGTCCGACCGGACTGTTTAGTGTAATTTGCACGCGATAAGTAATAGGGCGACCCTGAGGGCGGAGTTTGCACTGGATGGGCGACATGCCTTAGTGGGGAACGTGTATTGGCGGGAGGCCGCGAATGCAGGATACGCCACCACGCACCCGCAGCTGGCGACGCATGCCACTGAGACCACTACGTACTCCTTACTAGGCCAGACGAGCACAGGAGGCGTGTCATGGCCAGGCATGACGAGTATGCAGCCCATCATCGCCATCCCAACGGAACGCATCTGCCCTGTCCAGTGCAGCGCTTCACGCCGATGAACCTAAGTAACAGCGCCTCGTGCACGCCTATAATAGTCATTACTGCACCTGGAGATCACAGTTTTCCCTTTCTCCCGCTCTCCTGACGTGCCTGTTAGCACACGGGCTCGGTCGGAGTTCGCATGCGGTATCTGGTGAGGCTGGGCGCTCGGCCGCGGTATGCCCACTTGTCGTGATGGCGCTGATGCTATGTGGTGCAGGGCTGCAGCCGCCCAAGCGGTTTATGTGGCGGGCGCAGCGGCGGCGGTCGCCCGCACGCGACGATGGACCACTACGTCGGAGGAACGGTCCGCGGGACTGATGATCACGGCAACCCCATCGAGGTGGGGAGAAGCGAACTGAGAATCAGATCAATTACTCCCACTCACACACCTGTCGGCTGCAACGCAGCCCGAGCACATGGTCGGCTGAGAATGTTGATTCGCGTAGCGAATGCGGATTCTTGCGCGTCGCTCTCCTTCGTAGCCAGAAGACATGACCACCTCGTAATGACGGAATGGAAGATGAACTAACACCTCGGTACTTGGGGTGCCTTCTCCTTTATTGGACATGTCCTACTGCGCGCGCTCCCATGGAATCTCTTATTGCGAAGAGTTGAAGCGAGTGAACGTTCCATCCTTGTACGTACGCGGCCGGGAATCAAAGTCCCAAGGATAGATTCGTACCTCATAATTTGTGCACGCGGCGGAGAAAGGCATAGCGTGATGTGCGCAGGCTGAGCAGGTGTTGGACAGTCAAAGTCCATCCAGGCGCATGAATGCCTGAATCGGAAGACCTCGGGAGGAAAGTCGATCCGTCTAGACGTAAAAAGAGACGGCGGTATACATCAGAGTGCGACTTACCTGTGCGGAACCACAGCCAGCGACGTGGCTTCCGCGGACATTCCTCGAGGTTCGCTCCCCAAAGCCGTTGCTGTATGACATATGAATGCCTTACCGCACGCGCTGGGCAGTTCACGGCTCGTCGGTGGCACTCAGAAGACAGGGCGGTGCCAGCTAGAGTTACGGGGTTGTCACTCCGCAGTCCGCACCTATTCTGCGCAATGCGACTCACACACCAGGGTGAGCTATCCCAGTGATGCGATGATTGGCATATCAGGAAGTGATGAGGTCCAGATACGCCCATAGAACTCGAGGGCATCTTTTGAACAGTCGAGCAGTGCCGTATGTGAGCCTGTGAGGAGCCCATTGGTTGACTTCGACTCGTGTCATATCACCGATCTTGGACCTCCTTCCGTAAACGGTCCGCAATAGAGATGGAAAGCCCGGCACAAGCTAAAGTCTCACCATATTGGCCGGCGAATGGGCCGAGGAAGAGAATAGATGAAGATCGTCGTCCTCGATGGCGGTTGCGCGACAAGCCGGAGACAGCCCAGAAGCCTTACAACAAAGCAGAAGGCACCGAGTCGAGAACCAGAGGCCAGAAGAGCGCCTACGACAGCGCCGAGAACAGGAACAAGGGTGGTGGTGGTGGTGATTGTTCTCAAGAACCGATCCATCCGATGGCAAGGTAGACCTAGCAAGCGATGATACAGATCTTCTGCTGCATGTTGGTGAGTGCGCAGATCGCCTCTGGACAAGAGGTATACATTCCAGTATCACCTTCTGTGGCACCAAGCAATCGTCATATGCCGAGTAGAACGGAGGCTGGTCGCGACCATGATGCAACCACCAGCCTATCGTAGCCGTGCTGATAATGCGCACGATATCCTTGATTTCTTCGCGCGGTACCGCGGTACGACCGATCGAAGCGCAAATCCACCTGTCTGCTATGTTATGTCGAAGACCGATGCGCCTGGATACCCGACCGGGCTATGACGGTAACGCGCTGTGGCGACGCGGAAGACGCAACGAATACCGACCGATATTCGCAAAGAAACCGAGTGACGGACGGGAACTTTGAGGACTTCATGGGGAGCGTAGAGAGCGTAGGGAACCCTGTCAAACCTACCTATCACGAACTCTGCACACCGTCAACAGGAGCATTTGGCCAGAAAGCAAACAATCAATTGTGAGATGACACGATACATCTGCAAGAGGAAATGTCAGACGCAGATAAGGGGTGGGGTTGCGTATTCACGTAGAACCTGCAGGGTACACACACTAGTCCTGCCTGAGCAGACTGCCCATCTCCACGTTATCATCGGCATCGCGCGCGGGCGCGACCACAAGGCCTTCGGACATCTCCCTCTTGACGCACAGTTGTTCCGCACTTGTGACGGTCAAGCCCGTACTGACGGCCATGACTATCCAGAAGAAGATGGACGTAGGAATCGCAGCAGCGTAATAGGTCGTGAGCACGAGGTGGTTGAAAAGCAGGGTGAGGGAAAAGTCGAGGATCAGACGTGGTCTTCGGACGAGCGCATACAGATAGTATACACTGGCGGCGCAAACGGTGAGTTTCTGAAGGATGCACCACAAGGAAAGGCGACTTACTCAGCCGCAGAGGCAGCTACCCAGCATATAGCGATAATCCAACATCGGACTGGATCAATCTGTCGAAGGTCGGTTTGAAGAGCGGGAGCGAGTCCAACTTGCTTTCCACCGCTCCAAACAGAGTTCAGGGACTTCCAAGGACCCCCTCCAGGAATTGCGCGGATCGTTGGCCGTCCAGCCATTTCCCGCCAGTCCATGATCATCCCTGTTATACCGCACAGTGAGGCTTTTCCCACAGAGACTTACCGTTAGTCATACCAACATTCGCCGCGCCTCCCTCATATTCCAAAGAACCAGGTTCCGCAAACATGACGAGTAGTGGAGGTATGAGAACTGAGAGGGTCACATAATGCAAGGTCTGCAAGGCGATGATCTGTCGTCACGTAAATGATAGGGAACGTCGTCCAGCAAAACGGCTTACCTGAGCAACTATCAGAACTGGATCCCACCCTGTTGACTTCGCCATTGTGGCAGCCGCCGTAGTTGCAGCAGAATGTGGATGGGTGCGGGAGCAAGCCTGCCGCGGGGTTGTCGGGACAGTGTCCAATGAGCGCTTGCAGAATCGGCAACGGCCGCTACCGTTTCTGACTATTAGTTTACATACTGAACTCGACAAGGTAAGTTACTACCGTCGAGACCTGAAGGCCTGAGGCCTGAGGTCTGGCTGCAAATGATTTCGCAACGAGCGATATAGCGGTCAGTTATCATAGAGACCCATATCGTAGATCGACTGACTCAAGCGCGTGTAGCTGGGACTGATGGCAGAGGAAATGAACAGACCTGTTTGGACATTGTCACGCTCATGCCACTACTGAGTAGTGTCGGAACAACACTTGATCACTCCACTGCCTCAAAGTACAATCAGCCTCGCGGCGTGATACAAATTGGCACTTTCTATTGTATCTCGGAGATTGTCTATGCAGGGGGCGACACAATACAGCGCCACCATGGCCATCTCAAATTCGCATGCAACGTTCTGACTTGACGAGGCTAAACTAGCCACTAAACATTGTCGCCACCACGGCGGCACGGCCGGAGCCTGAGCATTCTGCGTATGCAACGACCAAAGCGTGCGACAATAGGTGTTTAGCCGCAGTATCGTAGTCGAGGTATAAAAGGCGGGCTCTAAGCTTGCGTTTGAACACCCAACCCCCTCAGCACCTTAACTCCAGCCATGAACGTTATAGGTGCCCTCCCCACAGGTGCGCGAGTCCAGTTTTCTTCTCTTGCACTGTGTCCTCTAGCTTCAAGCCGTTACTGAAGCGTGCCCACAGACCCCTACGAGAGGCATATGAGCATGCAGCTGCTATTGCTCGTGGACTACCGTCGGCAACCGCAAATCGTTGCCCAGGCGTTCACTGTACTCGATTCCCGTACCGAAAATCATCTGCTGTTGGAGTTAGAGAGGCATGCTGAAGCCATGGGGGCTACCAAGTTGCAGTTTGAGCGGGCCACACGGTAAGACTCCTCTATCCACAGGTCATGGTCACTCACTGTTTTGTCCTGTGGCCGCAGCTGTCTCAGCGGACGGGCCACACTTGAAGGCAGGCCGTGCTCTGAAGGCGCTCTGTTGTTCATGGAGCCTCTGATCAGCCGATGGAGGAAGCGATTCAGCAAGAATGTCATATTCGGTGACATGCCACCATCGAGCGTGCCTCCCGAAGCCAGCTGCGTCATGGCCCACGCCGTTGCCGCCTACGCGTACTTCGAAAAGTACAGTGCGGCCTCTGAGGATTTCCCACGGATTCTGCAAGACGCGAAGGATTACCCTCGTCCCACCGGACAGAAGGACCTTCTCGACCGGGTTGATAACATGCTGCATGCCATACGGCATGCCACCTTTGCGGCGAGCATGTAGTTCATCACACCTGCCGTTCTCTTGGTCGGATACGCTTTCATGGATCTCGCCACACATCTGCACATCGACGTCGATGTGATTCAACAATGCCGACCTCTGTGGCGTGCTCTGAGGAAGCGTGATCAGGACGTGTTCACTCAGAACTGCCTCGTTCAGAAGACACCGAAGAGAGACGCTTGCGCTTCTGCCCTCTGCTTCACGCGGATGACTCTCTTCGACGGAGCTGCAGGATACGTCAAGCCCTGCGATGGTACTTGTCCTGCGGAACTCAAGCCGTCGTACTGCAGCGAGTCTTGCAGAGAAGAAGTGAGTTCCGTTGACTATCTTTACATCATACGGTGCTCAGTCACCTGGCATAGGACTGGCCTAGACACCGCGGGATTTGCAAGCCGAGAGATCCCATCCACCCTCCGCAGGATCTCCCTCTAGGTCCAGATACGCGTGAGCGCGTACTGCGGGCGCTCGTGTTACAAGGCCCCATTTTGCAGGTTGAGATTGTGCCGGAAGACGCGCAGGACTACGATTTACAATGCGGTGAGGTGTCGTTCGCAGCTGACCTCCCTTCCTACTTCGAAGGAAACAAGACATCTCGGTGGGTTTGGAAGTGCTATTACCCTGAGCCATAAGCGGCGGCTCTGTATCAGGACTACGTGTAACAACTATTTTCTTATGCAAAAATCTGTGGCTCCCTACGATTCTCAGCGAAAACTATCAGTAGTCGACCGAAACGCGTCGAGTTCTCTGAGATGGGTAGAAGTCACGTGGTCGCGTTTGAGCGCGTATTGCACTGCTGTTTTCTGTTTCGTCCACTACTACGTATATCAAACACTTGCGCTGTTGTGTTCAGTTCAGGCTCTAACTCCAGAGACCATATACACCACATAAGACTTCCCAATCTGCAGCACGGGAACCTACTTGTCTATCCTTTGCACCGCTTTCTCAGCTTAAATACCGTGTAGTAGCCGTATACTTCGCGTCACCCGAAGTACCCATGCCCAAGCACCGCAAGATCCCTTCCCAAACCCCCCGTAAACCACCATCCGTCAAGCCTCCGCCTCAGGTGACATTAGGACCTCGTATCGTTGAGGAAGTGTCCGTCAACCGCCCCGCGAACCTGTTTTCTTATGGACAGACGGGGTTCGAGCAGTACTTAACACTCAAGGAGGAAGTTTGTTACGACTATCGCTCCCCGCCCGAGTTCCGGAGGTTGTATCTGGAGGGGCAGCGCACGACGAAGGAGAACTCTATTCGACGGCTTGAACGCGGGCTGGAGCTCAAGGACGGGCCGCTCATGTTTGAATACTGCCTTAGGTGCGTACGTGCTAGCACGCCTCGCCGTTCGCCTCGCAACATATCCTGGACAGACGGCTCACCCCAAACGCTAGGATTCTCTCCTCATGCGACGTCCCTCCCGACTCGACCCTCAACGAGATACCCGTGGGTGACATCCTCGGCGAGATCGCCGGGCTCGCCACGTACTCCACGCTCGTCCGCAACCGCGGCGCGTTCGCGAAGGTGAAGAACACGAGCGCGCAGCTGCAGCTCCGCGCGCTCGCCGCGTACGCATTCCTCCACTTCTGGGCGTTCTGGCGCGCGGAG
>CCBP010000053.1:14827-43113 GCA_000765035.1 Trametes cinnabarina
TCGCGGAGTGGAGGGTGAGAGGCGCTGAGCAGCGGTGGTGGACGGGGCCTGAGTGGGCGTAGGCTCCTCGCCTCACTCTCCGTGTTCTGCCGTCTGCCGTTACCGTCAGCTCGGCGTCACTCTGCTTGCCGCCCGGCTATTCCACACTTACGATTTTGAACGACCGCGAGTTCTTGCCACGATACTCCTCTCAAGCTTCTGTCTCTCTCGGATGTACGACACGCTTGGACGGTGTTTCTTTCCACCCTCTCTCTGTAGTTTCTATTCCCTCATATCCACGCTGTCTGTAATCCTACCGGATATGTACATGTACTCCCTGGATCTCTTCTCGTCTCACTGTCTCCCTATTACTCCTGCTTGATGCCCCGCGAGAGGGTGTAACGACCCATGGCCCGCGACCTGTATAAGCATATCCCGGCACGGAATCTGTATCACCTCTGCGCCCCCTTTCGCGTTTCAGCGTGATGTTTGAAGCGTTCCGCATCGATGGAGGAGAGAGAACCTCGGAATTGCTGTCTCTTTGTTCGCCCGAAGTAAATGCTTCCGCGAAGGTTTCTGCGACGCGTCACGATCACGTGATGCTGAACCAACAGCCACGAGCGGATGAGCGCTTGTCGGTGTTTCGGCTGAAGAGGATCGTTCGAGTGAACGGCCACCATCTCCCGCCCCATCCGCGTCCACTCGCCCTCCCCGTCCTCGTCTCTTCAGACTTGTACACTGCTCACGACATATTACGACCAATACCACAACGAACCATGGCCAAACCCCGTAACAGCGTTCTCTACCTCTTCGACCCTCTCCACCAGGAGTCGCCGTCTGCACCCCGGCGCGACACCTCGCCCGAACTGGGTGCCTCTGACAAGGAGAACGATGCCTCAGCCGGAGATGTCACCATGTTTTTTAACCGTGCCTGCGGTATCTCTGTAAAGTCTCCGCAGGAGGTCCAGCAGCCACGCACACCGAAGGGCAAGCTCATCGACTTTGGCGACACTCCCGCCATGGAAAGGCTGTGGGATGAAGCGGAACATGAAGGCAGCGATGCAGATGGAGAGCAGTCCGAGTGCGAGGCGGAGTGCATGAGCGAGATCCTTGCGCCTCTCCGTTCACCGCTCGCCGATCTGCCCGTGGAGGAGACCCCGAGGCCGCGACCGCTGCGTGCTCCAGTCTTTTCAGCCCCGACTTCGGCGTCCCGCCGCAGCGAGGGTCGTATCGAGGCCCTACTCGCGGCGCCGCACGGCTCTCCGCTTGCTGAAGTCATCAACTCCATAAACCTCTCTGCGCTGACCGTTTCCGAGAATACCACACCCACCGCCGAGCACCCGCCCACGCTTGAGGTTGAGGAGAGTCGCCCACCGTCCCCTTTCCCAGAAATCAATATTCACGCGCCCGAGACGCCTATTCGAACCGACTTCGACGTGAAGCACGGCGAAGAGTCCGATGAAGTCCCAGCCATGACGGGATCTACCCTTCGTCCCACGTCGACGCTCACTCAGCTATCGCCAGACGACCCGCGTCGCACATCGGTCGATCTGTACTCGTCATTTCACCTGCAAATGCAGTCGGCAGATATGTCGTTCGATTTGCTCAACGACAAAATATCCTTCCTCGGGAACGGCCAGGATTCCTTCTGGGCAGCTGGCGAGTCTGCGGATGATGCCATGTTCGACTTTGACGAAGAGAAACGCGCCCCTCCGATGGAGAAAAGACGGCTGTCCCTATCCGATGACCACAACGCGATTCTGTCGCTCGAGCGCGTCTTCACGCCGCCGGTCAGCAAATCGCCAATCGAGCAGTCCCTAGCAGTGCGGTCTCCTACAGAAGATGCCGCTAGGGTGCCGCTCCCTATGTCGCCGCCCTCCTCGACTCCCTCGCCGCGAGGTAAGCCAGCTTTACCCACATCGCGGGGCAACGGAATGCTTATTGCTCCCCAGTCACGCCGCCGCGCGTGGCTCAGCAGAACGCCTATGTGGAGCCGCCCTCACCGCCTACCTCGCCCATGCGCCTGGACGAGCCCTCGCTGCTCCTAGAGTCGGAGCCCCTTCCGCCGCCGATGCCTCAGCCAGTCCCGGCACTGCGCATCTTGAAGAAGACATTCAAAGTAACTGGCCGCCAGCCTACGCCTCCCGTTGCTCGCCCGGATTCAGCGGACTCCTCGTGTGACAGCGATGTCACCGACAAGGAGGTGAAGAAGGCTTCCCCTGAATCGGTTCAGCCCGCTTCCGTCGCAGCTTTGCCACCTGTCCGCCCTGCTATCCGTGGCGTGCAGCGCCCACCTGCAAGCATGCTCGCTGCTGGAAGGGTGGTTATTGGCCTCCCTCCTCAGGGTGCTGCGCGCAGTACCTCCGTGTCTACATCGAGCTCGTCGTCGAGCGGCAGCAGCTCAGCATCTCGCGTGCCACATGCGCAGGATGCCTCCGCATCCGCGTCTGTTTCCGCCGCATCCCGGTTCGCTGCTGCTGGTGTACGCCGTCCTACGCTCGTCTCCAAGGAGCGTCCAGCGGTGACGACTGCAAAGACCACCCAGGCACCCCCGGCGCGCACCGGTCTGACTCGCACTGCGTCGGCGAATTCGACGAGCTCATCTTTGTCCAAGGCCTCCGCTAGTGCCAGCGGGCTGCGTCCGCCCTCCAGGATAGCCGCTGCTGGCACCACTGTTGGTGGAGCGGGTTCCGCGCTCCCTCGACCGGCGTCGAAGCTGCCCTTCGCCTCTGGTCTGTTGAGAGGCCCCAGCATCAGCGGCAGCAGTGGGATCGCCCGACCGCGATCTGTGACCGCGCCGCGGGCGCCGACTGGCGGGCGGTTCTAACCGCTCTTTCTCCCAGTTGGCCTTTCGCAGACCGGCGCCGACCTCTCAACCGCGCAATTGTAAACGCGGTTCTAACCGCTCTTTCTCCCAGTTGGCCTTTCGCAGACCGGCGCCGACCTCTCAACCGCGCAATTGTAAACGACCCCTCATGCCCTTCCAATGGTTCCTCCATCCAGCACCATGTTTTCGGAAACTAACACTCGCGCACCTCATGTCCTTCGCATATACCTCCAGGCCACGCTCCATAATGTATCCTCACCCAGGGTCTCATGGTTCCACTATTCTCTCCTACATCCATTTCCCTACAACGCATCCCACGAGGTTCCCCTGCGCGCGGTCCTCGCATACATTTACATACATACAGATCACTCAGCAGCGGCCCACGAGCTCACGTCGTATATCTATCGCCCACCTCTTACATTCTCCGTCACAATGCGATCCCATGTGCATAGCTATCACGTTATATCATCGATTGTTTGCTCTCAGATCCTGTCCGGTGCGCTCTCTCCTTTGCATAGCATGTGCGCGCTACACCCATACGTCCGGGCTGAAGCGCTGACAAGTGAACGCGAAGAGTAGCCACGATTAGTACAGCATGGGACTATTATGGTCCTGGTTCGATGCGACGAACAGTGCAGACAACGTGAGCTGGGTTGCAGAAAGGACATGTAGCGTGATAATATACAGGTGGCGAATGCTTGTGCTGTAGTAGTAGTAGTAGACCTGCTCTAAGCCGAGACGAGGGTCCCCATTAGCGACAATAGCGAGCGGTACTATTAGGATGTCTTGTTACAAGCCTCCCGCCAAACTGCCGAAAAGCACGATGACCGAGGGTCGCAGCCTCCTGAGCCACCGGTGAGATGGCCCGCGCGCGTTTGAAGACCAACCACGGTATGTGGGCGCGGCAGCCTGCCCACACCCGGTCTCTACACGATGAGCCGGCATGAGCAAAAGCACGCGGGCGCGTTCACGGGCGGTCAAGCGGGAGCGTGTCCTTCCAGCGCTCCGCGACGGGTTCGTTGCGGAAGACCTCGTGGAGGACCTCCTTGACGTGTTCGACGTAGACGAAGCGAATGCCGGTCTTCACGCTCTCGGGCACATTCTCCTCGATGTCCGTGCGGTTGTCCGCGGGCGCGATGATCGTCTTGATGCCCGCGCGGTGTGCGGCGAGGATCTTCTCCTTCAGGCCGCCGACGGGGAGCACCATGCCCACGAGCGAGATCTCGCCCGTCATTGCTGCAAGCAAAAGGACGAAAATGAGCGACATGTTTTACCTCGCAGAGCCGACGAGGACTAACCGATATCAGGGCTGATCTGAGTCTTCGTGAAGAGGGAGACGAAGGCGGAGAGGAGGGCCGTGCCTGCGCTGGGGCCCTCCTTTCCGATGCTGCCTTCGGGCATGTGCACGTGGATGTCCTTGTCGGTGAGGAACAGCTCCTCAGGCGTCTTGGTGATGCCGAGTTCGTATGCGTGGCTCTTCGTCCACGAGAGAGCGATCTGGGCGCTCTCTCTGATGACCTCGCCAAGCTTACCAGTGAGTTGAAGGTTGCCCTTACCAGGCATGGACTGCAAAAGGATTGTTAGAGAGCGCCTCAAGAAAATCACAAGAGTAGAATTCACCAAAGCCTCAATGGGCATAACGGCGCCAGAACCATTGCCAAGGTACCCAAGGCCGGTGCTGACACCGGCAGGGGGCGGGTGCACATACAACCTGTCCTTGTGGTAGACCGGAGGGCCGACATAATCCTTCAGATTCTCGGGCGTGATCTTGACGTGGACAGTCTCGGGCACCTTCATGGGCTTGCGCTCGACGGTTGTCACGACCCGCTCCTTGTCTTCCTTGTCCTCGGAAGAGGTGCGAGGCGTGGACGTCTCAGGTGCTCCAGGAGTATCCGGGGGCGCGTCCTGCTTCTCGACGGTCGAAGCGACCTGCGCCGTATTGTCCTCCGACTTGCTCCTGTCTGCGGACGTGGCTTCAGCGGCCGGCGCAGGCTCGGGTGTCGGCTCGGGGAAGACTTCCTCGCCGAGGTCCCGGACAATCTTGAGCGCAGCCTTGCGGTAGATCTACTCGAACAGTCAGTGGTCGTGGCGTCCACCGGTGGTAATCAAGAGGCACCTTATCAATGTGCTTCTTCAGGTTCCGGACACCGCTCTCACGGCAGTAGTACTTGATGAGAACGTCAATGGCAGCGGGATCGAGCTGCACATCGGCCTCCTTCAAGCCAGCGGCTTCCTTCGCCTGCGGACCGAGGTATTTGGATGCGATCTGGGCTTTCTCTTCGGAGACGTAGCCGCTGACTTCCAGAACCTCCATACGGTCGAGCAGAGGCGCCGGAATGGTATCGAGCATGTTGGCTGAGAAGAACATCCGTAAGAATCATGCATTGGAGGCAGATGCAAGGAACGTACCAGTACAGACAAACAGCACACGCGATAGGTCAACTGGTACGTCCATGCTGTAATCTAGTCAGAGCTGTCTTGATGCTGATGGAAGGTGAACGACTTACTAGTGATCGAGGAAAGCCGTGTTCTGCTCAGGGTCCAACATCTCTAGCAAGGCGCTCGCAGGATCACCGTTGTGTCCGCGACCGATCTTATCAACCTCGTCAATGAGGACGAGGGGGTTCTCAGTGCCTACGCGCCTCAAGGCTTGTATGATCTTCCCGGGGAGCGCACTGCGCGAGTCGGTTAGCGCACTCAGAATCACTGCGATACACGATAGAGGGAACATACCCAACATAAGTCCGTCTGTGGCCCTTGATCTCCGCAACATCGGTAAGACCACCAACGGAGAATCGGAAAAACTGGCGGTTCAGCGCACGCGCGATGGACTTTCCAATCGACGTCTTGCCAACACCGGGAGGTCCGACAAGACAGATGATCTTGCCCTCCACCGTGCCGCGAAGCTTGCCCACCGCGAGGAACTCCAGGATACGGTCCTTCACCTCCTTCAAACCATAGTGGTCGTCATCGAGGACCTTCTGCGCGTGAGAGATCGAGTAGTTCTCAGGCGAATGACGGCCCCAAGGGATCTAGAACGGGATTGTGAGCGCATGTCCCCCACGGTAGAGAACGCCATATACCTGAGTCAGCCACTCCAAGTAGTTCCTCGTCACATTCGCCTCAGACGCAGCCGGCTCGAGGTGCATCAATTTGTTAAGCTCCTCGTCGAAGACCTTTCGAACAGCCTCGGGCATCTTGAGCGCCGCGGCACGCTCCTTGAACTTCTCGATCAGCTTGTCCTTGCCGTCAGACTCCATGCCGAGCTCCTTCTTGATGTTCTTGAGCTGCTCCATGAGATAGTACTCGCGCTGACGCTTAGCGATCTTGCTGTCCACATCGCGCGCGAGCTTGCTTTGGAGCTGGGCGTTGATAAGCTCCTTCTTGAGCACAAGCAGCGCCTTGCTCAGCCGGTCCTTCACAACAAGACTCTCAAGCACGTCCTGCAGCTCCTGCGGCTCACCGGTCGAGACAGCAGCAGCGAAGTCCGCAAGCTTATCGGGCTCGTCGAAAACGTTCGACGCAACCTGATTGATTGAGAAGTTCGCGATTTGGTCCCGGAAGAGAGGGTTCAGCTGGGCAATGTCCTTGAATACGGAAACGATTTCAGACATGAATGCGCGGATGTGCTGGTCGTCCTTGCTGTAGGGCTGCGTTGCGAGATTCTCCACGTTCACTACAGAGACGTTGTATTTCTCAAGGAACGATGTTTGCATAGCCATCGGCGGGCCCTGGCGTTCTGGCGGCGGCGTTGGAAGCTGACTCTCGAGCTCCGCTGTAGCCTCGGGTTTCGCCTCTTCCGCCGGTTCGACCTTTGCAGTCTGACCACCCTTGACGAGCTCCGTGATCCGGATACGCCGGTGAGGATAGAGAACGGCGGTGAGACCTTCCTCCTTGTCGTCCTCCTTCGCACCAGCAGCCGTGAACACACTGGTAATCTGTGCGAAGACTCCGACGGGGTGTACCGAGTTGATGTCCGTAATGATGTCACTGTCCGAGTTCTCGTCCTTCAGAAGAAAAGCACCGAGGTAGGGCTGGCCACGACGCATCATCTCCTTGATGGCAGCGACGACCTCAGGGTTCCGAATGACGACTGCTTTGTAGAAACCAGGGAAGAGCGGACGACGAGCGATAGGAAGAGCCAAGACCTGTGGATAACTTTCCGGGACTGATTGTTTGGAGATGGACGTAGGGGACGGTGGCGGATGGTCTGGTGGAGGGGGCGATGGCGGATCCCCGTCATCCGAGCCATCCCCGGACGAGGATGAAGAGGACGAAGGAGGCGTCGAAGACGGCGGGGCAGACGCGGGAGGTGTGGACTGACTGTCCTCCGGCTTGTCTAGCCGTGCATCACTCTTGTCCGCCGGTGTGCTTTGCTCAGTCGACTGCTGGTCTCGTGGTGCGCCAGGCTTCGCGTTGTTGACCCATCGTGGATGTCGAACTACTGAAGTGGGTGCGCAGTCCGTGACTACTGAAGAGTAGAACGTGCGACTTGATGCCACATATGCTCTTGAAGCATATAGCGCTGCCCGAGATGGTCCAGGCGGTCCTGACCACCGCGATGGTCCGGCCTCGTATAAACGTCGCCTACATGACCGCGCGGACGAGCCTGTTGCTACTCGTATGCTACCGAGGATGTTCATGCGCTCGTGAGAGAACCTGCCTGAGGCTACTAGGAGTCCCAACTGACGCCAAAAAGACAATGAACAGAAAGAGCGGTGAGGGAAAGGAGGAGGAGAGGAGGAGGAGGGAGGAGGAAGGAGGGAGAAGGGGGAGGATGAGCAAATCCGGACGAGAGATGCGTCAGACTCTGTGACGCGTCACCCAGATTAGATCGCGTTTAGGCGTTTATCTGGAGATAACCACCATGCCGACTTAGATAAGATAAGATGGCACCTCCAGCCTGTGTGGGAGACCAAGCCCGACCTTTACGTTACCGACCAGCACGCAGCGTTCGCCGCCATACCCCCTGCTATTTAGATACCATCTCCGCGCGAATGCGAGCTCTCCTCTTGAAGCCTCACTTATGGCTGAAAGACACGCGTCGATATCCCGAACTGCCACTGCAGAAAAGAATAATGACAGGCTCTTCCCCATCTTCCAAAAGAACCTCTCCAGTGATAATCTCCTGGAGTTTGCGACCACCGCGGAGAAGCTGGCGGGTTGGCTGAGCAGGGACAAGGCGTACTACCCCAAGGCGAGACCCATGGTAAGCCATCCTTGTGTGAGATGGCTGAAGAGGCTGATCAAACTGCCTAGATTCTCATGCTGTTGGAGGTACGCCCTCACCGTCCGTGACTGCGATATAGTGATAGACTCATAGCGTGAAGACCGCCCATGATACTGTACGGCGACATAGCGGGGACCCAGAGCTCCTCTTTCATGTCTCGAGGATCACGGACGCGACCAGGCCGTGGGCGGAGCCGTTCGTGAAGATAATCCGGACCGTAGCTCCCTTCCACTCGCACTTCGTGGAACCAGTGCTCCAGCGTATGTCCTGATCCCACGCTCTCAGTTCCCAGCAAGTATTCACATGGACTCGTGCTGTCATGATGTTTTAAGTGCGCCTACGCAAGCTGATACAGACCATATGTGACAATGTCGACGTTTTCTTCTCCCAACTTCAATTCCCGGCCCCCCATTCAGCCCTAGAGATCACACCAACCTTGTGAGTAACGCACTTTCACATGCATCTCCATTGCAATTGTTTCGCATTCTTCACTTTCTTGCGACTGCCGCACCAATTCGCAACGGACATGCCAGAATCCCTTGCTCCCACTCCGGCTCCTGCCTCGTGTTCTGCCACCCGCGACGTTAGGCAAGAGAGCAACAGTCTCATTGTGTTGCAGCAGAGGACAGATGACATTGTGGTCACATGCTGATCGAGAGCCATTGATCTCTGTGAGCAATAAGATATGGAGGCCTGCAGACCCCCAGACCCAGCCCCAATTGCGAGTTAGGTGTACTGCAGCTGGCTCCGTCTGCACCAAGCTTATATAACAGGCAACAATCCGGTTGCATGTCGCTCGACAGATGGCTAGTTTCAAAAGCGGTTACAATGACCATGGCACGGCGAGGCGCGTCAGGCGTATAAGGAGGCGAGAACGGTGGAATTCCGCCGGGTTTGCCTACTTATACTTCCATCGCTAGTATATGCTCGCCGGCACGCGAGAATTCCCATGACTCTGCGCGGAAAGCGCTCATCGCCGACAGTATAGACCGTGTCATTACAATCTCTTCCCGCTTTCGTTTGTCCTCGTGGAACGTAAACATTGTGCTCGAAATGCTGACTTGACTTGCAGAACATCTGGGACACCTCATTCTCCTTCGCCCTTGCAGTACTCCGCACTCAGCCCAACGGCAACGATGCAGAGCACCCCTGCACAAAGTCCGACACAGCTCACCCCACAGCTTTCTGTGGTGACCACGAATCTCTCTCCGATGACAGCCCCAATCCAGTCCGCAGGGGCTAGATCGTTCCCTGTATCTGCGGTCGCATCCCCGGTACAAGCTCAGTCATCCTTGCTCAGCTCCGGCCCTACGTTACCCACCGTTTCCATGCCATACACGCAGGCGCAGCGGACGGCGTCGGCCCTCGTCCTACCCCCCAAGCCACCAGCCTCACGGACGGAACCAGCACGAACCGCGGCGGCGGACCATGCATCGCCTGCAGCGCGGCAGGATGCCGCAGCTGCCAACGCCGAGCAGTCGCGCCCGAAGGCCAAGAAGAGGAAGACCATGCCAGTCGATCTCGACTTCATTGAGGCAGACCTCGATTGGTACCAGCACACGCGCTCTGGAGACGCATCTAACAATGCTGGTCCCCAAGGCGCGAACAGCGCTGGGCCGAGCTCAATGCCGTCTACACCGTTCGTGAAGCAAGAGCCTGGAGTCGCATCAGCACCTCAGGTGTCTGGTAGTATAAGCATGACGCCTGCGTTTCAGGAAACTGCGGGTGCAGTCCTTCCCGCGGAGGCGATCAGGGTGGATTTGCAGTCGCGATCCTCACCTGTACCACTGGGAGACGCCCCCACCTCGCCACCGACGGCCAAGGACAATGCTGCCACAGGCGACGCTCCTCTCCCGTCTGCGGGGAATGCAGAAACAGCGCCCAAATCCCCCGAAATCCTTGGGCCCTCCCTCACGCGACATCCGTCTCAGACTACCCTACCCGATCCACCGTCTACAGTAGTGCTCACTGCAGCAGCAGATCCGCCCGTAGATCCGCCTTCAAACGACCCCTCGCCTTCCGCCCTGCCTTCGCCGTTCGCGATGAAGAAACCCAGGAAGAAGAGGAAAGGCCCGCCCGGACTGAAGTTCTTACCCATCATGGTCCCCTCCGGCGATGGCACGGTGGAAAGTCTCGCCGTGGAGGAGCCTGTGGACAATGATTCTGCGCCTGCGCCTAAGGCAAGGCAAGTACTCTCTGAAACGTTCGGTCGCGCCCCTCTTCTCGCGTCTGAGCCGTCTAGCGCAATGGGGTCGCGGCAAGGCTCGCCTGCGGAAGCGCGACCGTCCGCATCGTCAGAGGCATCCCGGAAAGGCACGCCGATGCTCGTCGACTCACCGATTCCCATGGAGGTCGATGCGGACGAACCCGAGCTAGCCCGCGCAGTCAACGTTGCTCCGATTGTCAATGCACACAATGCGGCCGCGATTGAAGAGCAACGAGCCTTCCGCGACGCGGGCGCGCGTGACCCGACCACAACAGCCGTTACCATCCAAAGGGCAGAATGCAATATAATCCCGCCGGCAGGTGTTCATGAAGAGTCTTCTGCTGCTGTTATTGCTGCTGCTGCTGTTGCTGCTGTTGAACAGTCATCGCCCATGCATTCAACACCACCGCCACCTCACCCTGCGGGCGAGCCGTCCACCTTAATACCTCCCGGCGACGAATCCGCTTCGCAATCACCCGTGCACATCAGTGGTCTTCCTTCGAGCATGGACACTCCACGTAAGTCGCTTGTATTCTCTGTCCATGTGATTCTCATGCTGACCTACACGATTCTTGCAGCAACAGTCGTAGATCCTCTCATGCATCAGGAAACAGGTGCTGGCTCCACTCATATTGATACTGTGGACGTATCATCCATGGCGCCTGCGCCTCTTCTCGCCACGCACGCATCCACTGATACCACTGCCTCTCCCCTTGAGACTGCGGCTCCTCCATTAACTGTCTCGGCCACCGGATCCTCCTCCGACAGTGTGTCTTCCAACGCTAAGACTATTGCTGTTACTCCTGTTTCTGCGCCAGCAGATGAGCCTATGACCATCGATAGGCCGCCCACTGCCATAGCACCTGCAAATATCACTGCATCGAGTGATGTACCACAGGATCTGTCACCGTTCGTTGCCACTGCAGCTCGCGTGCTTTCCATGGTACGCGGCGCGCCGTCCATGACGCCAGCCTCCCGGCCCGTCCAAATGGCATTCGAGCTTACCGCCGAAGAGCTTGCAAAGATCGCACGATGGAATAAACGCGACAAGATCACTGAGTGAGCGATGCGTTCATTTTTCTTCGGTATTGAACGTCGCTAACCGAGACGCTTGGACACAGCGACCTATCGGACAGCTTGTGTCTTTCCTTCGTGTCCTACCTGGTCTCTCAATGCGTCCTTTCCACGATCGATGAGTTAGAGAGCATCTCGGACATCACGCAATGCGGGAAGCCGCCGCCATGGCCGCGAGACTCCTCGTTCATCGTGCTGAATGACAGCGAAGGCGCAAACTCCCTGGTCATCGCCCCTCCCTTCGTCGTACGTCCCCGTCACGACTGTTTGGCCCTGTTGGCATGCTGACGCTCTGCTTCTGTCTATGCTTTGCCTTGCAGACGACGCCCGACAAGTGCGCCGACCTCAGCACGCGCTCGCTGCGAGAGGGCCGGAACACGATCAAGCTCTATCAGTACTCGGACCACTCAGACCGCATATTCGTCGTGCTCCTCCACCACCCGACCCGCGCGCAGCTCGCCGAGCACGAGGCGTCCCGGGCAGAGGACCGCAGGTGGCGGGAGACCCTGGCGGAGCTGTGGAAGTTCGAGGTGCGGGTGCCGCGGATCTTTCCGCCTTCGACGTTTGCGAACGGCTCAAACGGTCGCCTCTAGTGGATTATTACATCTTGTCCTCGTCATTGGTCGGCGCATTGTGGACGCGGTCTTCTCTCCCAGTCTGCGGCTACCTGCCCATAATATCGTACGCTGGCTCGCTTCGACGTGGGTCAATAATGTATCATAAGTAATGCCATGCTACATGCTGTCTAGTTTTTGTTCTCTCCTTGCTTGCTGTCGTGAATTATTTGGACGTGTATGTATCCTCGCAATGCCTGTGGTGCGGGTATTTGGCATGACTTGCGTCACATCCGATCCGAGTATAAGGATCGTCCCTCACTTTCTCTTTGAGTCCGTAAACGTCCCGGATGCCCCACCGACTCCTTTGATCCCTGCGTGTCAGAGTCTCCGAAAAGTATCATCGGAATGCCACAGCCGCTCAGGCGGGTGCCGCGGAATATTGCTGGTGCCCTATTCCGAGTGCAATGCGGACGTATTGGCTGCAAATTTCGGAAGACCACACGCAAGAGGGTGGAGGCATCGCGGGTATCATCCTCCCCAGAGTCTCAGAGTCCCTTGAAGTGTTACACGATCGAAGGCCGAAGGGACGAAGGTACGCGGTCGGGTTCATGCAGCGATTCGCGTAGTATACGTCGCGGGACCGGTGTCGGTCCCGAAGCTCTGAGGAGCGAGCTTCGCAAACATGCGCATGAGCGCGATCGTCTCGGTCCCGACTTTCCTTCGCTCCTCCCCAGATGGTTCAGTGGCGTGCACGACGAAGAGCTTGCTGGACATGTCGGCGAGCTGGATAAGGCGGAGCTTGTTGGCCCCTCGATGAATCGCTTGCGTGATGTCCAAAGGGCCTGAATCCGGCTCCTGTGTTGTGCCCCATGGTACATCCTCGTCAGTGAATTGATGCTTCTGCTTCTATCGTCCACATCACACGTACAGGCATACAGGGACCGAGAAAATCGTCCGAAGCTATATCGATGAGCAGCGTTCCGCGAGATGGCCACTCGGTCTTGATATTCCACATCGCGTCCACGATGTCTTCGCGCGACGCATCCGGGGGCAAATTTTGGTGTACCACCGCCACCGCTGCTGCTGGCAGACAAAGAAGATGTACTTTCACGTGTCGGTGTTCGAAACTTCGGGGCGCCGTCGCATATGAGCCCTGAGACAAAGACATATGGTTTGAAGCAAGTATCCGACTGACCTGAACGTTTCCTTCCGACGCGCCCAATGTCGTGCAGCATCGGCAGTGGCGTCGTCGACAAAGAAATGCACCTCTTCAACATCAGACGAAGGCTTTCCTCCAATCGCGGCCCACAGCGCAGGCACAAGGGCAGGGGGGTATTGCTGCTGCGGCATTCCTTTTGGGTCTTCCTTGACACGTATCTCGTCCTCTATCGTGTGCTGAGCCTCTGGGACTTCCTTATTCGCGGTATTTGAAGGCGAAGCATGCAACGTCCGCGTGACGTTGTTAAGATGTGATAGATCTGCTGATATCGAGGGCAACGTGTCCGCGTGCTCGGCTGGCGAGCGTGCTCGAGATAGAGATAGACGTGGTGTCAGGGCAGTTGCAGAAATTGGGTGAGAAAAGGCGACAGATGGGTGGTCGGTTCCCGCGCTAAGAGCGCGTTCAACGCTACTCGCGGATGATGATCCCCATTCTGCGGGTAAGGGTGCATGCATTTGTCCAGATAGAGATTCGTGATTCGACGCTACAAGGCTCGACTGTAGAGAGAGATTCGAGATGGAGCCAGACAACAGATCGGAAGTCAACATAGGTGTCTCAGACTGTCCTGGTGAAGCGAGCTTAGCAGTGGTTATACGGGAAGCATGCTGTGATGCAGCGGTCTCAAGCGGATGTGTAGTCTCCCGAGTAAGTACGCCAGAGTCACGGTCATGGTCGTCTGTCCTCCATGTTGAAGGTAGCGGACTAGCAGCATCAAGAGGTTCCGTGGCTCGTCCTCCGTCTCGTTTATCGTCTGGCGAATGTATTCGCAGTAGCTTTGTCGCAGGCTCGTCCGGGCCCCAATCGTCTTCTCTCGATCTCTTCGCCTCGCCGCGACTAGCTCGACGAGGAGTCTCCGGCGCACGCATGAAAGTGGCCTTTTCTTGCTCCTGTATCTGCTCTCGCATACGTCTGGCCAGTTTGATTAGCTCAGAGCATTTGTCACCAGAAAGGCGCGCCATAGCGCGTTTCTCCGCTATCTTCGGGTCGAGACCGGGATTTCGTCTTATGGCCAGCTGAACGATACTCGGTAGGAGGAGACTGCGGCACTTCTCGAGTAGATGCGACGGAAGAGGCTCAGACGGCTGTGGGGAAGTGGCGGGTTCTGTAGACATGGACGTATGGCTCGCTATTTCGATATCTTCGTCTCTGGATGCTCCGGGAGCAGACTGCGAACGAGGGGTCGACATATGTTGTGGAGAGGAGTAGACTGTGGTGACCCCGTCGTTGGGTTGCCCGTCGGCGGGTAAGATGGTGGCGAGAAGTGCTTCGACCGTCGTTTCGCTGACTGGTGTAGAATCGAATGGGGGACTTTTCTCTTTCTTTATAGTCACGTCTGGCGCGCTCCGAGCTGCGCGCACTATCACCGGTTGCGTTGGTTCTCCGAACTGGACGCGCAAATTAATGGACGATTGCATGCAACTGCGGGTGGAGGTGATACATGTACTCACCACATCGATCGTCGAACGCACACCCCGCGCCCTCCCGACCGGCTTCTTCGTCGGAGAAGGTATGACTGATATTGTTTCCTCGGCTTTCACATGTATCCTCTTCGGGGGAGTGGTCTGCCCCTCCTCGCGCATTTCCACGTCCTCATCTTGCAAGATCTCACCTTGCTCTATCTCGATTTCTGCCGGGGGCTCCAGCCCAGGGGTGTCCCTTATACGATCTACCAAGCTAGTAGGGGCCGATTTTTCTTTAGTTGGAGCGATCCTCTTGAGCAGCGATGGCGATTCTATGCGGTCGAGAAGAGACGGACGTCCCGTTTCCGAACCCGTCGGCGAGACCTCCAAGGGCTCTGGATCTCTTCCTCGGACCCACGAACGGTTCTGGTGCAGAGGCTTCTTCCCATTGTCGTGGGCTGAGCGATTCTGCTGTGGAGAGCCTCCGTGTTTCCCTGGTGAACTGAAGGGCCCTGGAGAGGCTTGAGTCGGCTGCAAAGCCATTCACACGCGCACGTTCGAATTTGCTGAGAAATATACGATGCTTGCGGTAATGAGATCAGACGAATTCGCTGCAAAGGTCAGTACGGGGTACAGGGAGCGAAGTTGAGGGGGAATGAAGAAGAGAGGAGCTCCGGAGTGTGAAGACAAGGCGTGGTTATGTCTGCAAGCGCTTCTCGAATCTCTGGCTTGGTATCAGAATGCCAGCCGCCATTCTTATAAGCAGCCACATTGTACATCAGGCACAAAAAGCGTACGAAGCCAGTCGGGTGTAAGCATTATTGTGGCTTATAAAGATAGCAACGATACGGGTATACGGAAAGCACATGATCCTTGTAGATAATTGCAAGACGTCTATGAGAGGCCACCACGCTGCCAGCGTCCCGCGATACAAAAGCTCTACTCTAGATCTAAAGACAGCCGGGCAATGTCCGTCCGACGCTGTGATGAACAGGTGAGTGTTATCAACCCGATTCCGGCACCAAGAAGCCCACAAGACACTCGTCCAGCATCATGTCGGCGTTGACCCAAGCGTGTGTCAAGGCTGCAGAAGACCACCCATTCGGCTCGTGAATGTGGTTGACATCGAAGCTAGACGCACACATACCGAAGAGCTTCGTGCCGTCTCTTCCGGCTACCCGCATAAGCTCCTTCTCGCCACCAGGGTGGTAGGGCAAGTAATGCGTGATGTTGTACACCTTCCCGCTGATGGCTGTCCACGCATCGTCCTTGCTCCTGTGCTCCTTCAGCATGGAAGGAGTCACCCGCAGAAGTGTGTCCGTTCCCTGCCACCACACACATGAGTCGTGCATCACTATATCAGAACGAATGTGGCACACCCGGAGGTCCTGCCCGGACTTCTTCAGGTTCGCCCAATCGAGCGGTCCATGTCCGGGCGCAAGGGCCACCTTGCCCCGCTTCGACGGCTTTGCTGGTGGCTTGGTGGTAGTAGGAGGAGGCATTAGTGAGGAGGAGCTTGCACCCCCTGTTGCGCCTGGACGCCGGGATACCAGAGACGGAGGAGGAGGCGGTGGCATACGCTGGGCATCCGTCAGAACTCGAGGGGTCGCACTCGCCGCTGAACTCGACGTCGCCCGCTGTGCGCTGTTCAAGGCGGGAAATGCAGGAGGTACGTCGTCATCGTCACCACGAACAGTCGAAGCATCATCGTCATCGTCTTCAATTGGCGGTGCGGTCTCGACGATAGTGGGGGTCTGAACAGCAGGGGCACTGGCGCCCGGATATTGAGAGTAGAGCCAATTCCGTAGATATGAAGCCATTTTGCTGCTCTCAGAATGTGTGACCCAAAGAGTACTCAGGCGTCGTAGAAAGAAACGAGAGTTGCGTGGGGCCGCAGTCGCGCGCAACCTAGAGCCAATTTGAAGCCAAATGGTGGTGGATTGCTAAGTGCTGACAGTAAGCGCTCACCTCTGCGCGTGCAAGACGGCGTCCAGGTGGATCCTACATAAGTACTCTACTGTAACACTCGGACCGGCGTCCAACCACTGTACACATTCACTTTTGCGCTATGTCTCCGCAGCGAATTCGATTGTATATTGCGTATATTGTGTACATTCACCACGCCGAGAAGTACAGTTTCAGCAAGACGATGATACCACCGACGGTTGCACACAGTAGTAGCAACAGAGCCGACATCATGTGCATCTTCATGGTATGACTTGCAAGTGACACTGATTTACCCGGTGCAGCATCAAAGCTTGCTCTTACGATGCTTGACGTTGATCTCTCTCCACTGTAAAGGCAGAGTGTAAGGAAGCTGTCATGTAAGGCTCCGTACAGGACACGCACCCAAGGCATCCAGGGAGCCAAACGAGAGAGCTTGTCACCGAACTTCGGCGCACGACGCTGTTTAAACGCCAACGCCCCTTCCTCTGCATCAGGTGAGCGTGCCAAGATGCGGATAGCCCTCGAATCCACAATGTGTTGCTCCTCGATGTTGTCGTATCCGCGCCACACAAGCGCCTTCGTCACCGCGATGGCAGTCCCAGACGTGTTCTCAGCGAGGTCCTTCGCGAGCGCGAGCGCAGCCGGGAATACATCCTCCTTGTTGGGCAAAATCGAGTAATAGAGCCCATCCAGCAGCGGAGAATCGGGCGTCACTGTCGCTCCCGTGATGAATAGCGACATGGCTCGAGAGTGGCCTATGAGCCTCGGAAGTAAATAACTCGAACAAGCTGACGACGCAAGAGACAACGTGTTAGCGGCACGACCGGGGAGATGGGAGCAAGGGCTTACCCTCTGGGGCAATCCCACGTCTAACAAACGGAAACGCCAGCTTAGCACCTGCCCAGGCAAACCGGATATCGCAAGGAAGCTGCAGACCGGTGAACCCAACTCCAACCTGTAGCAGAGAAGTCAGGCTTGAGACGCTCGCCAAAGGAAGGAGTATTAGTACCGCATGTCCATTGACAGCAACGATAGTAATCTTCCTGCAGCGGAAGATGGCCATCGTGACCTTGCCGCCGCTATCTCTGTGGGCTGATGAGGCCTTAGCCTCCGCAAGCAATCTGCACGAAGATGGTCCGAGACCTACCATGTTCGCCCTCCTTCTCTGCCTCATCATCCAGAATCCTTTCCCAACCACTGCTCAGATCGGCCTTGCATGGAACGAAGGGGTCAGCATTGGTCGCACGGAGATGAGGGTCTGCTCCGCTTACCCCGGCACAGAACGCAGGGGCGTTAGGCTCAGCAGTCAGGACCACCACACGGACGCGGTCGTCCCGGTCCAGAATGTCGTACGCCTTGACGATATCGTGCGCAAGCGGTCCAATGAAGGTATTACGCCTGCAACGAAACGCAGAGCATACGTCAGCGTCATCTTCGCGAATCAAAGAATTGCTGGCATACTCCTTCGTCCTAGCCAACGTAACGACGGCGACGGCGCCGTCTAGCTGCACGCGGATGGTTGTGAAGCCCAGATTTGCGTAGTTCGGCAGGGCCATGATGCTCCAATCGCTGCTGCGGTACAGGTTGTGTGGGTAGGAGTGCTCCTGTCTGCGCGCCAGTTCGGTGAGTTGTGCCAGACGCCCTGATTGGAGGAGAACAACAAGGTCCCGACTGCATATATGCCGCAGTCCAATATCAGAAGACCCGGGGATGGGTACAACACATCCCCGGTCATTTGTCCTTGCCAAGCGGTGACATAACCCGACGCCGATGCAAACGGTCTCAGCGTGAATGGAGTGTTGACGTACAGTGTAATTTGGGATTATGCACAAATGTACTGTGACTGCCCGCACGTGTTTATGTTGCGAAAGACCCTCGGTGCATAGTACAGTTAGTGTTGCCGTCGAGTCGAGTTGAACTCGGAACGAGAACACAACCCTCCCATTGGCTAATGAATTCCTATAGGGCTTACCTCAGCGAGATGATGTGAGCGCCTTCGAAACTCTAAGGCATCGTCGATCAATGTACTAAAGGGACGCCGGCCCGCCAAACTTTCCCGAGCGTTCGAGTTGAAGTTGGGTGTGGCAACTTGGCAAGGCGCTCGGGTTTACTTCTGGCGCTGCTCTGCCGTCGACGAGGACGGCCAAGTTGAACAGGTCTCCCTCTAACGGCCAGCAGCACGGCCATAGCTCATCCGGATACCTTTCTGAAGACTTCGTGATACCTGTCGTCTCCTCAGAGGCACATAATTCCCACATCAACCACATACCCCGCGAACTAGTAGTACTTGCGGAGTCGGCACCTCTAGATCTTTCGAACAACGAAAGTCCTTCGTGGGGATCTAGTAGACGAAAATCACCCCTCAAAGGGCATGCATAGCAGTTGCACACGATGTGCAGTCCCGCATTCCTTATGTTTATGGCGACGGTCGCCGATCTCGCGCTGTTGTACGTGCCACTAGTCGGTTCCTGTCCTAGTGTTCTAACCAGTAGTTGCTTTCATGTGTACTAGAGTACTCGTGACTTTCTCGACGCCCTTCATACGAGCTCTTTTTTTCCTTCGCACCAGTCTGGATGGAGGAATGAGTTTTGGCGTCTTCGGCTTCTGCTTTGAGCTCATGCAGGTGTGCAGTGGAAAACAGTCAGTGAGGCTTCGTATAGTGCATGGCTTCACCAGACTAAAGAACAATCTTCTCGTTATGTGCAGACTCGGTTACACTTTTGAACCTGAGCTTATAGGTCGGCTCACCATCGTGTTTATTCTCTATCCTATCGGTCAGTTCGCTTGATGACTGCTTTGAAAGCTATAAGCCCACACTGATAATTGTCCTCAGCCGCTGCACTACTGGTACTGGGCGCGATCACCCTTGTCCCACTCATGTGCTACCCCAGAGAAGGCGGTTTCCTGTTCGTCCTCTTTGCATTCTTCTCGACGCTGGCGTTCCTCGCTACTGCTGCGGGATTTGCTGTGACGATGTACATCTTCACGATCGCTATGCATCGACTGCACGAGGAAGGGTTCACCGCCTCCTACGGCCCCTCTGTGAGTCCTGCGAATCCCTTACAGGTTCCACCTACTCACTTCTCACTTGGTTCCGTCCTATCATCGCCTCAGATCTGGATTGCGTTGGCCGCTACAGCGCTCTCACTATTCATAGCCCTTAACGCCGGTTGCGTTACATGCCTCGGAGGGCGTTTTGGACGACAGCCCCGTCATCTGGCGTACACGTACTGAGCCCGAACACCGATGGCTCTCCATAATAGGAGATGGCCACGCCACGGCCTCGCGGCGGACTAACCTTATTGCTGATTTACGTCCCCTGAGGACCCAGACACGAAATGATACGCTTCGCACGACGCAGGAACGCGAGAATGTAAGCTTGCTTCGGTGTTGAACGCGAAGTCCATATGCTATAGTACGCACATAAAGAGGACGGTTGTGATGCGAGCGACTGGTCACCTCCAAGTCATCCATGCACTACGGAGTCACCGGCACTCAAATATGTCAGTGAATAGGTACGTCAGCGTTTGTGAAGAATCTCAAGGTGTTCAAAATTGAAACCATCCGACGAGAACGGGTCGGAAGGTAATATCTACCGTTGACTTTCACCATGGTGAAGTATCACAGGCATCATCAAGGTCTCCAACGGGAAGCTAAGCTCAGATCAATTGCCTACGTCACCTCTCAAACACATCCAAGTAGGTCAGGGTGCTGGGAACCTGTGATCTCCTCGGGCTCTGCACACCCAGACGCTGCTCCTGACGATTTGCGCTGTGCGTCTCTCAGCGGAGATCATGCCATGCACTCCCAGTGTGGTATCAATAGGATGGCGCGTCGATGTGTGGGCTCTTGATGCACTCGATACCCATGGATCACCGTGGGCGCTTACCATGACAGCTTCTGCTGAAAGTGGCACATTGCTACCGGGAGAAACATATGATTTGACAAAGAAACGGTCTGGTCGTCAGTAGATTACGGGCAGTGCAACATAGTGGCTAATACTTGGTCTGGCTCAGAGACGTAGGAATGATTGCGCGTGCACGAAGCGACAAATTGCCAGTCGAATGCGCGACGTCAACACATCAAGCAAATTCACCGGTGGCGTGCTCGCTCCAGATGTTTTCATGAGTGGAGACATACTGGGGTATGAGGTCGCTGATTTCCTTTATAGCCGAGGTTAGAATCCGCTACTGCATTTTGTTTGGGATTGCGAACATCCCGCGTGATACGCTCACCCAAATCGAGTACGGAGTAATAGTGGTAAGACATATAACTCATGTGTTCCTCATCGCTTGGCGTTAGTAGATCCTCGGACTGCCTTGACTTCTCAACAGTGTCGTAGCGGATGGGCACAATCCTCCGAAAGGAGTGAGTGACTCGCAACGCCCATGAGACTAGAATGTCTTCCAAATATAGTGGCCTCTTAAAAATATGAGTCATCTGTGTAGTCGCGAAACGAGTGTCGGCGGTATGGACATTCAAGTTCGTTCGACTCTTACGGGTTGATCAATTCAGAGAGCCAAGATAACAGGCGACGACCGTGACGGTCGTCCATGCATCTACTTGACTCCAAAGGGGTTTCAAAAAGTTTAGCTTCGGATGGTATAGAGAGCCAACAGCGAAAAGCTCTGGACTGTTCCCCTTGCCATCTTGACATGTCATCGCCGGTCTGGCATCTTCAACCTCAAACCACGAAGCCTTCCGAATGCGGCGGAACACTGGGCGTCTAAATAGTTTTGCCGGGCGTGTTGCTTCATCGCTGCAGTAACGGGCTCCTAGTCAATCACCGACCCTTGGTCGACGACTTCACCTCTGCCAGCATCGAGTCTGGGGCGACTGCTGCTTCCTTCCTCTCTTACCTTGTGCGTTATATCTGTGATTGATTTGCCTGACTAGCACGAGCTGCTTCTTGCCTGCCTTCACCTGTGGAATTTCTCTCGGAGTCGCATCACTAAGCTTGACCAATTGTCTACTACTGTATAATCTCCCATCATGCCCCCGAAGAAGCAGCCAGCGGGCTCGAGCTCCAAGGTGAAGGAGGACAAGGTGACTACCAAACAAGCTACACGCTTTCACTATGATGACAGAGATTAACGAGTGTTCCGTAGACCTTCGGTATGAAGAACGTCGGTACTGTCCATACGGCTTCCGTGTTTGACTCGGCGTAATCATGTGCGTTGCTACAGAAAAACAAGTCTGCGAAGGTACAGAAGCAGATTGCTGCGATTGAAAAGCAGCAGGCGCAGGCGGGCAAGTCTCGTGCTGCGCTCGAGAAGGAGAAGGAGAAGGCCATGCGCGAGAAGGCCAAAATGGAGGAGGAGAAGCGGAAGAAGGAGGAGGCCGCTCTCTTCAAGCCGGTGCAGACGCAGAAGGTGCCCTTTGGCGTGGACCCGAAGACTGTGCTTTGCGCGTTCTATAAGGCTGGGACGTGTGAGAAGGGTAACAAGTGTAAATTCAGCCACGACCTGAACATCGGTCGGAAGGTGGAGAAGAAGAACTTGTACCAGGATAGCCGAGAGGACAAGGCAACAGGTGAGCAGAATCTCCAGGTTTGCTGCACGCATGGGACTGATCGTGAGGCAGACACGATGGACAAGTGGGATGAGGAGAAGCTCCGAAAAGTCGTCCTCTCCAAAGCTGGGAACCCACGCACGACAACAGACGTATGTAGCAGTCCTTCCCGACGAGTACCTATCGTGTCACTGATAGATTTGCGACAGATTGTGTGCAAGTACTTCATCCAAGCTATTGAGACCGAGAAGTGCGTGCGATTCCTCACTATGTCCTTCCATCGCATGCTGACCTTTGTTGTAGGTATGGGTGGTTCTGGGAATGTCCCAATGGTGAATTGTGTCACTATCGGCACGCCCTACCACCGGGCTTCGTGCTCAAGTCGCAAAAGAAGGCGCAGGAGGACGCTGAGAAGGCTAACCAGATCAGTTTGGAGGAGTTCTTAGAGGTCGAGGTAAACCTTTCTCAGCTTGGCTTCCATTGTCTCATGACTCAAGGCTCAACCACACATATCTAGCGACACAAATTGGGGCCCAATCTTACACCTGTCACGCCGGAAACATTTGCGAAATGGAAGCGGACGCGGATAGACAAGAAGATGGCGGAGGAAGAAGCCCTCAGGAAGGCCAAGGACGAGAAGCACGCTGCGGGCAAGAGCAGCGGTATGAGTGGCAGAGATCTCGTACGTAATCTTTTCCGTAGTCTCCGTCGCATTATGATGTTAACCGCGCGTCTAGTTCACATACAACCCGGAGTGGTTCGAAGACGAAGAGGAGGCCGACGAGGAGGACTGGGATCTGGCCAAGTACAGGAAGCAGCAGGAAGAAGAAAACCTCGCCGCAGAGGAGAAGCGAATTCGGGATCTGCAGCTATCAGAAGGGGGGAGAGCAGACGTTGGCGCGGACGACGCAGACGGTGGCACGCGAGCCGATTGAGATGTGTAGTTTTCACTCTCATGGACATTGCACATACTACAAGCATGTATCGGTATATCCTGTGTCCATTGTTACATACAGATGGATGTTACATGGTCACTCGTCGTCACTGGCGTAATCCGCAAGACCCAACCCCTGCGGAGGTGGAGGCGTCGCGACCACCTTCGGCGGCGGTGCCGCTGACCCAAGCCCCGTCTTCTTCCTGACCTCGGCGAAGTACTTCAGGCTTTCCAAAGCGTCCAAGCTGAGGATGCCCGACGTGGGTTGTGACTGTTCCTGTTGTTGAAGTGGTGGTGAGGATCCCTGCATCTGCGCTGAAGAAGATGGAGCGTCTTCAATGAGCCGCGGTCGCTTGCTCTGCCGCCCGTCGTCCTCCGTGGCATCTTGGTCTAGTTCCACGCCCTCCTCCAGAGCACGAATAGCAGACATAGCCTCAACGATCCGGGGGTCCATTTTCGCCTGGATAGCCTCCCTGCCCATCTCCTCCAAACGTCGCTTCTCCGCAACTTTCGATGTCGGATTGGGATCCTCCGTGGCCCATCGGACGTTGAGGATTTCGTCGTTATCAAGTGATTGACACGCCATCGCTTCCTTCGCAAACTGCGCGTGAAGTTCTGACTTGTACGTGACGAAAGCGACGCTGCGGTACTGAAGTACTCGGACTGGCCGATGATGTGATGCTTCAGTCCCGTCTCATTAACAGCATACGTAGACCATTACTCACTTTTTTCGATCTCTCCCCACTCTTTGAAGTGCCGTCGTACGACCTCCTCGGTCTCCGGACCAGTACCAGTCTCCTTGATACGGCCGACGTACAGCGTCCGATTCTGCCTCTGGAAGCTACCCACACCACCCATATCATCACGATAGTCGGCGAACTTGTCTCGGGCGAAACAGTCTTTCGAAGTGTCGGGAAGCGCCGTTTCCGGATCGGGGAGCATATGGAGGTATTCACACTCCCAGCCATATGGACAACACCCCCGAGCGAAGAACAGACAGCAATATTTGTTGCCCGTGGTGTTGGCGCGAGTGAGACCAGCGTCCCGCTTGATGTTGCATCGGGTTTGCGACTTCGTTTTGCTGAGCAACTGTCAAGTGACTGACAAATAGTGCGAGGTGGCTATCACGTACTTGGAATAGCTGTCCTCTCGGTCTCCACCGGCCCACTTGTTGTACCAGATATCTATGATAGTAATAGAATCACTCTTTCGCTGATGAGGAGGAACTCCAATGACACTTACTGTATTCCTTGCCCGTTTGTGGTGCTTCCTTCTTCTCCACCTCACCGGGCTTGACTTGCTTTCGGGCAGGTTTCAGCTTCTTCGATTTCTTAGTGGTTGTCGCAACCTGTGTTGGGGCTTCGGTAGCGCTCATCGTGATACACTCGAGTGCTTCAGCCCCAGCAAAGGTGACAGAATGACAGAAACGGCAGCTGATGATGGAGGTACAACTTGAACAAGAGCCACAGTGAATGGTGTAGTCACAAGCGCTCATCAGGGGTGTTTATTTGTACCTGTTAGGATCGAAAGGCAATAGCCCCAACAACCTGGGCTACACAGCAGGACAGCGTTCCAGCGGGATTCAGATGGGATGGCGCTCCACGCGTTTCCAAGACTGAACCAGGCGGGAACCGTCAGTGCGGCAGGTCAGGCGGAAGCCGGATGGTGCGGGGGATGTAAACCGCTTGGCTCATAGCCTGGTGGGATGGACTTGTCGGATACCCATATATGGAATCCATATCGGGAGGTTGTTATCAGCGGCGTTCGGGAACGGAATCCGGGTTCATCTAGCAGGACGCCGGGCATGAAACATTGAATTGTGCTTCCTGTGCTCAAAGGTGGACAAGCAGCGCATGCAGCCGGGGGCTTCGAGTAGTATATGAGGCTACGATGTGATATAGTATGATAAAGCCAACAAACATAGAGAGAATGGCATGATAACAAAGCGAGAACGGGGAGACGAGCGGGGATCTGAGCGCAACAATGACGAGACAGGTTCCAATGACCAGCGCGACGTCCACTCCCAGCCGAGATGCTAAGCAGTACTTCCAATGTCTCCCATCCCATCAAGGGCGACATCTCCGTCGTAGTCGTCCTCACTGCGAGAGTGTTCGCCTCCATTACTTGCAATCTGATCGATATCCAAGTCGTCATCGTCGTAAGCGTCGCCGGGGTCGGGCTCCTCGAAACCGTGCTCGTCGTCCGGCACTTCTGTGCTCGCCATCCCGACGGAAGCTGATATTTCGTCCCGGGACATCGGCGGGGAGTTCAGCACCGCGTATGGGGAACTTAGCAGCGTCCTTCTTGATCATTTCGCGAGCCCATCTGGTGAATTGTCAGTGGTTGTGAAGCAGACGACTGCGGAATCGACGCACTCGAGCCACTTCTCGTCTGTAACGCGCCCTTTAGTTTCGAGATCGTTGTAGAGCTTCTTCAAATGCTCTTCGACCGTCGTCCAGAAGCCCGTGTCGGCGCCCTTCAAGTTCTTCTTCTTGGAGAGAGGATCGGCGATCTCGCGCTGAATCGTCGTGGGTCATTAGCTGTTATGACATGCAGGGAAACATGCGAAACTGACCAGAAGAGCGAGGGTTCCAAGCACGGGGATAGGCACCTCTTCTGGGACGATAGGAATATGGTAGTTGTTGAGCACGTTACGGCCGAAGGATGCTAACGGGATCTTGTTCTTGCAAGACTTGAAAATCTGCAGAGATGTGTCATGATGAGCGACGGCTGTCCAATCCTCTTACGGTAAGAGACTCTAGCTTACCGACTTCCGGAATGCGCTCTTGAGTTGCGAGCACTGATCGTCGATGTAGTGATTGAGTGTCACACGTGCTGTCATGTCCTCGCAGTAGATGCGGAGGCGCATACGCTCCGCGTTCTTCCGTATGTACTGCTAATCACAGCACGTATCAGCATGTGTGAGAACGAAGGCAAGGAAGACGTACCCGTACGAGGTTACCGATGTTGACATAACTACTGAGGGGTTTGGCGAGGTAATGCCGCACAAAGCTGCGGCAGAGCTTCTGAGTGCACAACTGCCGCGGTCAGTTGTGCGTTGAGCGCGGCGAACGTGAAACGTACCATCTGAGCCTTCGAGGGTTGCCAGGCGAGCGCGGTGCATTGCTCGATGTGGGCGAAACGCGGCTCTAAGGCCGTGATATCTCCACCGAGGGCTCCAATCTGGTTCTCCAGGCGGAGCTGCTGCATGAAGAGGACGACGAGTTTCTGATCTGTGGACATCTGTACATCTGTGAGCGCTGGGCAATGTGAAGCTTGGATGACCGCCAGCGGACTACTCACCTTGCTGAAGTCGCGGACCATGTTGCGCTGCGCGTCGAGATGGAACATCGAGATGAGAGATTCCAACTCGTGGGGTAAGAGCACACCAGAGGGGTCGTTAGTGGCGAGGCCCGCCACGTCATGGCCCATCGACGCATCCCAAGAGGTCTGGACGGTGGAGAAGGAGGGGAAACGCACATCGATGCTGTCAAGCTCAGCCGTGCTTCGACCGTTCAACGGTGTCGCAGGCGATGAGCTGCTTTGACCTGCAGAGCCTGGAAGGGTGGGGTTGAATGCTGCATCGTGGCTGCTACTCCATCTGCCGTTCTCGCCGATGACGGAGTGCTCGGCCGTGCCCCCATGGCCTGGAGGGTTCAATGACTGAGAACGAGGTGGCACGGGCGTCGCACACGTCGACGGCGCGACTGGTGTTGTGGTACCTGGGAACCGTCGCTGGCCGTATGCGTACGGATGCTGACGGACACTGCTCCCACTCGAGTTCGAGCGGATCAGCGCAGGTGATGACCGCAGCGCTCCAATGTCAATGGGAGGCAGCCGGGTCGACATAGAGTGAAAAACGTGAGGAGAGGGGCGAGTGTCGTGCAGGTCCGAGTCGCAGGGTTGAGGGGGCGATCGTTGAAGTTGCGCGCCAGTCGCGAAGCGGTTGGCAACCTCGACGAATTGGGCATGGTCTGTGGCCAACCACAACCGCGCACAGACGGCCCGCGGCTGTGGCGCACTGGGAGCCGCAGCTCGGCACGCCGTTGCTTGCACTGGACCCACAGAGCGAAGATCTGTGTCTGCGTTCAGGAGAAAGAACATCTTGAGGACTGTAATGAATTAGCTCAGGCATGGCGCAGACTCGGGACAGGTAGAATGAAAGGTATGCGGACAGCTGGATTGATACCGTTGACTGGCAAAGCACATTCAATGAGAAGCTTGGAATGATCACGCCGCGGTGCCAGGACACAGGCGACGGTGAGAAGTGGTGAGCTTGAACTTTGATTGTGCCGGGTCTATACAGATAGTAGTACTCTAAGCCGAGACGTGGAACCAGAGGATGGGAGCGCAGGGCTGGTACTGTAAATACTTGAGGTGTCCGCAGATTTCAGAGAAGGTACTAGGAGGAATGCACGCTCGAGGCGTTGACGGTGGTATGGACATGGTGGGGAAATGAGCAGGCGGAGATGAGAGAGAGCGCGCTCGAGACATGTTTGTGTTTGTGGGCGCCTCGAGTAAGGTTTGAACCGTGTGTGACAGAGACTGGCAAGTTCATGGACTTTGATTCCCACCGGATGTTCGTCTTGCGAGCGACTCTTCATCATCCTCCCTCTGTCTGCCTGCTGTAATATCGCCAAGCCTCCAGGTAAGCCCCTTCGCGGCGAGCAGTGTGTGTTTCTGGCACGGGCGCCGCTGTGGATGGCCCCGCGGGCTCCTGAGCCTGCAACTGTACATTGGGGAGGCGGTGGAGAGTGGAAACGGTCGGAAGTGCTGGCAGCGGTGGGAGCGGTTGGGCATACAGTGGACCACCCGCTGAGGAGGGATATGGATGGTTGACGGTCGTTGGCTGTGATGCTGAGGCCCAATGGGCCTCATATCGCCACTGACTTGGATACTCACCGGCGGAAAGCACAGTCGGTCCCGGCAGTGCACGCAAGTCGACCTGTGGTGTGGAGGGACGTGTTTGCCTTCCTCTCCGTGCCTGCCTGTTTGTAGCGCTGCCGCCTCTCGTTTTCTTCCGCTGAGCCGCTGCGGCTTTCTTCCTCTGCGCTTCATCTTTCTTCTGCTGAGCCTCTTCATCCAGTCCGGCACGTATCAGAACGGCTTCAGCAATCAGATCGTTCTCGTTCTTCCCCGGAAACCGGTCGGCACTTCGGAAGGAGTGTAGCGTCTGCGCACTCCTCAACTGTGCAAGGTTGAGGAGGAGGTCGTCCGGCTGGACCTGGTGAGTGATTTCGTCCGCTCGCTGGGTCGTTGCATATCGTTCTTGATACACGATGCGTGTTCGGCTTGCAGCGCACCCGTGTTGTGCACAATTGTGGATCGTGTTGACACTAGCAAGCAGTTCCTGCAGCGTCGGTAAGCAATGGCACACTTTTAGGAGTGGTAGGCATGAGATA
>CCBP010000054.1:8144-20669 GCA_000765035.1 Trametes cinnabarina
GGACAGTATATCACTTGAGAGACCTTGCAAAAGTTGCGAAGGAGGACCGACGGAAAGTCACGTGCGACTAGTTTGGTCTGCTAACCCAACGCTAGGGTTGACTTTGGTCGTCTGGTCGGCCGGCGCTTACGACCAAAATGGTCCGGTCCTTGGAATGGCGGAGTACCCCGGATTGAAAAATTGGTCATACCAAGGGGTCCCTTGGGCCGGGACGGGCCGCGTAGCGGCCCCATACAAGGTGCCAAGGGGGGACCCTCGCGCGCGCCGAAGGCGCGCTGTTGGTCCGCGCGAGGGTGCGCGTTGCGTACCAATCTGCATGCCTGGCTACATAGTCATTGCAACCTCTACAGAACACAATGACCTACAGAGATTCTAGTTTACGTGGTGGATTTAATGGGAATTTCAGAGCTTCGCGGCGGCTCGCGCCGCCGCTTCCTAGCATAACGGGCGCTTATGTTATGTGCGCGGGGCACCCTCTCCGAGTGCTTGCGGCACGCTCCTGTCTCCAGGTGCTACCAAAAGAAGGCTGTATAGTGCAATATGCGTGGAAGATTGCCTTGCATAGCGGCTCGGGGACTCGCGGCGGCGCGCCGCCGCGATTTACTGACAACGTGGAATGTATGTCAGGGCTCTAGGTAGATTTTGGGCCCTTTTGAATTACAGAGCCATCAAGATATCGTGGCACAGCTCCTTATCAAAAGATACATTGCCTATGTTATACTTCAAGTACCTTTCAGTGGTTCCGCAGGCAGTATATCACTTGAGAGACCTTGCAAAAGTTGCGAAGGAGGACCGACGGAAAGTCACGTGCGACTAGTTTGGTCTGCTAACCCAACGCTAGGGTTGACTTTGGTCGTCTGGTCGGCCGGCGCTTACGACCAAAATGGTCCGGTCCTTGGAATGGCGGAGTACCCCGGATTCGCGCGCTACAGGATGGTGTTTCACAGCACGTGACCTAGCGCGTCCCGTCAGAACGGTATGGTCCGCTACAAGCAGCTTGCTTTCCAGCTAAAGTATGCGAAGGTGCTATATGACGGTTAATCACTTTACGGTAAGCAGTGCGTGTTGCTTATCCAAGGTGTACGAAATACACTGGCAGGTTCGAGCTCAATGATGCTCAGATTCATCACACCGCCTGCTGCACTGTTCTCAGTGCTCACACAGCCAGAAAGGAAGCTGTCTGTCCTGGGGTAGGTGCAGATACCCACGTGCACATTACAACCACTTTCCGAGAGTGGCGACTACTACGTAGGTAGATGCGGGCGGGGATGGCTACAGTAGTGGCTTCTGCGGCGCGTCCGTCGCGTCCTCGGCGGCGAACCCGTCACCATCGCCAACATTTCCCGACTCGACCGTCTTCATGCTGTCACTTTCAACTCAGTGCCGAGCCTCGTCAACGACTGCAGATACTCACCGCGGCGACGTAGGCTCAGCGAACGCCCTGAGAGCCGCGAGGCCTCTCCCGCCGGGATACCAGGTCTTCGCTCCATCGGCGCCGTAGTAGAATATCACAGGCACTCCCGTCACGCCTTCGCGGAGGCAGAGCGCCGAATGCTCGTCGCAGTCTACCTCCGCGATCGTCACCGCTTTGCCCTGCATTTCCTCCGCGAGCTGCGCCCAGGTGGGGGCGAGCTTCCTTGACTCGTAGCTCCTGTTGCCCGTCCGCTCCGTGACTGCCACAGAAGAACACGATGCGAGACAACGCACCAGGGCGCGGAGAACTTCACAAGGACGCCGCCGGCATCAACATGCTCCTGGAACGTCTCGTCGTCCAAGGCGAGCACCAGCCCATCGCGGTGACGCCCCTTCCGCGTAGCTGCAGAATGGTCCTCTAGGGAAGCAGAAGATGGCTCAGCGGCAGCCATCCAGGCAGTCGGCGTCGGCGGACGCACGGACCCCTGCGCAGGTCGCGCAGCATATGCAACGAGATATTCCAGCAGAGACTGGACGGCCCTGGGACCCGCGTACACGTCGACGAGCTCTCCGTTGCGGTATAGGCTCATCTGGGGATCCCACGCCACCGTGCCCTTCCTGCAGCCCGCGAGCGCTGTCCCGAAAGCGTGAGCGTCTCGGGCACGCGTATGCGCATAAAGCGGCGTCTGCGCGACACACCTTCATCTTCAAAGCAATGCACCTGCGCGGGGCCGACGCCCGGCAGAGGGGTGGTGTCGACCTCTTCGACGAGACGGTTCCACAGGGTTGCGAGGTTTCCGCACGGGGAGCAGTACCGAGACGTGCTGGGGTGGAACCTGCGCGCGTGCGACAGGTGAGCGAGATGCCTGGATCGTCAGAACGTGGCCTGACACTGACCACACGCCATTCGCGGTGCTCCATTCCAACTTGTCCGGGGCGTTTTCCTGGATGTTTACAATGATCTTTTCCTGCCAGGACTGGGTGTCCGGGACGACCGAGGCGAGAGTAATGGTACAGGCAGTGAGGGAGAATGCGATTTGAACAGCCGAGAACAACTTCATGGCTAGAGTCTGTGCAGGAAGTACAATACGCAGAAGCTGGACGACGTTTGAGGAAGTACGCCCAAGATGGAGTGAGACGGTCGAGCGATAGGACTCCTCAGGCTGCAGAAAACGGGGAAGACGAGATGAACTGGGTATGCTTGACAGTAGCCATGCTCGCAGATGATATATCTGGGTCCAGGAGGGCTGTGAAGCTGCGTGCTGCCAGATGCTCGATGTTCCCCCTCCGGAGTCCTGCGCGACGGGGCGCAGTGATAGATACACTCGCACACTCGTCTGTCATGGTGTAGGCGTGTCTGATTCTCCGAATCAGACCTTCAAGGAGTCGACCTCGACCTTGCAGGGCTTACCATCTTGGACGTGTACTTCAATTCTGACGACTTGAATTTTCATAGTATCATACCGGGCAGACTCATGTCGTAAGCCAGGTGTTAATATAACGAGAAGGGAACCGTCGGTCCCGTTTAGCTCAGTTGGTAGAGCGCGTCACTAGTACCTTCGGGTCATGACGAGGTCAGTCGTTCGAGTCGGCTAATGGGAATACGAAGTTGGTTAGTGGGAATACGATATTTATTGACAAGGTATTTTTGTCCTCTTAGGTCCGTCAAATATTGCTTGTGGTTCGTTTCCGTGCCGCTTGTCCTGAGGTTCTCCACTGTGTCAAGCATGATCGAGGTCATATCAAGAACATGTGCATTGGAGAGCCTGAGTCGAATGCGCAGGACTTCAAACGCTTCAACCTACAGTATGTACTTTTCAAAACATTCTGGGCCCCCTTTGTGGTGTGACACGAATGAAAGCTGGGGAGAAAGCGAGCGTAATATGATACATAAGCGCTCATATTGGCTAGCGAACGTGGGCCTGGCCGCTTAAGCTCAAGGGCGGGCGACCACCCCCCCCCCCCTCGTGACCAGTGTGTATGCAGACCTGCAGGGTGTGGCAAAAAGGCTATGAGCAACATTATGGGTGCGCAGGCCGGCAACGGCTCGGCTATCTTTACAAAGAGGGTCTGACCGTCCACACCAACGACCTTGGGTTACCATACCGAGACGCCCAGATTATCCTCAGAGTACTCTTGATGCCCTTCGTGCAAGGCGTTCCTGAGGATCGATGAGCATGCTACAGCATAAACCAACCGTGGAATAATGATAGCAACTTAGAACCCCCGCCCCCCTCCTTTCAGTATCCCACTGCGACTCCCCCATATGATTGCTCCCTCTTATCCCAATTGGTCTCCATCTCCCCTCTCAGGTTCTCGTAGAAATCTGGGGTCAACCCCGCTTTCTCCCTGTCCTCGGCGTTGAACGGGCCTTTAACGTCGCCCCTCCAACCCCGGCGCACTTCCTCCCGGAAGGTCTGCACAGGATCAACGCCCTGCTTGGCACAGACCCAAGTGAACCATCTGTGTCCGGTCGTGACATGCGTCACCTCGTCGTGGTGGATCGTCTCGAGCACGCGGACGCTGTCCGGGTCGCCCGCACGGCGGAACTTCTCGATTGTGCCCGGGTTCACGTCCAGTCCACGCGCTTCGTGTACTAGGTGTATGATCGCTAGCCGGGCACGCAGAGACGGAAACGTCACCCGCGCAGACTCCCACAGACCGGCATGGACAGGGAGCGAGCCGTATGGCGTCGATGGTGAGAGGGCTGCGAGGCGGGCAGTGAGAAGTGAGAAGTGTTTGGACTCGTCGAGGGCCATCTTCGTGAAATCAGCGAAGAAGGCGGGAGGGAGATCCGGATGAGACGGGCCATAACGTGCGATGATGTCCCATCTGAGATGCACAGTAAAGGCTTGGTTGAGAGCTGAGATGCAACGGATACTTACGCAAGGTCAATCCTACATTAAATTTCAGAAGCCCACTCCACACTCATCAACATGGATCACTCACGCCCACTGCTCGATGTTGGCCAGAGCATGCAACATAACCGCTCTGTTCTTGCGCCGTGCCATCTTACCGGGATCTACGACGTTTCGCGCATATGTATCCTCGCGGGGAGGCACGTCTGGAGGTCTTGGCGCGTTCGGGGAACGATGTCCTATGGACTTCAGCTGCCCGGTACGGAACAGATGCACAGCATGCCTGGTGCGTTGAACCTATATAAGCATGAGTCCTGCTATCGACCAGACCATGGGGACACCTATACCTTTAGCAATGGATCGGCTGTGTTCAATATCAACACGGCCCATTGGATTAGAGTGGTAGGTGGGGTTTCGATTGGTACGACTGGTTCAGGCTCCTTAGGCTCCGGGCTAGATATGCTGAGATGTGAAAGGTCAGGCGGCGGAGGAGGCGGGTCGGCGAATTCTATGGAGAGATTGAGTAAAGTCGTAATTGTTTCAAAAGCCGGAGCACAGACCTTCAGAAACTGGGCGAAACTCGACAAGCCGCCAATTGCAGCCTGCGGATGGAGTCTCAACGAAGATATATTCCGCCTCATCGACTCTACGGATGTCCGTCGCGTATGTACACGCCCGGAGACCAGTTTCACTATGTCCGGTCTTGAGGTCAAAGTCATATCTATGCAGATCAGCATGCTATAAAATGAAACGGTAGCCGGGTGCCCACCGATGCCAAGGGCAAACCGCCACAACTCCTGTGTCGCACTCCTCAATCTCTGCGTGCGACATATCGGCACCGAGGTGCGGGCAATTAGCTTCCATCACGTAGATTTGATCGCGTAGTCTCTGGGAGGAGACAAAATCCCCATCAACTCCGCTTTCCGGAAGCTCACTGGGGGTCAGGCGGAATAGAATCAATGAGTGGTATGCGCTTTCTTGTGAGCGCAGCGTGAGGAAGAATCGAGAGTGGGTCTTGAGCTTGTCTAATGGAGACACTCTGTTCCAGGATGAATACATGGCATCAAGCACTCGCACTGAGAGACGTACTGCAACCACTCTTTGCCAGTCGCATCAGAAAGGGCTGATGGGCTTTCGTTCTCAGGCATCTTAACACTACGATTGTGGTAAGTGAAGTGCCACTTTATTCGTATGTTCTTATGCCGTTCAGGTTTCCCGGTGGGATAAGTGAAAGAACGGGGCTGAGAAGAACCATTGGTTCACTTTGGCGACGATGGAGAACCGGGTGATATGCATACCGTGGAGAAACTGCTTTGTAACCTGGGCTTCGTTGAGGAAACACTGATGGTTGACGTATATCTGATACCGTGGTTGATGTACCCTTGTCGAACGGACAGTCTGAGCATGCAAGCGGAAGTGAGCAACTTGTGGCTAGCTATAGACGCCTTTACTTATGGGCCATAATTATATAAAGGAAGGGCTGGGGAAGATAACATACTACTCGTAGTGATCAATCTCCTATGAAACGATTGTATTTACTGATACAATTATGCATTACCCAATCGACCAATCGTTATTAGAACATATCAGAGTCTGCTTATCCTGATTATGAGGTGTTAATTGCAGGGATCGTAATAACACTGCTTGTAAGTACTGGCACACCTTGAAGTCAACCACGACATGTCCCTTTCGTCCACTCGACATGCTCTGACACGCGCGTAGGCTGTTTGCCCGTTTCGTGACAGTCTAATCTACTTCCAAGGAGCTTCATCCTCTAGCACTGTCTGGTACTGGAGAAGTCTGAAAACATGAGCTTGAGTGTGAACGACCGTGGACCTGCCGAGGACTCTGAGTTGCCTGCCTTCGACAAACAGAAGTACCACAGGCACCTACGAGGCTGGTTCAGCTACGCATTTGCTAGGTATGTTTAGTAATGCAAGTCGCCTATCGTTGCGTGTGCATGACCAACAAACTCAAGCGAGGTTTTCGTCATTGTCTCCCTAACCTTGTTTCTCCCAATATGCCTCGAGCAGTTCGCCCGGTAGGTATGGCCAGTCAGAGACATTGCTAGCCGACTCATTCCGTTTAGGGACAACGGATATCTCCTTCCTGACAAGACTCAGCCGTGTAATACACCCACGACATCACCTTCATCTGACGCACAAGAGGATGCACGCTGCGTGGTCAAACTTGGTTGGCTATGGATAGACAGTGCAAGCTTCAGGTGCGCAGCATGGCTCCTACGTGCTCTGTGATTACGGCTTAAGCCTCTGGCTCCAAGTCTATATGTGTACTCGATATCCGTTGCGCTACAAGCGTTGACAGTCATCTCCATGGGCGGCATTGCGGACCATCGTGAGCCATGCCACATCTAGCCTGAGCAAGTACTCAACTTACCCTTTCCCTGAAGCACCTCATCGCAAGAAGCTACTCCTCGCATTCGCTGCTCTTGGTTCGGTCTCTGCTATCTTATTCCTACTTGTTCCCTCTACATCGCGAGCCTGGCCCCTGGTCGCGCCGCTCGCAATCTGCGCCAACGTGGGCTTTGGCGCATCCATTGTCGCATTAAACGCGTACATCCCCACTCTCGCCCAGGGGGCTCAAGAAGTGGTTGCTGCACGCGCAAATCTCGTTCGCCTCCTTCGCAGTAACGGTTCAGGTATTGTTGCTGAGCCGCGCCGTTCCGAGGATACGCACGGCGAGTCATTCGACGTCCACGAGCCGTTGCTGTCACAATTTTCGGAAGAAACTATGCCAGAAGACGCACGGAAATGGAAAGCTGAACATGATCAGGTCTTGTCTACTACAACGTCCCGCATATCTTCGCAAGGTATCGCGCTGGGATATGCCTCCGGGATTGTCATGCTACTCTTGGCACTTATTCCCGTACAAGCTATGAAGGGCTCCACGAACTCCCTTCGTCTTGCCATAGGGCTCAGTGGAGTATGGTGGGCGTTGTTTACGATACCCGCCGCCGCGTGGTTGCCCGGCGGTTCCTCTGTTTCTCAGACACCAATCGTCCTTGGAGGCGCTAATGAAGAGATCGAAGGAGTTTCGAGCGTTGCCGAGCAACGCAGCTGGAGCATGAAGCGCGAAATCGTACGCGCGTGGAAGAGGCTAGGGCAGATGCTGAGGTGGCGGGAGATCAAGCGGTTACGCAACACTTTCGTATACCTTGCGGCTTGGTTCCTCCTGTCGGATGGTCAGCTCTCTGTCAACATCTGTTTCCCTGGTATACTGACGTCGTGAGGGTAGGATTTACAACTATCACTTCAACCGCGTTGCTGTTTGGCAAAACGACCCTGCATATGCCTCCCTCCTCACTCATCCTCATTGGAGCGCTCACGCCTACTGCGGGCATCATCGGTTCCCTTATCTGGCCCATGGTCCAGCGGCGCGCGGGTTGGTCAAACTTGCGGGTGCTAGTCATACTGGTCGCCATGGCTTCGGCGATCCCTGCGTATGGGTGCCTTGGCTTCCTGCCCGTCTTCCAAATGGGCAGTGTCAAGTTTGGCGGGCTGACGACGCCGGCGGAGATGTATGTCCTCGCGGTGTACTTCGTGAGTACCATGGCCACGTTGATTTTTTTTGGCATGTCGAGACTCACGCGACGATGTCAGGGGTCCGTGTACGGCGCGTTCCAAGGCTACGCGCGCGCGTTCTACGCCGAGTTCATCCCGCCTGGCGAGGAAGCGCGGTGGTACGCCCTTTTCTCCATCACCGACAAGTCGAGCTCTTTCGTCGGCCCGCTCATCGTGGGCCTCATCGCGGACACGACGGGCAACATCCGCTATGCGTTCTTCTTCCTCGTGTTCATGATCTGGGCGGCGGTCCCGATCGTGATGAGCGTGAACGTCGAGCGTGGAAGGGAGGATGCGCAGAGGTACACCGCTGCGGCCGTCCATTCGGTGACCTGAGCTTTCAGACAGATGCTTCGTTTCTTGAATGTTTGCGTACGATAATATTAGAGTCCTTGTATATAGTGCATGATTTTTTCGTGCAGTTACAATATCATCTGCTCGAAGGACAGAAGTGCAAGTATACGTGTATGAACTCAGGCGTCGAACGCAGGGTATAATGTAATCACGGGTTCGAGAAAACACAACTTATGCGTGTGAATGTGAGGTGTAAGATCTGGGTTTAGTTGCCATTGGTCAGTGGCCAGGCCATTCTGTCTACGAGAATCATCCTAGATCCAGTGGATAGGCACTGTAAAGCTCTGGCTAGCAACCCCCGCAGCTTCGAGCGTAGCGCGAGGCATTTGTTCCCCGGAAGAGCGCGGCGGGGGCGACATCACGGCGTGCTTATTACGCCTCTCTTGTACAGTTGTAAAGAGCCTGTCGATAGCCGGACGGTCGAGCGCCTCAACCGCAAAGCCGCTCTCGCCACGGCTGTTGCCATATACAGATATCGTTACCTCGTACGTGAGGCGCACCTCGTCGCTCCTGCCGAGATCGTGGAGGCCCCAACCGGTTCGGAGGTATATCTGCAGGTCAACGAGCGCCTCGAGGCTCTCTGTGAACCTGTCGCAGACGGCATGCCACGGTCGTGTTGGCATCTCGCCCGGCGGACGGATGTACATCGGGCACGAGTCGAGGGTGAGCGCGGCGAGCGTCTTGCCGTGGCGGACGATGAAGTCCTCGATGCGGCAGTGGTCGTCGAACATGATGCCTCCCAGCTCGAGGCGGCGCAGTGCGGGGAAAAAGAGTCCGGAGAGGTCGAGCCTGGGCGAGCAACCGACGGGCTGGTCGCTCGTGAGCGATAGGGAGGTCAGGGACGGCTGAGGGGGGCGAAGGAAGCGGATGGGGATTGTCTCCTGCCACATCCAGTCCCATACCTCCGCACCGCGTGGACCGCCAAGACTGTGTCTGCCATGGAAAGACAAGCGCAAGTGCTCTACGGAGGATATCATTGCTGAAAATGCCGAGCTCTCATAGTAGGGGAACGGAAAGCCGATCAGATTTGAGAGCGAGAGGGACATGAGGTGAGGGAGGTTGGCGTTCCGGAGGAGAGACTGCATGATGGTCGACTGAATCAGGCCGGCCTCAGACGGGTTCCCCGCGAAGTCTGGGTCGCCGTTCTCGTCCACCATGAAGGGGCGCGCCTCGAGACCCGCTGAGAAACTCAGCTCGACGTTCTTGAGCCCCGCGAACTTGTGCAACTGGGCGAACACCTTTATCAGGGCGATGTAAGTGGCCTTCCGTTCCGCAGGATCTGCAGCAGCGTCATCAGCATTAGAGAACAGAAGACACAGGGAGATACACAGGATGCGGCTTCACCTTCGAGGTTCGAGGACGCGTCACTCCAGCGAAAGACGATGGTTTCCACCGTCTGAGCGAGCTTGTCGCAATCCATCAGGGCCTTTAGGCCTGATGCGGATGGCAGGCTATTGGTAACATATGCTCGGCGAAATGCTCGCGGCGTCGCCAATGCGCACAAGGTCTTGTCCACTGCGCGAAGGCTGCGCAACCCGGTGTCGCTCGAGACCTGCTCGACTACCAGAGCCAAAAGTTCGACAGGGCAATCCTGCATAGACATGCCTATCAATACCGTCAGGCAAAACCGTTGATGAGAGTACTGCAGAACGAGCGAGTTGACACGAGAAAGCGTGGCGAGCACTGACGCGGACAGACTCTTGCAGTTCTGTGAGCGGGACCTGACACCACCTGACACCATCCAGTAGCTTTATAAGTGCCTGCGGCGTGCCGCACCCCGACTCATCCGCTAATCTGTGGCTAGCTCGGTGTGCCGCCGTCGGCGCATATCAGTATCAGGGGTACGTCGGAGACTCGGACACGACGTCGTTGGCAAGTCTTCGTCGGGAAAGCCAATGGCGTGTCAGTTTCCCCCGGATGAGAATCTGCATGACGGACGCTCGTACGTTGCAATGACTCACCGCGTTCCCTCGTTATCTCTGTCTCATTTCAGTGTGTTTTTCCATGCAATGATGCGAACGAGGAGAACGGATACGGTCGTCGTTGCTATCGGCAACGCAGGCGTCCTTCAAGCCTGCGCGTCCTTGTGTGGTGGATGGGGTGTCGGGTGATCAGAGCAATTCAACGGAATACACGATCACAAGCGTCGGGATGGAAGTGACCTCGGATCGGAGCGGAAAAGCCATCCAAGTTGCCATGAGAATCCACAGTTGGTATAGCATTCGTACAAGTAGAGAACCATTGGTGTACGTAGCAGGAGCATATGCAGGGCGCGCATTCCGAGCATTCAGAAAGAGGGACATGTGGGTCTAGTTCAGCGGATAATCGGCCTCACTAGAAGTTGGACTTGGCTGGGGAAGAGGACAAGGGCATACTCGAAGCGCGGAGTAAAGTCGAAGGCGATATGTGTATGTACGATGCGATTAGTGGTGAAGAAGAGGAAGCCGGTATGCAAACCAGAAAACACACCCAACAGGGGAAACAAGGCCTAAACCCGTCGAAACGATTGTCATAGCTTCAATTCAGTCAACACTCGCCGTGCCAGCATGTGGTATTGCCAGCCGTCGCCGCCCAGTCGGCGAAACTGTATCCCATGCAGCGGCAGCCAGGGAACCTGTAGGAACGCACACGAGATCAGCACTTGATCGTGAGAACTGGGATGCTGATCCATACCTTCACTACATTAATCTCGAATCGCACTGCGAGCGAGTTGTTGCCGATACTCTCGAACACTTCCGGGTCGATTGCTCCCGTGGGCAGAGGTGACAGAGGAGTCGGCTGGGGACTGGCGGCAAAGTCGCGGGGTATAGGGGGCAAGTTCTTACCCTTCGTTGGCGACTGCGAACGTGGAGCAGACTCCTCTGCGGCTGCAGTCATGTTCTCTAGCGTATCGGAGCGCGCGAGCTCGACTGTAGCCGTATGCGCGCTGGATGAGACATGGAAGAAGGACGAGGAGGCGCTACTGGCGGTGGTGCTGAGCGTCGTGCCGCCGGACGGGCGGCTGGGAAGCTCCTTGTCTTTCGCATCGCGCTCGCGCTCCCTGCTCCTCATGCCGAAGGAACGCTTGGAGCCCTTCTTCGTCAACGTCCGTTTGTCCTCATATGAGCTCGTGGACGGCCGTTTCTGGTGGTTTGTCGAGGTGGGTGACTGGATGGAAGACACATCGATGGAAGGCATGTGTATGCACTCGAAACCGGTCTTCGTCTCACGATATTGAACCTGCATACGATCGAGCACCCGCCTGATGTCCGCTTTGATGGCCTGCGGGGGTTTCGTCGACGTCGTCGCAACACTAACCGGACGGTTAGACAGCCGGAACCAATTCAGAGTATACCGAACGGGAAGTACCTGAACAAGCCCTTGAGATAGACCGGCTTGAAATCCTTATCGTCGCCCTGCGACTCCTCGCCCCGGGGCGCGTCCTCGACGCCATTTTGGGCGGCACCATGCTCCTCCTCTACAGCGTGCTCGTCTTCCTCGTCCGTGCGACCGAACAACCGGTCGGGCAGAGGCTTGGGGTATCCATACGAGTTACCAGTCGATGGACGGCGATGGCGCCCGATCGTGCCACCGACTCCGGACATGAGCGCGGCCCCAGTGCTGCTTCTCCGCTCATGACGGGTAGATCGGCCCTGCGGGTCCAGGATGGTCGCGGCGCGGCGATGAACAGACCCCACAGGCTGGCTCTGGCTCTGGGAGATGGTGCCTGTGGGTGTCGGGGAGCCGCTCTTGCGCCCATCCTGTGCCGCGTCATCCTCTGCATTCGCGTTATTGGCGCCATTGCCATTCCGTTCGGCCTGCGATCGCTCCTCAGCAGGCGGCTCAGCGGACGGTCTTGGCGGCGAGGAGAACGTAGTCAGAATGCTCCCACGCTTCGTGGGGGTCGTCGCCCGCCGCGAGTCGTCGCCCCGTCCACCTCCGAGCAGACTTCCGAACTTGCGAACGAGCGAAGCACCCGCGGAGAGCATGATGGGCGTGCGCGGCTCCTCCTCGGCGACCTTGTCGCCCGCGTTTTCGCGAGGCGTGTCCATCTTTTCCGAGAACGTACCGAACTCTGGACCGGCAGTGCGAGGAGGCTCGAGCACGTCGCGCCGCGCGCGCACCGTCCCATGCTCCGAGACCTCTTCCCCGCCGCCGAACCCGAACATGCCATGCCACGGCCGTTGGCTGAGACTATGGCTGCGGCGATGCGCCGTGCTCGCGGGTTCGCGCGGCATCGACATCGACATCGACATCCGCGCGGGCGTCGCAGCGACCGTCTTCGGGAGTGAGCTCGGCTGGCCCGCTTCTCCCCGCTTGGGCACCGCCAGCGCCGCATC
>CCBP010000054.1:21138-77775 GCA_000765035.1 Trametes cinnabarina
GACCGTGCCCGTTCCGTCCGTTTGACATCCGCTTCCGTTCCCAATGCTGGACCGCGCGATAGTATGCGTCGGACTCGAGCACCTCGATGAGCTTGTGCTCGATCTCCTCGTCGGTGCCAAATTCGAAGCCCTTCATCCCCTTGATAACGTTGCGATCGAGCTCGTCGGCACGGAGCGGCTCGCGGTGAACGAGGTGCGAGTCGGGCGGCCCTCGGAAGCCCCGCACCATCCACGGGTGGCTCAGCACCTCAGATAGAGGCGCACGCGCGGCAGGGTTCGTCACCAGCATCCGCGTAAGCAGGTGTTTGCATTCTGCTGCGTCATCAGTCATGGGAGTGCAGTGCGGGCGAGTCATGCGTACCTGCGCTAAGCCAGACGGGATATTCCACCAAGCCCCGTTTGATCTTCGCATGCAGCGCCGGCATGCTCTGGTCGTCGAAAGGAACCTTGCCACACACCAAGACGTAGAGCACGACTCCGAAGCTCCACACGTCGACTTCGGGTCCTGTATAAACCTTGGCGTTCAGAAGCTCCGGGGCGGCAAAGTATAATGAACCACAGAACGTCGACAGGTGATCGGCGGGGTTGTAGAGGTTCGAAAGACCGAAGTCGATAATCTTGATGTTTCCAGAGTGGGAGATGAGGATGTTCTCGATCTTCAAGTCTGGTAGCCCCCGTGAGTAAGCGACACGACAGGAGCGCCATGGCACGACGACCTACCTCTATGCACGACGTTGTTCTTGTGGCAATAGTCCAGCGCGCTCCCTATCTGTCTTGCGAACTTGCGCGCCACGCGTTCCCTGAGACGACCATGGCTAATGATGTAGTCGAGCATCTGACCCCCACTGACGTATTCAAAGACCATGTAGTAGTGGTGCTGGTGGACGATCATCTCACGCATCCCGCAGATGTACGGGTGGTGGAGCAGCATGGAGAGGGCGGCCTCGCGGAGGGTCCGGATCTCCTTCGAGGCATCTTTCGAGGCCTGCTTTGCCGCAGCCTCCGACGTTGGGACGTTCGCCGACCCGCTAGGGTTCGCGCGGGGGAGGATTTTGACCGCGAGCTAGGAAAGCAACGTCGACGTTTTACATACCCAGACAAATTAAGGTCGACAGAACGGCTCGCTCACCTTCTCGCCGGTGATGTTGTGGTGCGCGAGCTTGACCTTGCCCATGCTCCCCGCCCCCAGCGTCTTGCTCAGGGTGTAGTCTCCGAGAATCCGTGTCCCGCTGCGCGACTTGCCCGACGAGCTGCCCTCTGCACGGCCATGGCGACCGTCATCTTGTCTCTGATCACGGTCCGTGCTCGTTGGCGGGGTGTAGGCTTGAGGTGGCATCGACACGGGGCGAGGCCGCTGCGCTGCTGACGACGACCTGGTGTGTGCGTACCGCTCCGTCCTGTCTGTCCTGTCTGTCCTCTCTGTGCGGTCCATGCTGGTAGGTGTCTGTGGTTCACGATCGGGCGTTTGGGCTGCTACTGGCTTCTGGGTGATGGGCACGTCGTATTCGGGGCCAGCGACCATGCCCCCGTGGGAGGGCGTGATGGAGCCGTCTTGTACTGCAGAAGAGGCGAGACCTGTTGGATACGTCGACATGAACCCGCAGAAGCGGCTGCGAGCACGACGTTGACGGCGAGGTCAAGGGAATGAGCGGAGGTGGTGGAGGTTGATGGAGGAGTTCCGCCGCGGCCAGAGCGCTCTAACAATTATTCCGCGCCTCCGCATCTTAATTCCATGATTTATTGTTGGTACAGCGAAACATTGATCGACATCCACACCATATAAGTAATGTACTTTAAGCTCGTCGAAACATAGGTATGAGAACTTCTGACCGTTGAACGACGGGTGAAGTGGGCCAAGAGGACGAAGATCAAGTAACGTTCACACTAGGTGGGCAAGGGGTATAAATCCTGCAATGGCGACCCTGTATACATGGCATGCATTGCCCGCCTGGAAGGAACGATGCGAGTCCCTAGGACTGCAGCCAAACTCTCCCATACAGCACGGCGACCACTGTGACTCGCAGGCGACGACTGTGCGCACTTCGAGGGTCAGCTGCGGTCGTCCTGGGAACATGTATAGAACTCACGGACGGGTATCGACTGGACGACGTGTTCACTCAGCTTGGGTCTCCTTCGCTGGCAACCACTGTACCGGATGACGGTTATAGATAGGCCACGGAGGAATCACAGCCTAGATAGGAGACAAGATGAGCAACGTCGTCATACGCATGGAATGCAGGTCGGAAAGCCACGATGAGGCTGTCCTGTCCCGTTCTGACCACGGTCCGATGACAGCTACAGCATGAGCCACAGAGACTTCTCCAATACAACGTTCAAGGAATGTGGTGTTCAACGTGGGAGGCTCCAGCTCGCCCAGCACTGTGAAGTCGAGGACAGCTAGTCATTCCCTTGCGCATCCCAGCACATCCATTCTATCCGCACGAATAAAATACCACAGGTAGGTGTGATAATCACTCACCGCGCTCAAACCCACCACGAACAACGCAAACAGGCCGAAAGTGACGCGTAGCGACTGAGTTGCGAATCCGGCGACGAATGAGACAGCCTTCGAATATCGTTTCAGCGCACGTCATCCACGACTTAGCAACGGTGGCTCACCGTGGCAGCAATCAGTGTGTCTCGGGCAATCCGCTCGACGAGCTTCTGCCCTTCGAAGTCCTACCATCGGTGAACATTTGGTCAGTCTTGCCAAATGATGAACTCACAATCTTTCCCTCAAGCAGTGCTTGAACGTTCAGACTCATATTGATTTCCAAACTACCCTGAGAGAAGGCTGTAGTAAAGCAAGGACCGGTTCTAACAGTCTGATTTATCTCGTCGCGTTGGCAGTAAGTAGTGTTTGGTAGTCGTATTCAAGCGCCCAGAGACCTTTCGATGTACGTAATCGACGCCTGTGTCGCGTGGCTCTGACATCCACGTGGTCCTCGATCACTGCTATAACAAGTCAGAAAAACGCCCTCATGATGGTCACAACCTAACTGAGTTCCAGTCAGCTTGTGAATCGCGACAACTTCGACAGTCGACCGGCAGTGAACAACTCAAACAGGGCAGTGATACAGTACCTGGGCATGCGTCTTGAACGTCGTTTGCGCACTACTGGTATGGACTAATACGAGTACTAGTCTCGCATGGCAGTGGTCTCTTTCAACTTGCTCGTCATCTTATCTTGACCAACATCTGTCTACAATCAAAGCCAGGTAGCGGCAGCTGGCAGCCATTCAAATATCGAGGCTTGTTACACCTTCTGAGTCATCAGATTCCGAGACGTGATATGTCTGAAGGCTCTTGAACTCGTCGGACGAGTTCTCCTACCGTGACAGCCAGCTGTCAAGAAGTACGCTCGGCCAAACTACATCACTACTTCCCGGTGCACTGCATTCCCCAGCTCATTCTCGCGGACCGCCATCAACAACAGGCTCTCCCGCGTGGATATGCCGTCGTCGAGGAAGGCTCAGATGGCCCAGGGGCTCACCAGGTTGCTGCCATCAATACGATCCTCCCGCGCCCGCTTCATCCGTTTCAATCATCGTCATCGTGCAGATCTCACTCATCCCAATCCCTAGTCAGTGGCACTCAAATCAGACTGTCGACATGCTTTTTGCGCTTCGCTGACTCCAGATCTCGGGTGTATGCGCCAGGACAGATCGGTGCGTCGCGTTTCACTTCTTTTAGGGCTCTGAAAGCGGCTGAGCGGCACCATCAATCCGGAGACACCGCACCGCCGGTGGTGTTGAGCGCTCCCAGTAAGCAGACTCTGAGCAAGTAGTGGGTCAGAGAACCTACACTGTACCGACCTGGTACGTCAATTGGTTATCCACTCTACCACTACTCTACCTAGGTACAGGGGGGAGGCGTACAGGGCATTGTTGAGGGATTGCGCCCTCTGACCCTTCATACAGGGACAGCTTTTATAGGCGATTGAGCTTCGCCGTATCTCTCCCTGAGGACGTCGTGGCAGATGCGGAGCCGCACACGGACAGTCCCGAGTGCCGTTGCTATTGCTACAGCTGCGTGGGCCTTTGAAGCAAATTCCCTCGGTGTCTGTTGGTTGGCCCGCTCGCACGGAAGGGTCCTCACCATATGGGTCGCTTGATACAGTGCGACGGTTGAGTGGCGTTTCGACGACATGAGGCAAGACCAGAAGTCGGCCGTAGTGGAACGTAAGCTGATTGCGCTGGTGCGCTGGAGGTGTTTGAAGCTCAAAATTCGTAACTTGATAGTTTCGCTGACCAGAAATTGCACATGAAGATACGATCCACATGGCACTTGGGAGCGCGCTGCCACACTTCGCGCGCTGCGCACGAGGCGCTCAGCGGCGTTCGCCTGCACAGTACGTCAGACCCGTTTGTAGACATATGTACGGTACGCCTTTTGGTGTCTCATCGAGACTCATCCTTCCTTTCACCAGATGACAGGCGTTGCAATGACCTCACCGCACCATCCGGCGTTCATATCGCCGCTGGATGAACATGCAATGAATCGCGGGACAGCAGACATAGCAGGACGTGTTCATGCTCGGCCGGCACGGTCTTTGGTGTTCCTTGACCCCGCGTTCGTCCCTGCGGGTGATCGTTTTCCCTTGCTGATCGCCGACTCGGTTGGTGCATCGGTGCTCTCGACACTCGATCAGGATTCATGCGTGTGCAGTGCAGCCCGGGGAACTGCCTTTGCGTGGTCGCCCAGTACCTGGAAGAGCATCGTATAGGAAGAGTACAGACCATCGAAAGGCCCGTGGGGCTGTAGGACGTAGTACAGATGTCAGATAGTATTCAATCAAGCAACTTGATGCAAATTGGGTCTAATAAGGGACGAGTGAGGAACCCGAAACATAAAGCGGATGTTTATTATTAAATGCAAGACCCTGTGGTTGATCGACCCCTCGATCGAGGCCAGCCATCCTGCTCGCCTCTTGACTCTCTACCACAACCTCCGCCTCTGTAAGTCATCGCAGCTCCACGATGCTCGGCCGTCTTGCTGAACTTTGGTCAGATCAGGTCTAAGTGCAGCTCGGCAATTTACAGCGCAAGCGCGCTAAACACTGCTATAAATCACCCCCGCCGCCAGCCGACGATTACCGCGGCGCCGAATAACACGTCCTCCATTTCTCGCCGGTCCATCATCGTCCACTGCCCAATCCGCCGTGGATCCGCCAGAATCGGCTGCGCGTGCAACGCTCGAGTGTTCTTCTCTCTCGCGGCGGCGTCTGTGAACGAAGACAAGGTTAGTCGCCGTGAACAGCGACGGAAGCGCGCTCCGTCCCTCGCTCACCCCAGTCGCATCTCGGAGCAACTCTCCCTCCCCTCATCGCAACCCCGCTGCTAAACGTCAAACACCTGTGCAAGGAAGTACCTGGACGCACAGGACCTCCACCAGGAAGCGTCCTTCCGAGCACAGCCAGAGCTTTCGTCCGCGAACGGGTACACTGCCACTAGTACTACATCGATAATCGCCTGCCTGCGTGCCCTGACCTGGACGCCACTCTAGCTTTGGTGGCGTATTAAACCCCGTGTTCGTCCTGTCAGCTTCATGTCCGCAACGCAACGGTCAAGCCTCTCCCCTGGCGGCACAGCACCCTCCCAGGGCGAATTCGATTCCGCCAGAGCCGGTGGTACGTTCCTCCTAAGCGCCTGCTACGACGTGCCTTCTGATGCATCATTGTTCTGCATTCCACAGCCCAATACAAGCCACCACGTCCTCCTGCCAGCCTCGTGAATCTTCCCACCTCAGGTGCGCACATCCTTCCTCCGTCTCCTCGTCTTCGTCGCATCCGTACTCCTCGCCGACGCCCTCCCTTCTCCGCTTCACGCTTCCCAGGTGATCCCAGGTCGCAAGCGTCGGCCGCGTCCAGCTCGATGATCGGCCAGATCCCCTCCTTATTCGATCCCAACATGGCGAACCCCCCGCAATCCGGGCTTGATTATCAGCAGTGGGTGGAAAGCTTTGCAAACGGGCAGTACACATACTCCCAGGGCGGCATCCCCGGTAACGTCTCCCAGATCCCCTTCCAGCAACCGCAGCCGCAGTCCCAGCTGCACCACGTCCAGACAACCGTGCCCCCCGCTGCCGCGCCCCAGAACCGCTACAACTTCGTGCCAGAGCAGCAGTATGCTACCGGAGACCAGGCAACGAACTTCGACACCCACTTTGCACGACCTGCTCCTGCCGATCGTCCGCAGCGCGGGATGCCCCGTATCTCTCGCCAGGGTGGTACTACTGTTGGCTATCCCACTGCTCCCAACCTGAGGATCCCCGAGGTTCCCAGAGCGCAGTTCCAGCAGCCTCAGTTATCACCACAACACCAGCAGCAAGCTTTTGCTGCAGCACAGGCCAGCGAGTCTTACTTCTACCCATCAGTCGGCACGGATGCCATCTCATCCTCGGGCGATCAGTCGCACCATCACTCGTCATACAACTTCGTGCAGCAGTATCAGCCCGAACCGTACTCGGCAACGACGTACACGCCGAACTCGGACTTCACCAATCTCCCATCGTCGGTGTCTACGCCCTCGGTCGGTGGGACTGAGGAGTCGCAGCACGTGTTTTCGTCGGCGTCATCGCACCTGTCCGCGCAGGCAGCGCCTCAGCAGCCGCAGGCTTCGTCTTCTCGGGCGACCTCTGGCTCTGCACCTCGTGGACGTGGTCGCGGCGGCGTCAAGCAGGGCCAAAAGCGGCAGCGCATCGAGGATGCGCAGGACGGCGGTGAGAGCGAGACTCAATCAGAGGATGACCAGCCTCTGTCTGGGCTGAACATGTCCATGAGCGTCCCGCCTTCGCAAGGACGGAGCTCTCTCCCTACCAGGCTGTAAGTGGGCCCCCCTGTCTCCTACGTGCCCTGAGTGTGGCTGACCATGCTGAACATCCTCACTCGTGATCCTTTTCCCTGCGACTTCCATGCATGCTGCTGCCGCTCGTGGATACTGCCATCCGGGGACTTGTCTTGCCCGTCTGTCTGACGCATACGGCGTTATCACATCGCCGGCGCTTACCGCCCACCCACTCCGCGTGCGCGTTCGCACTTGCCTTCTGGGTCTCGCTGGGATGCTTTCCCGCTACAGGCCTGGTGCGTGCAAACACTGTAAGAAGCTGAAGGTACGTTTTCCCGCAAGGTGCGGCCGAGGTACCTGCTGTGGACGGCAAAGCGCCGCCATAGAGCGTACGGACCGAGGCCGCCGCTGTCGTACGGAAGGCTGATCGGTGCCCATGGCGGTGCGACAGATGAGGTGCGAGTTCCCGCCCAACGAGAACACGTGCAAACGCTGCAAGACATCCGGACATCAATGTATCGTCGAGGGCAGAAAGCCCCGGAATGCGCCAAAGTGAGTGTGTCTTCGCATGTTCGAGCTCTCCCATTCCAGCGGCTGTGGCAAATGGAACCTGGAAAGCCGCACCTTTAAGTACCGGTTCGTGGGGATGCAGCGGGCTTCCTTCCTGCCGACCCTCGTGTCCGCGCCCTTGCCGCTGTGATCATTGTGTCCAGATCCATTGCCCTTCTTGTCATTTTTGCCCATGTCGTTATCCGACTGGTCTTCGGCGTCACTCTCATCGTCATCCGATGATGAGCTGCTCGATGAGAACCAGGGTTACTTATTCGTCTTGTCTCCCCACAGCAAACGCGAGTATCTTCTCGCCCAGATCCGCCAGAAGAATGCCGTCATCGAGTCGCTGCTCAAGCAGGTGCGTCCAACCCGGGCCGGGCTGACCGGTCGTCTTTGGCATTCGCCTACTCACCGGTTGTATGTACCTCCAAAGATCCACAATCCCTACCTCGCGACGCCAATGTCTATCGCGTCGTACCGTATGGCGACGTCGCCGACGGATCAGAACAACCAAAACGTGATCGCATTCCTCGACCGCCTCCAGGCAAGCGTTTCGACTGTCGGATCGTCCGCCATGAACGCGTTCAAGCTAGACTCGCGCGCCAGCACCGAGGAGAAGAGCGACGACTCCGATGACGAGGGGCAGAACGGCGACATCAACGAGCTTACAGAGCGTGGGAGCGCCCACGACCAGGACGACGCTGACGACGAGCCGCTGAAAGACGCTGAGGACAAGCCGCAGGCGTTGCCTGATCAGACGGTCCCGATTGGTTTGATCGCAAAGCTGTCGCTCGAGAACAGGAAGAGACCGAAGAGGGCGGCCGCGAAGCCGAAGGACAACGAGTCTTCTGATGACGATGTTGTGCGTGCGGCGTGCGAGTGTAGAGCCGTGCCAGGTCTGATTACGACGTTATACAGGGCGTTGCGAATGAGACGTTCTTCGAGCCGGGTCAGTGCGATACGAGTGCATAAGCGATCTGTTCATGGCTGACAGTCTGTTTACAGGGCCTGCGTTCAATCTTGGCCTTAGAGCTAGCATGATTGAGAGCGTTAGCCCTCCCGAGATCATCGTACATGGCATCGTCACTCCTGATGACGTCGACAAGCTGTTCAAGATGTGAGTGTCTGTATCGTTCTTCAACGGCTGTCGTTCTGACGAGAGCCCAGCTACTTCGAGAGGATCAATGTGCACTGCGACATCCTCGACCCCACTCTACACACACCGGCTACCACATTCAACAGATGCCCTTTCCTGTTCACCGTCAGTGAGTCGACTCGTGCACCCACCGTATTTTGCGACATATGCCGATTCTTCCCTCGAGTCTGCGCGATCTCCTCCAGGTACTACCAGGAGAAGTCGGACATCTACCCGATCGCAATGCACTTCGCCAAACACGCTGCTGCATCTGCCCTTCTGAACGGGTGGAAGTCGGTCGAGCTCTCACAAGCGTACCTGTTGATGAGTCTCTATGGCGTGCCTGCTCGGCGGTGGGAAGAGGACCGCAATTGGCTCTACACCGGTCTCGCAATCCGGTAAGATCTGGTTTGATATCTTACAGGCGCTTCTGACGGCTCTGCCCAGCATCGCTACGGATCTCAACCTGCACGTCGTGTCGAATGTCAAGCCGAAGACAGAGAAGCAGGAGCGCGAAATGGTCAACCAGACGCGCGTTTGGCTTCTGTGTTACAACTTGGACAGGTCGACCGCTACCCAGTTCGGCAAGCCTGCCACTATCAAGGAGGACTAGTGAGTTTCTACGTGAAAATGATCCCGGCATACGTGCTGAACGTAGGTTCCGCAGCACGATCAGACATTCTTCCGATTGGTATAAATCGTCTCGGATGAACTCTCCGGTGCGTTTTATCAGTCACGTCGTTGTTCGGCTTCGCTGACTAGCGTGACTCGTCTACGAATCGCAGTTCAACATCGGCACGTCTGCCTACACGCAGATGCTCAGGATCATGACCCGCTTTCATGATGAGATCTACTCCGACCCTGACTCGCCGACTGGGCTGAATCAGGTAACGCCACCGCGGGTGTTCCGATTTTTGCACCATCGCTAAACCGCGCTGTAGAACCTCGACTTCCGCGCTTCCATCATCAAGCACGATGGAGAGTTGATGGATTACTTCAAGGAGTGGTCAGAACGCTTCCAGCGCGACTCTGACTTGTCCGGTGCGTTGCGCATGATCCTCAAATCCTCCACGCTTAAGAGATTGACTGCACCGATCTCAGACCCCGCTCTGAAGTTCCGTGCATCACTGCTACCTTTGTAAGTAACTCATCGTCTGGACGGAAGCCCGGGCCCTGACTCTGTGCACCAGCTTCACCGGCTATTCGAGACTCGTTATGTGGTCCTTTGGATTCCAACAAGCTTACAAGCGCGGATTCCGTCCGGAAGACCATATCTTCCTCGACAAAGTGAGGGTTCTTCGCAATATCAGGATGTCGATGACTGACGGTTGTTGCAGTGTTTCGAATCTGCGAAAACTGTCATCGTCACGCTAATTGATACCCTAGCACCTACGGGATACCTGCGTACTTCTCCGGACTGTCAGTATACGCAGTCAATAGCCATGCATATAGCGCTCACATCACCTATAGCTCATTTCGTGTTTGCCTCGTTCGCGTCTGCGTTCCTGCTCAAGGTGCGTATGGTCATCTGTGCCGTGTTCGGATACTTACCTAGTGCCGTTGCAGCTCTTGCGCCCCGAGTTCTCGAGCTTCGTTACCCCCGAATTGCAGAGCGAAATCTTCGACCTCATCTCCCGGCTGATAGACAAGCTTCGCTCACCGGACATTGCCATCGACGAGCGCCACGTTCCCGCGTTGCACTCGCGTTTCCTGCATGGGTTGCTGAGGAAGCACCGCCACTTGGCGGTGAGTTCTCGTTCTCCCGATGCACAGGGGCCCCCTTCACAGCCCCAGGCACAGAATCTCCATGGCTCGTCCTCCTCGTCATCTACCTTCGGATCGCAGCACGCCTCTCAATCCTCGGGATCATCTTCGCAAGGACAGTACTCTGCCCACGGTGGGGGCAGCGGCGGTGGTTATTTCGACAGCATCGCGGCAACCAGCCCGACCTCGTTCACCTCCGATTCATCTGCGACGCTTCCTTCGGAGCCAATGTTCGATGTCGAGCCATCCTACACGGAAACTCCTGATCAAGACATGTTCCAGTTCGCAGCCCAACCAGAGGCGTCGGAGGTCTCGTGGGGACCGCTCCTAGCACTGCAGAACCCGAACTATTGGAAAGATATGATGATGCCTGGGTACGTCGCGGCTGTGTTGGCAGTGCTCGCATGTGGTCGCTGATCATATCATGCTTTGCAGGTTCTCCTGGCCCGAGTCACCGCCAACGATGCAGGACCACATGCCCAATGGCTTCGACTCCAACTTCAATCAGTACACGATGGCTGCGCCCATCATCAGCGGTTGAGCGGCGAGACAAGACCTCCCTCGATATCGCTCACTCTTCGGCTCCGTTCTACTGGCTCAGCCTGTACCGCTCCGGGACTCTCCATCTGTAGGCATGTATGGGAATGTAGGCACGTTCTTCTTGGCGCATCATTTGGATCTGTTTGTTTCCTACCGACGTGGCTGTTACGGCTGTTGTGGTTTCCGGGTACCCACATCATAACGGCATCGTTTACTACACTGGATTTGCGGCACGCTTCGCAGTCTATGGTGGGGGGTTGTGTACGGCCAGAGGAGCGTACATAGTATATACACTGTAGCTTACCATTTCGCCTTACGCACGGTTATGCAAGTCATAGACATCCTTTGGCCCATTGTAGTCCTTTTGTAAGAATATATTGGCGTGGGCTGTCTATGCTGTTGGCAGCCTGAGGTTTCGTGATGATCGATAATCGAGGAGGATGAGTATGCACGCACATTGTACGATAAGTTTTGCTGATCCTGTCTGTTGGTACGCTACAGTCCACGACCGAACAGCCCGATCACGAGCGCTACTCAACATAGTCTGGTACCTCGACAATAGAGCGGATTTCCAGGGACCTAGGTCTGAGTTAGTTCGAGCGAGTTCTCCAAAAGTCTGTTTTATAAAAGTCTGCCCTTTTGGATTTTCTACCGGCAGCCCCGCATTCACGGAATCGCGAGCGCGCTTTGTATATAGAGGGAAATCCTCTTGGCTTACACCACTTTGGATCAGCAAGCTGGACCTATAGGTCCGTGCAAAATACGCTCTAATTTGTGTAACTCACCAGATCACGAGTAGCATCATTTCGTTGGTCTCGTTGCGTGGATTAGTTGACAGTGATCTCGACCTTGAGTGTACAGGGATGCGGAGGTGGAGATCATCACAGCCTAACTGTGAAGTTCAAGTTGGACGTAAGCTGTGTCCAGATCGATCGTGGATGCTATCGGTATGTAGTAGCAGAACATCTGGCCAAGGGTTCGTCAATAGCAATGCCAATCCATCGTTTTCTGCAGAGGCTTTTGCCACCGCGTGACTGCGATTCAACTTGCGACCTCTGCGGGACCCTTTGGACCCCGCCTTGAATGCGCCGGCTGAGTCCAAGACCAGACTCTGTAAACATCCATGCTGACGCACCGCGTTGCCTTGCAATTCATGATAACTCCAGCCACAATCACTAGGTCATACTCTCACTAAGTGCATCGTAGGAGCCATGATGGCGGCAATGCAACAATTCCTTGCTAATTGCTCTTGAAGGACGTTCCGACGCAGCAGCCTAGGTGTAACAACCGCCACCATAGTACGCTCACAAGTACCTTCCATATGGTCGCAGTGTGCACTGCTCCCTACAGCTACCTCCGGTATATACTATACAGAAAGAGTTGACCGGGATAACCTGTGAACGCCCAAGACTGCAAATTCCGCCTCGACGTCTGTCCCTCACGCTGGCATTATGGAGTTTGAGGCAGATCGGTACGCTCTATTTCTCTACCTTTGATCACTAAATGTATCTTACCATCGCGTCTACTTAGCCTGATAGGTTCCTGCTGTGGCGCTCTGGCTGAGTCCCCCGCAATCAATCTTGAGACCTCACCGTGACCTTCAGCCCTGGGTTTGGCATCCCCTTCGGACAGTACTGGTGTTGTACGAGTATATCATCACATTCTCGGACGAGGTGGAGATGTTCTGGAAGGGGAGGACCTCGGGCGCGTCCGCCATGTTCTTCATGAACCGCTACCTTGCCCTCCTTGGCTACCTATCGGCTGTCCCGGGTACCTACCTCAGCATATTAGACATGGTGAGTTACGCCACATACTGCAAGTTTTGAAAGATGACTTACGCGTACTACCAAGGGGTATGATTCCAGGTTCATTTGTGCCTATAGCAACCTCAAGAGGGTAGCAGGTGCACATTCACCATAGTGATGTTTCAAGGAGCAGACTTACTTCGGTACTTCCCCCAAGCCGGTGAGACGTCTCTCTATTCGACTCTCTAGGATACTCGCTGAAGAACGACTCATCAACATTCTCTAGCTTACGCGTATATCCTCTCAGTGATCGTAAATGATGGCTTGCTGGCCTCGTCTTTATTCTGCTGATGGGCCCCGTTAGAGTGAACCTCGTGAGTGGGTTCCATGTATGAATGTCGAAGCTTCGTCTCATACAGCTCGACTTAAAGCACTCTCAGATGGTTTCACATTGCGGACGCCCCACCACCCATGGGATGTGTTTCTTCTATCAGCGTTTCCTTACCTGTGGCCCAAAAGTGAGTGGCAGGAGCTCGGTCGTCATCGAGCAATAATGTGTTCGCTGGCACGCTAAAGTGCACTAACGCACGCGGACGTTTGTGGTTCAGCCTCCCTCAACAGCGCTTTGACGGACCCCTGAGGCCTGAGGGTTTATATCATCAGTCACTATCATCTCTGGAAGCTGCGCCATCGCCGCAGACCTCCTCGTAGTGATTGTCACTTGCAAGTCGCTGCTTTTGTAACAGGGAAGCCAAAATGGGAAGCAAATACGGTAGCCTGATGGTGCGAGATGGTATGTGCAGTGCGTTATCATGTCAGGGTCGCTGAAACTCATGGTGTCCTGTAAGCACCATCTACTTCCTGTGGGTGTCGTTACAGTCGACAGACTTGAAGGCTGACAATTTGTTCTAGTACACTGCTCGCACTAAATGTCCTACATATGGTTTTAACGTTGTTATCCGTAAGTCACGAATTCGCCCGCGAATGCAGATTACATCAATGTTGCTGCTGATCACGCACATGATACATGCAAGAATATGTGTCCGTGAGCTATATAGCCGCGTTCACGAGTACGTGCGTTCACCCGGAGTATCTCAAATTTCACGGCATTTCATACCAGCATGACGCTCGCAGAATCACGTCTATTCTTGTATCCCGTTTCCTCTTGAACCTCCGACATGTCGACCGCATTCAAGCAAATCCCATGGGTAGCGAGCCCCCATTGTTCGTGAATACTCACCTACCTGATCCACTGGCGGACTATGCGTCCTTCGTGATACCTCTCGATGTCAGCGTTGACGAGCATGCCGTCCTCCGACGTGATAGCGTTGCGGAAGGCGGCGCTCCCGTCGAATCAAGGACTTCGAAACATGGAGTGGAGGCCAGTCACATGAGGCGTCGTACACCCATGAGAAAGAAGTTGAACAACGTGATGCATGTTTTGTCGACGAGAGCAGGTACGTCGCTTCTGAGCCATAACACTCTCGACGCCATTGACATGTCCCACGTAGCTGGTTGCGTTCGGTGTCTGAGACCATTCCGGGAGCTCGCTGTTGATGTAGCATATAACCTGTAGCTGTGGAATCGTACACGGAGCCTTGCTGCGAACCCTTCATATCAGCGTATCGACAAGTCGAGGAATTTGAAATCGGCGTAAGTCAGATTGTCAAGATCCAAGCCTTCAAAGGCATCACATAAGATGGCTGTGGTAGTCGAGATCGTTCAAGTTCGTCTATGATCTGTTCATGGTGAGTGCCACGCAATTTATCGAAACATTTCATACATACCTACGCCCACTCAACAAATTGGCGTTGGTCGAAGTAAAGCGGTATGCCTTTGGCGTTCGATATTCAACACGCGGCTGCAGCGAGGTGCTGCCGCGACGACAGTTCAGACGCTAATTTAGATCTAGAGCTTGAATGCAGGGCGTCCAGCTACAGTACTGAAGGAATAGCAGAGGTAATGCAATCCCATCCAGTGACGTCGTTGATCAAAGTCTTGACACACCTTTAATCCACAGGAGTTACAGCTGGTCATCAATTCAAAACTTGTGAGGCGCGTAGACCGATCCGGAATGCGGTGCCTATGTGAGGCTCTGGCAAGCCCCTTCGACTTTTAAGTATCGCGCTAGAGCGTCAAGATACCTCGTACTGCACAAGGAGAGAGAGAGGAGGGTATCTCTAAAAATATGAACAAGATGCCGAGGAGTACATGAGCAGAACAAGAGGGGTTGGTACATTACGCAATACAGCAAAGATGATATCCGTACACCGATAGCTACCACACTCCGCCACCCAGCTGGAACATGGGAAGGGGTCAGTCGCGAATTTCATTGGGACATAGAACACATACCTGCTGGAGGTGAGCATCGATTACATCCCCGTCTTCCATGTTATGCTAGAAAGATGGCCGAAGAGTGAGCAGAAGGCCGAAGAGCCGAGAATCTGATGGACATACGTCCGCAGGACATTCCTCAGGTCGTAGCCTCTGACCACCGAAAGTGAATTTGAACGTTCCTGCAGCACCCACATCAGACAGCATAGCCATGCATCACACATGAGGGACCCACCTAGTTCTTTCTGAAATCGTTTCTATGCGGTTTCTGTCGGTTAGTCCATTGGCGCAAGCAGGCAGGATGGGACCACGCACCTCCGCCGCCTCGAATAGTTTCTTGAAGGGCATTCCAGGCTTCACCTTGATAGTACATGCTGTTGACCGCGCGGATCAGCATAGCTCCTCGGAATGGCTCCAGACAACGTTGCGCAAGGCGCCTCCCAAACGCCTTGTCGGCTACTCACTCTGTCCCTCGAAGTCCACGACAAGATTGATCTTGGGCTTCACGTCTTCTTGTTGCTGCTGGTCTTCTGCAGTCATTTTGAGCGCGTTACGTGCAGATTTCACGGCAGCTGTAGCACAGGAGATGGGGGCGGGAGGCAAAACGCGGTCGACGCGTGAAAGGACCGCGCGACGATCCACGCGCGAAGCACGTGACGCAACACACCGCGGCTGAACTCGAGGCTCTCTTGACTTTGGCCGCCACATGCATCGACACCACGCCCCAATTGTGCTTTCACAAGCATCAGAGCAGAGTCTTGACTATGCAGTTGAATTGTTGTGACTCTGGATTCGCGTCATGAGCCTGAGTATACCACAAATTCATGAGCCACGCTGTATCATTGGATAGCGGATTCAAGTTAGCAGCGGTCGAAAGGAAAGTCGTTGCCTCGCAATGTCTTGGTAAGGATTATCTCCATATGCGAGTGATATTTGCGATCTACTAAATGCGCAGTGCACTTGCAAACCTGGAGCTTGCCTGCAGATGGCAGACCTGCTCCTCTAACATGCCGAGTGCAGGCGTCTTCCATGTGTCGTGGAACTCATGGCCTCCGTCCAGCATGGTGCATCCCCTCCGTACCAGCAGCATTGTTAAACATGCTCTCTAGGCTCGAGTCCAAAATGCCCCACCTTCACAGTCTCAGCGTTCGCCTTCGCGGTAGCTCTATCCACGACAAATCCACCGCTGCATCTACGACTTCGTCGACCGGTTCATCTCACACCATCAAGCACCTCTTCAGATCTATCTCTAGAAGCCACCATAAACAGAATTCTATTGACAGAATGGGCAACGCGCCGAGTGACATGAACTCTCCCCGGCAGCGCGTCGCGCAGCTCGGTCGGTCGGCCACCGACGTCGAGTCGGTACGTTCCGCTAGAGCGATGCCCGGGGCTGAACCAGCCACCCCGATCCCCGAGGCTTCGACAGACATCGAACGCCCACGCTCTCCTTCTCCTCATCCTGAACGACAGGAGGAGGTTGGCTCTACTCCGGACGCCTCGCAATTCCAGGATGCTGTCGCTGCTCAGAGAGAGGAGGACATTGGAGACGGTCCGGATCTGATGGTCGGGCCTATACCGCCGATTGCTTCATTTGAGGCTGAGGCTGAGGCACCCCCTGCGCAGCACAACGCTCAGAAGAAGCTCGCCGACGGGCAGCGGGGCAGCGAGGCTCAGTCAGAGGTGGATGTCGTCCAGACTCCGCATGCTGCTGTGAAGTCCGAGGAGACCCTCGCGCCAGCCCTTGAAGAACTTGGAAGCATAGCGCCTCAACACGAACCCGAGCAGCACGCCGTAGAGCACATGCCAGAGCCCAGTGACGCGACAGCGGTATCTACCGGCTCCGGTGCTGGTACGACTCCTGGCGGGGTCTGGACGCCCGGAACGTATGTCTTGCTTAACGCCCGCAGCGGAACCGCCGTGGACATGTCGGGCGTGGACAACAAGACGCTCATCGGGTATCCCATGCACGGAGGGCCTAATCAGCAGGTGGGTCCACTCAGCTTTTCTGTTCATGAACGTGGTGCTGAATATCTCTGTCAGTGGGAGTTCATCCCGAGCGGCCATGGCTACGTGATCCGCTGCGTTCGTCGTTCCAAAGACGGTCACCCTCTCTATCTCACCACTGACGGAGGCGTCCACGAACATGTGGCCATCGTTGCAAGCCCATACCCAGTCAGCTGGAACGTTGAACAAACGGAGGACGGTATTCGGTATGTCTCAACCCGAGTTCTCAAGGTCACACTCGCTGATATCTTGTCGGTAGTATCTCATGGCCCAACACGGACTTCGTCTTTGACCTCGCTGAACGGGGCAGCAACGAGCCTGGGACCAAGGTGCGTATCATGTACACCAATCGTTTTGCAATGGCTCACCAAGCATATATCGTGCAGATTCAGCTTATGCGTCTCAAGCCAGGCGAACCTTGCCAGCTTTGGCACTACACGCGCTGCGCTCCTGCTGCAGAGCATGACAACGAAGTCGAAGTACGGAGCTCGCGCGCCGTCTCTCCCCCGGCCACCACCGAGACCGTCTCTGTGACGGAGGAACATGACTATATCACCACCACGCGTACGACGACGACGACGACAATCACGACGACCACCGAAATCACGAAGATGCCACGTTGGATGCTTCAGCATGCACGTCCGAAGTCGTCCAACAGGCGCAGCATTGGCTACCGGTTAGCCTGAGCACCGCTGGAGTGCCGTACTTCTGCTGCCTGCAGGGTCAATGGATAGTTCTGCCCTTGGCATCTACAGGATGCCCGGTAAATGATTTTCTCGTTCCTTGGATTGGTTCGTTCAATTGCTGTGAGACATCGCTATCATCGCTCGACGCATCTGCACTTTCTATGTTTTTTGATTCGCTGCGCTCGGTCATTAGGTAGTATTCGCCTCTTTTTCCCTTTTGTTAACACTCAACTCATGTGCATCTACGTATCGCCTCTGAAGTCTGCAGTAAGTACGAGTCTCACGGTAAATTGGTCGTCTGACCCTGTGTAACTACATGTGCACCGGGTACTATGTATACAGTATCACGGGGACGATAACGAACATTTATCTCCGCATGAAAGCCTGTACTTATAACAAATGTGAGCCCCATGATACAGTCTAGTACTACGCCTTTATTGTATATGTGCTATCATGATGACGCTGCCAGGGTACTCTCCCTTGCATACTGTACCCTGCGGGCTGGCTATGCAGCTCTCAAAATTGGCATGTCGTTCTGGTGTAAAGAGAAACTGCTGGATACGTCCGTGACGCACAAGACACCTCGCTCGTCCGGGGCATGGCTTTTGGTGAGTTACCATTCTCAAAGCACGCAGACAATTCACAAGCTCGAAACAGCATCTGACACCCAGTGGCAGCGAAGACGACGGTGACCAAGGGACCCCCGTGACCTATTGTACATCTCATCTCAGATGCTCAGCCCCACTGCGATCAGCTAGCTGGGAGGGGAGCATCAGGGCCACTCTGTATTGAGCTCTACGGAGGCCCGGAGGGTACGTACCTTCGTAGGACCCATATCTTGTCAACGCGCTCCAATCAGAGCCAGCAGTTCTCGACATGGTCAGTACGTTTCCTGTCTAAGAGACAATAGTTCCATCAGCCTTGGCCCTATGGTTTGGGTATCACCGGATGCATACCGTTTTGCTCGCCGCAATCCACAGGGCGCGGACTCGGCGCGGCGCTCACGGCAGAGAGGCTGGCGAACGCCACAAGGAGCACGGCGAAGAGAGACGCGAGCTTAGAGAACATGGTGTCGAATGTTCAGGGCGTGCTCCTTTGACGCGTCAAGCAGAGTGGAGAGGACAGTCTGCTCCTGCTTTAATTTCCATCCTCCTCCTCTTGTACCTGCGGCTTGTCTTGTCTCCGTGTTTTCAGAGCGCACCGGGCGTTGGCACGAAAGGCACACTATCACTCACGCGCGCCGTCGAAAGGGGCAGTTGGACGGCGTAAGACGGGCTTCTCTACCTTCTCAACTTCGTGATGGAACTACATTCAACCCGGACCCTCCACGCAACGAGAGAAGCCCTCTTAGGGCGCGGAGGGAAAACGGGCAGGAATGAGGGACATTTCTTGGCTTCTGGACACGACATGAGACTGAGACGGTGGTTGGGCACGATAGGATGACCTCCAGCATGGCTTCGCCTTTCGCAGCCTACCCTGATCTGACAGTCGTGGACGCGTATCTGTCAATTCGGCATGCTACTGCAATGGCTGCGGCCAGTCGAGTAGCGACATTACAATACGGCTGACACAAAAATCCGCGCTCCACGGAGCCTCCGAGCCGGTGAGATATATCCCGTATGTTCAAAGCGAAGAAGATGTCGGTATGTTCATGAGATGATCACGACGACTCACAATCGTCCCAGATAGCCTGAGACGGCTATGTCTGTGACTCGATCATATTCCAGGCCGACGACGACCACTTCTCTGAGGTCGCACGAAGTCTGCCCAACCTCCGGGATTTATTTCACCTGATGCCGCATTCCAGATGCGGTGTCACGGGTCTCAGAGAGGGGGTGAGTACCATGAGCGAGGTTGAGTGTGCATTCTGACCTTGTACTGATCCAGGATTCTGCGGCTTGTCTCGCAAATTGACACTTGCTGTGTGTTGACCCTTCGGGAATGTCTAGATGCGGAACTACGTTGCGCCGGCCACCCCATCTCTGCATCACCAAACTTTACACCTTACCATGGGACGGATCTCGTATACTTGGCACATCTGTCCGCGTAGCAACCCCTTCAAGCGGTACTTGCAAACTGCCAAGGACAGCACGTAGGTATTCGTGTTTCTTCTCGGCGTCCTGTCGGTTCCGATTCACGCGAGCTTCGAGGTTGACGTCTGGTGCCCAATGCCGACTGCTGTAGTACTAGTAAGCATGCTTTTCAGGATCAAGAACTATTATATAGATTGTGTTTGACTCGCTGAGTTTGTCACAATGGGCTGATCCTACGGTATAAAGCCGGCCGCGTGCCACACTAACACCTCCGCTGATCACTGTCGACATCTTATAACACAGCAGTGATCATAGGCAAAGGACACATACTTGTACAAGATGTGCTCGTTGCTTGCACGTAATTGCGAGAACGTGCCCAGTCAAGCTCAAGGCTCTCATGGGCGCCTAACGTGGACTGCGGGGATGGTGACGTCGACGACCTCCTCGCCACCACTGTCCATAACCCACACACCGATGATGTCAACGCCCTCGTCCCCACCTCAAGCCCAGTATATAAACCTCATTGTTCGACGAGGACGGCATCAACCAACGACCTAACCAACTTTCTCATCTTCAACTCTCAACTTCTCTTCACCGATACATCCTCATACCACCAACCCCAACATGTCTCTCGAAGGCAACAAGGTATACAAGATCACCAACGCCAAGGGCGGCACCGTGCTCGACCTTTCGGGCGGTCAAGACGGCTCCCCGATCACGGGATACGCGTGGCACAGCGGCGCGAACCAGAGGGTTAGTTGACGTTGTTCATTTGGTACAAGTTCGAGCTCGCTAACAAGGCTTGGTCTTTAGTGGCTGCTTGAGCAGCACGGCGACGTCTACCGCTTCAAAAACGCTGCTAGCGGACTTTTCATCAATGTCGATGGAGAGCCCAAGAACTTTGCTCCCATCGTCGCATCCACCAAATGGGCGGATTGGGAGATCAAGCCCGATAGCAAAGATCCATCTACCTTCAGGTATGTTGTCTTCCTCTTAATTGTCATCCTGGTAGCTAGACTTACGCTTATGGAACAGGGTATACCTCAAGGGCACCAACTTCGTCCTTGACCTGAGCGACCACGGCAACCCCAACCCTGGGACGCCCGTGACTCTCTGGGAGAGCTGGGAGGGCGGTAGCAACCAGACCTGGCGATTCGAGGAGGGTGAGTACATTCCTTGTCGTCGCTGAAAGTATGCATAGATACTCATACCGTCTGGTCAGCTGCGTAAACAAAGGCTAGACTCTGCATATACACTGCAATGTATCATGTGTCATCAATCCCTGTACTATAGCACTTGAGTTTGTCAACGCAACCATTCTGCTCCAGACACGTTCCCGTGAACCAAGACATCGGTTGAGCTGAAGCGAATCCCGGAATCCGTAAATATCGGTCCCGACCTGCCGGCGCCGCCATCGATTGCTTACCCGCTGAGCGAGGTCCGTCATGATCTCCGTGAGGTTGTTTCGAGCTTATTGCCCATCCGCAAGTATAGGACTGCGTATGTCCCTCGGACGTGGAGGACCGATTAAAGCTGTATCGATGATGATGTGCAGCACTTGTCAGCGCTTGAGCACCGGGCTGACGGTACTTCTGCAACGAAGATTACTGGCTTCACCTTGAGCGGGGGCCGCCGATGCTCCCACCATGACATTGTGTGATCGCTTGTCCCGCTATGAGTGTCGCATGCACACATGATGCTATGGGAGCATAGCAGTTCTCCCAAACAACTCCCACACGCGGAGACAGCGGCGATGCCCTTTTGTTCGAACTCTTGCTCGCAATGTCAGCTAAGACGCATCGTGCTACGTACTATCTACAATACGGTCCAATGGCGCTCTATCCCGGAATGTATACGCTTCGCGATCTGTGAATGCCCTCTTCTCTTTTCTCGATCTGTACCCTGTATCTCATCCACTGATAGCCATCTCGTCATCCTACCAGTGCACCGTGTATAGCGGGCCTGACGCCGTAATGTCGGCAAGCACATGCTCCTTGTGCGTGCACGAGATATCCATTGACAACAGTGCACCTGGTCTTAGGACCATTCAGGTTCGACACAGAGGTCTAGGCTGTCATGTGTGTTGAACACGAGGCCTTACTGGGCTTCACCTGCCGCTTGATGTGCACCCAAGAGCGATGATGTATCATGGAGAATGAAGGTGCTGATCATCCTAGATGGTGCTGCTGCCAGGACGGCTTCAGGTTCGTGTCGCCATCGACTTCCAGGGTCCAAGCGAGTCAGAAGGCAAAACGGTGCAGTCTATAGAGGGGCTGCGTGCCTCATGTTCAATGTCTATCTCCCAGGCCTCCACCATGTTACGATGGGCTTCAGACTTTCATATGTCCTGTGAGTTGTTGCGCACGCGACCCTTTACGAGGAAGTCTGGAGTATCCATGTTCCGGGTAAGTAGCCTCATGACAATGTCGATGCGCTATATTCTGATGACCTCCCAGGACTGCCCAGTCGCACTTCGGGGGCAGGAGAGCATGACCGACGCCTTCGGTATATCTGTGCCGACCGCCAATCTGCGACAAGATTGCCGCATAAGCTCGTCGAGTGCGTGTGGACGCACCCTGAATCTGAACGAGCCAATCGCCAGTGTTCTCGTCCTCTGTTAAGACGTTGCGGAGCGAAAAAGCCTAAATCTCGGACATCAGCAGCAGCTTTGCAGAGCTGTATTGACGAAACTCTAGGCCTCAGAGCTCCTCAGAGCGCAGTCACAGGAGTGACCCTGGATCGAATATACAATCGGGTCGAGCTCATGAAGCTTGAACGTCAACTCTTTCATTCATCCACCTGTGGACGTCTCAATACGCTGCTCGGGACTCTAGGCCCATCACCGGTGATCCGGTACGAAGTCCCATCCTCTACTGCGATCAGTTGAGTCTGTGTGATGTACTGCTTCTCCGCATTGGGTGAGCGACGTACCAGAAAGGCCTAGGGATGAAAGGACGATCATTGCCAAGTCGCCGGTCCGAAGATTCGAGCGAGGGTGCGTCGCGGGGAGCGTATGCACCCTGCTCGACTGGCGTGATGAGTATTGACTGCCAGAGTACTGATGATCGTCCACGTTGTACCGGAGATGCACGCCCCGTAAGCCACGGGTCCCCCTCTGCGACTCAGCGACGCAAGGCGTGCTGACATATGATCTCATTTGGTAGGCGTTGCATCCCAGGGATGAGTGCTGGGAGCGAGGTCTCGTGTCCAGCACTTCATGCACTCGGACGCTGGTGCCGGTACGCGCTAGCTGGTATGCCAATCGCTGCGCCAATCGCGGTATGTTCATCATGATCGGAATCCTGACATTGACCTTAACGTTAGAACTTCAACCTTCACCACCCTCTTTTTTCGCCCAACCTCTCAGTGGTCTTCGGCGACTATATCGTCAAGAAATTTTCGGAGGCGTAGCCTCGCGACCTCCTGCCAGCGTGAGCCCAGACCACCCCTTGACCTGTTCGCTCCTCTCAACCTCGCATAGTGCACAGTCGGAAGGTCGGGCGCGAGTGCGATTGGCATGCGCTTTTCGTCATCCAAGCACTCGCTGATCCATCGTTCGTCCAGTCAAGCAACAAACGTACCTCACTGGACAGATAACGAAAGCGGCGGACCTTTGCGCTTCTCCCGACGGCGGAAGCCAGCAATAACGGTCGGCGACATCGAACGTTCACGGTTCTGCAACCGATCGCACAGTTCTGAGGTCGCTTCTTGCCCGTGCGCCGGTCTATGACGATTGCGTGCGCCTGGACAGGTCGTTCTCGGGGTACTGTGAACGATTCTGTTTCAGAGAAGGAGCATCTGCAAGTGGATGAACGTGGCTCACCTCATTCACCACGCCGACGGAGCGAAGCGCAAGACGTCCTATGCAGAAACGCGTATGCGCAACGCTCCTTGAGCCTGGAAGGAGAAAGACCTGCCTTATACGAGCGCATTGTGCATACGTGTTGTACGTTACAACTGAACCGCACGTTCAAGCCAAGTGTGAGCATTGCGAGAACGCTTGAGTCAGATGCACCCACTCTGACAGATTTCAAGAATGGGATGACGAGAGCGAGGCAGGCAGCTTGCGAATCGTGCAGCACCGGCCGCGAACGTGAGGCAGCACGAGCGCGCCCTGAGAGCCCAATCTCATCGCATCGCATCTCGCAGCGTCCCAGGCATGCGCCGCGATGCTTCGCGGGTCAGCTCGCCGCACTTCCGAGGGCCCAAACGCACGACGAGAGCACGCCCCCAAGCTCGTGCACTTCCCGTTTCGGCGCGCGCCAATCGCGGGCGACTGGCCACGGTGCAGGTGGAAGGCGCGTCCGGAAGATCCTGCCGCGCTACAGCTGCAGTTCTTGCTTTGCAGCGCAAGTTTCGCCACCACCACCTAGCTCTGCTGTACTTCTGTGCTCCCCTTTCGAGCTATTGTGCTGCCGTCCCGGTATGCGTTATCTGCAGCGCCTCCCTTCTCCGCCGCTTCCGGCAAGGGCATTGCAGCACGCATGAGGGAAGCACTAGTGGCGCCGAGAGCGAGTGCCCTGATCGGAGAGCTATTGCTACACGCTGCGCGGCGACAGACGTGCACCGGGTCCATAACCGTCGTTGAATATTTGCAGAATAGATGGAAGCATCTTACACACATTAAAGAGGGGTACTTGATTAGACGACGCTCCGAGAGCGACGACCCCTGTGGGGTCTGGAAGCCTAGAAATTGCAAGTCTGGGGTTCGCAAGCGGGGAAAGGGGAAGTTACGCAGGCACATGCCGTGCTCGCGATGAGAAGGCCTATCGCGAACTTTGACAGCGATCTGAATCCGGCCAGTCGCTTTGTACACCGTCCCCGGATCCAGTAGCGCAGCTCCCCGGGTCTGGCGGAGCGGGTCCCTCTGTACGTACGAGCGCAGGATCGACCTGGTGTGAGCAAGGCCCAGACCTGGATGGCGCGTCTCATATGCACAGCGGATGGGACACCAGGATAGTCGCCGAGGAGTCAGGGAAGTGCGCAAGGATTTGAGACGTGTAGAGCGAAGACGTGCAGGTGATGTCAATGGGTCATCTTCGAGTCCAGCCTGAGCTATCGCGCGCAGCGTGCAGAGTTCGCGCTCGAAGAGGTAATGGGAGTCCGGCTGAGGCCATGGTCCTCATGCGCAGATGCTGTGTGGTGTGCTGGCAAGGAGGAGCAAGAGTGAGCCACGGAGATATATAAGATGCCGTCAAGTCAGGGCCTTCTTCCAGTCAGCACCACGGTCAGAGAGCTCAAGTGTCCAACATACCTCCGTCGCCAAGTAGTGCCCCAGTGCCTTAGACAAGCCCCGACAGAGACACCATAGCTGACACCATGTACTCCAACACGCGCGACCGCAAGCCAGAGTCTTCTGCGACTCCAGAATCCGGCCACACCTACAAGATGTCGCACGCCCGAACGCGCACCGTGCTCGACCTCTCCATGAAGGACTGGCAGTCCATCAAGAGCGCTCCGTGGGATGCCAGTGACAATCAGAAGGTATGTTTCTCGAGATCAGGATTGTACGCCACAGGTGCTCACCGATTACGTCGGCGGCTCCGTTAGTGGGTCGCGGAGAGAGCCGAGTCTGGGAACGGATGGACGCTCCGCAACGTCGCTACTGGGCTCTTCTTGGGCATTGACGGTGTCCCCCGTCCTAACGCGCCTGTTATCGCAACACGCCAAGAGACCACATGGGACCTGCAACCCGGAAGGGAGCCATCTTCGCTTGTGTAAGTTGACCTTGGTGTCTGCGGTACATGAGGCTCGGCTACTCACAGTCGCTTGACGGATAGGCTGGTGGTGACGGGCACCAGGCTGATCGTGCAACTCGCGGAGATCGCGCGTAGCGGCGCAAGCGTGAAACTGGGAGAGCTCCGCGACGGCAGCGGTGACTGGCGGCTCGAGAAAGGCTAGTGTTTGCGTCATGGCGTTATCGTCAACTCAAGCTGACACTGCGTGGCTATTAGCATGAGCTTGGGCGCACTACGCGCGTCTTCACATCTGACAACTTGGGACTTTGACGTACATACTGTAGACGTGCGGGGTACGTAGCGCGGTCGCTGACGGCCAACGGACGCTTCTGTAGTCTAGTCAACTTCTAGTATTCACGGAGGCCTACCTACCTTGATCCAGTGTTTTGATTTATCCCAGTGGCGAGAGCAGAGTCATCAAAGTAACGGTTCCAGACGCAATTGTCTGACTGCTAAGTTAAGGCAATGAGGCACGCATTAATTTCTAAGGTAGCTGGATGTGAGTGGATGACCATGAGCTTGAAGACTTGAAATGCTTCATGATGTTTTCATGCTGTTTGCGTGCGTTGGTCAACAGGTTGCATGGCCCTGGCTCCCAATGCATTGACGAGGTACTTCGCGTCAGCTTTTTGAGGTATAAAACGAAGTACTAGGCTACTCGCACGGTTCTTCAGGGCATGAATATCAAATACTTACTATCGAGATGTGGTGGTGAAGTTCAAGTGTGCAGTAATTTGAGTAAATCCGAAGGCACCCGTTCCGCTTAAGTAATTAAGTGAACCACTGATAAGATAAGATCGAGACTATAATTGCGTGAGACGCGCTTGCGCACTCGCGAGTGAGCCCAACCTGGCGCCGCTCAGTCAGCGATATCGGCTCATGGACGATGTCGAACGTGCAACCACACCACCACCATGCCCGAGGACGTCCTCACCAACGAGCGCGAGCCCTTGCTCGACCGCGAGTCCCAGGTGGAAGCAGGTGAGGCCTCTGCGCCCCCCGCGAAGAAGCGTAGTTGGTGGACGATTGGGTGGTACACAGCACTCGCTCTCCTCAGCGCGGTCGGCCTCGCGCTCTTTATCAAGGCGTTCATTGAGGCAGATGATGTCGAGGTGAGTATCCAGGAGAAAGTTGAGGACCGTGTACCTCGATCACTCGGCAGAGGGACCGTTGCAGAGCTTTAAGTTCTGGCGGCCTACCTACGTGATAGAGATGCGAAGTTCAGAGAGATACCGGAAGTTGTGGTGCTAACAGACTCTCAGTTTGATTTAGGCAAAGCACTCATGACTGCACTTGGTGGAGGCCTCAGCGGGGCCGCTGCAATGATCCTGCAAGTACTCACCCTAATGCCTCTTCGTACGGTCATGAACTATCAGTACCGCTACGGCACCACGACCACGCAAGCTATAAAGACCCTCTACGCCGACGGAGGATGGACGCGCTACTACCAAGGGCTCACGGCCGCGCTTGTCCAGGGCCCCGTCGCGCGCTTCGGCGACACCGCCGCCAACGCGGGCATCCTCGCGCTCCTGCAGTCGAACGGCTTCCTGAAGAAGCTCCCTGCGTTCATCCAGACGGTGTTCGCGTCCCTCGCTGCGGCAGCGTTCCGTATGATCTTGACGCCCATAGATACCGTCAAGACGACGCTGCAGACGCAGGGCAAGTCCGGCATGGCTATTCTCCGTTCGAGAGTACGTATTCAGTTCAGATAGCGAACCGTTGAACCGCATCTGACTCTGTGAGGTAGATCAAGCGCTACGGTATCGGCACGCTCTGGTACGGCGCTGTCGCGACCGCAGCGGCCACGTTCGTCGGACACTACCCGTGGTTCGCGACGTACAACGTCCTCAACGACGTCCTCCCGCCGTGGACGAACCTGACCGAGAAGCTGCTCCGGCAGGCGTTCATCGGGTTCTGCGCCTCCGTCGTCTCGGACACGGTCTCGAACTCGCTCCGCGTCGTGAAGACGTACCGCCAGGTGAACGAGGAGCGCATCGGGTACTTTGCTGCCGCCGAGGCGGTCATCGCGGCTGATGGCCTCAAGGGCCTGTTCGGCCGCGGGCTCAAGACGAGGATCTTGGCGAATGGTCTGCAGGGCCTCATGTTTTCGGTGCTTTGGAAGCTGTTTATGGATTTGTAAGTGACCCTCCTTGCTGGAATGCCGTCGATCGTTCTGCTAAACTCGACCGGGCAGGTGGGACGATAAGACGAAGTGATAGCCAGAGTTTCCTTGAAACTGCTTTTGCATGTGTGCAGGAATCACCTTTCGCTTAACCTCTCACAATAGACCTGCATGCATCGGAATGAGAGCGGCACCTTGCGTTCCGAATTGAAAAAGCACGAGACATCGGTCAAAGATGAACGGATACGTCGCACCAATAATACATGGGGTCGTCGTGCACGAACGAAGAAGGAAATAAGTACATGTGAAGGAACAGCAAAATAGCGCGACGATTGCGACATCCCACAAACAGGGACATCGGTCGTCTGAGAAAGCGCGCAGCGGCGGTGGCGGAGATTGAGCTAGGATTATGCGTGGCTGCTTTACGAGAACTTCCATCTGTAGGACGCCAGGTCAGCGATATGCATGTGGAGATGACGCCAAAGACGCACCTATTATTACATACGGTACAGCTACACGGGGTAGACGGTCAATATAGAAGCAAGAGATACGACATTTTTGGGATACGCACGTTACAAAAGTCTGTCGAGAGGCACTCCGTCAGTGATGTGACACAGTCGAGAGAGGATTGCACTTACAGTCATGGGTTCATCGGCGCTGCGCGTCTGTGCTTGACGGTAGCGGCATTTGCGCTGTGGAACGTCAGAGATAATGTGGAGGGGAAACGCATTAATCGACTCACCTGCTTGCAGCGTCCACATTGGAATGCATCGGTCTCTGCCTGCACTTCCTCTGCGCCGAGCGTCTTGAACAGATTCTCTTGAGCGATCTTCGCGTCTGCCGCCTTCCGCTCTTCTGAGGCCATTTCCTGTATGGCTCGGTCAGCTCCCATGGTGCAGCGGAGGACCCGTTGGGAACATACTTGGCTACTCATTCGGCAGAATTTTGAAATGGCAAGGTCACCAGAGACGACGCTCTCGCGGAGACCCGGATTGTTCTTATCTTTCAGGTTGACATACAGCGACCGGATCTTGGACTTGTACGCGGGTGTCGTCCCGCCGTTGTCGCTCAGCACCGTTCGCTCGATCTCTTTCGCACGCGACAGGATGAGCTCGCTCGCTACGCTCTGCATCAGTACCGGCCCAGAGCTCCCAGAGGAGGGTGGTGCAATCGACGTACGTGCCCCAGAGTCGAAGACAAGCGCGTCGTAGATGAGCTCCGTGCACTTGTCGCGCGTCTTGTCCCCGGTGTACTCAATCTTAATGCCGTCGCTCTTGGCTGACCGGGATTCGCTTAACTTGGAGCCGCTAGAGGATCCGGTAGGGGTGATGGGGGTTGAGGGAGTGGCGGCAGAAGATGCACTGGGAGCACTTGTCGCCTTCTTCGGCGCTGCATAGCCTGTAAGGCGAGATGAACGAGAAGAGAATATGCGATGCGGACGTACCTGGCGGTTTCCCATTCGCCGCAGCCTTCGTGCCACCTCCCGCAGCCTGCTTTTCACGCTCGACCTCCGTCTTCCATTTGCGGACGATCTCCTTTGCGAGGTCCGCCACCGGCTTGGATGCGTGCTGCCTGAGCTTACCGACGGCCAAACCGGCCTTGCTTTCCTATACAGCGTGATGGTGAGCATGGCAATTCAGAGAGCAAGCGACACCGACATACCCTGAGAATAGCCTCGGTGATCTTCGCCTGCTGCTTGAGCGTATTGAGGATGGTGATGATCTCCTGCACGTCGGGCCCAAAGAAACCACCAAGTCAGTATGCAAATCCAACGCGACTGAACGGGGAGGCCATAGGGGGATCACTACAGACCTCGTCGGTCGACGCGCTGTTCAGCGACTTTACGAGCGGCTTGAGCTCTGCGGCTCCGGACATGATTCGCAACTACTTTCGGCTTGATGCTACCGTATGCTAGTACACGCTTCCGCAGTTTATACCGAGATCAACGTCAAAGACAAACCGTCGAGAACAATGGCGGTGGCGACGTTGCATACGGTTCACCACAAACAGCGACGCCGCTACAGCAATCCCTTAGCGAGGACAAATAGGCGCTCGTCCCGCACACGACCTTGCTGACTAAGCAGCGTCGGTCACCAAAGTTGGGTGCGACTCCGAGTCGCGCGCGTCGTGCTCGCTGCCGCCACCATCTGACCCCAAGGGCTCTTGTCTGTTCGTCAAACTGCACTACTCTTAAGGTCTACAGAATCTTGTAGCTGTTCAATACTCTTGGACTGAAACACGCCGACAATGACTTCGTCACTACCGCCTCTCAACCCCTTGCTTCAGCAATGCGGAAAGCGGACACGAGACATCTTTGCTGCTGGCCTTGATGAGAGTATGAAGGACGAGGAGAAGAGGTGTGTTTCTTTAATAACTTGCTAGACCGTCTCGTTTTGAACCGCATAAAGTGCGAGGATACGCTTGTCGATCAAAATAAACGACGAGTACAAAGAGGTCAAACAGCTGCCCCCAGCATTACTGGCTCAGCAAGGACCCGTTGGACCCGCGCGACCGAAAGAGCAGAGGAAAGTCATTACTGCTGCACGTAAGTATTTGAGAAGAGCCGAAGGAACAATTACTCATTGGCTTCCTCAGCGAGCTCTGAGACGAGCCTTATGATTTCGCAAATAGATAAGACACCGGTCGCCCAGCCTTCAACCTTCACGTCTTCCAGTAATCTCAAGACAGCACTACAATTGCACAAAACGGTGCGGACGATCAAGCCGACGTATCACCCTCCATGGAAGCTGGTTCGGGTCATCTCGGGCCACTTGGGATGGGTGCGCAGTGTTGCGGTGGAGCCAGGCAACAAGTGGTTTGCGACCGGCGCGGGGGATCGAGTTATCAAAATCTGGGACTTGGCTTCGGGCGAGCTGAAGCTCTCGTTGACCGGCCATATTTCAACTGTCCGTGGGCTCGCCGTTTCTTCAAGACATCCATACCTATTTTCTTGCGGAGAAGACAAGGTAAGTGTCTCGATGTTGTGGTCTTCATGCTGTACCGACGTGGGCGTTCCAGATGGTGAAATGCTGGGACCTGGAAGCCAACAAGGTCATCCGACACTACCACGGGCATCTTTCCGGAGTCTACTCGCTCAGCTTGCACCCCACACTCGACATCCTGGTCACTGCTGGACGCGACGCTTCCGCACGAGTATGGGACATGCGGACAAAGGCTCAGATTCACGTCCTTGCTGGGCACACCGGGACGGTCTCGGATGTGAAATGCCAGGAATCGGACCCGCAGGTCATTACTGGTAGCATGGACACGACCATCCGCCTGTGGGACTTGGCGGCGGGCAAGACGATGGTTACCTTGACTCACCACAAGAAGTCAGTGCGGTCGCTTGCAATCCACCCCACAGAGTACTCCTTCGCGTCAGGGTCTGCTGGCGGGAACAACATCAAGAAGTGGAAGTGTCCAGAGGGCGCATTCGTGTTCAACTTCAGCGGTCACAACGCGATCATCAACACCCTGTCCGTGAACTCGGAAGGTGTACTCTTCTCTGGCGGTAGGTCTACTCACGTTCTCTCTTGGATATTTGGTTGATGTTCTGCCAGGTGACAACGGCACGCTCACGTTCTGGGATTACAACACTGGGACGGCCTTCCAGAATATGGACGACATACCCCAGCCTGGTTCGCTTGAGGCGGAGGCAGGAGTGTTCTGCTCGACATTCGACGTAACCGGCACTCGCCTGATCACCGGAGGGGCGGACAAGACCATCAAGGTGCGTCTGACCAGCGAGCTGCATCATCCTCGTCGCGTCTAACGATCATGTGATAGGTCTATGCGGAGCAGGCGCACTAGACTCCCGATGCTTGTACTGTATTCTTCGCTGTATTGATTGTATCTTATGTGCTTTCTATCAAGGCGCGCTTTGGCGAGGTTCGTGGCGGCAACAAGTAAGTACTAGTGGGTCTCGGCATGGATGAGAGTCACTCCGCCCACGCACAACAGCATTTGCGTGATGTATGTCTACCCTCTTCTTCTGAGAGGTCACGCGCTGACTTGTTGATCTTTGCAAAAGTTCATTTCACAACAACCATCACGCCGTGTCTGCAGGCTGCCAGGAGTTCCTGAGGAGTGTGAGGTAGTAATGTCCGCTCTATCGAAGACATCCCATGCCAAGCGCCTCGCAATGTCAATGAGTATCAAGGCACTCGTACTCAGCACTCATTCCCTTGACCAGTTTCTCCGCGGAATCAGATTTGAGTGTCAACTGAATGGTAAGGAACGCCACGAAGCCGCTAGACTCGTCAACAATGCCACAAAGCCTCCGGACATAGTGTGTGATGTCGCCAATTTGTGTTCATCACCAGCCGGCGGCCTGCGATCTGCGATCATCTCGGCTTTCCTGGGGAGAGCCCTGGAGAGACTCCGAGTGCAATGTCCAGATGGATCTGCGGGGCCTTCGCGAGATTGATTGAAGTTCGTCAGAATTCTGAGCTCAGCACCTGTATCAGACGGCTGACGGCGGACATTTGACCGTGGGCGGTCAGAAGGATATCACCGCCCTTTCTGACAGAACTGCTTATCGTGGGATGCGCGAGCCTCGAGGCTCGAAGTCGCAGAGCTTGCTGGGGCGGCTGGGCTGGATCAACCGGGCCGCCACACTGCGAGAAGCATGCCCGAAGAGTTGATGGCGCCTGCAGTAAGTATGCCTGGGAAGACGAGAAACCTTTGTGCGGCGAGCGAACCCCTCCTGCAGAGTCCTTGCTACTCATCGTCAAGAGAGGATCCCCCCCTACCGTAATCTCTCCATGGTGTCCAAGCGTGCAGTCGAGAATGTGTTCATAGGCATCGCTATAGTGGTGTTAGCCATCAATGCCACGTTCAAGATAGTCGCCCGAGCTGCTGTTTGGCGAGCGCAACGACGTGCGGACGAAGGCTGTGAGTTTTGTACGAGCCTGCTCTTCATCGCTCTGCTAACTGCCTTTCAGCTCTCTGGAACGTGGACAGGAAGGAAGTCGCACTGGAAATAGACAGCTGGACGCGGTACAAGCTGGACTCGGCCGAGGAGTGGTCTCGTCTCTTCCCCGGAGGCGGGGTGATTCACCTTGGCTCCGAGCGGATGCCGTATACCGTCTCGATGATGCACCAGCTCCGCTGCCTCGACGTCGTGCGAGACCAGCTCAATCGGCCAAAGAGCGAGCGGTCCGAACAGCCTACACGTCATTGCCTGAACTATCTCCGCCAGTCGCTCTATTGTCGAGGGGATCTGCAGCTCGATCCATACCAGTACCCCCACAAGGTCAACGCGCTGCATCCGCACGCCGTTAGGAGGTGCAAGGACTGGAGGGCGGTGTACGAGAAGGTGTGGGAGAACCAGGCGGCTTACGCGTCTTGGCTGGAGGCCGAGAGGAATTCGACGTTTTCCCATCAATAGGCATCCCGCCTTCCTGTCGCTCAAGTGGTACGTCTTCATACGCGGGCTGTACACGTTCGACACCGATGACTTACAGTAGTGCAGCTGTCTGGGTGTAGTACCATTGACATGGTATCATGCGTTCGACATCCATAGCGCGGCTCGCGCTCACAGACGTATGATCGATGTCACGTTCTCCTTTGCTCGTCACAGTCTTTTTGCGTGCGTCTTCGCATTCTCCTGGCCAACTAGTTCTGGGATGCCGTATGGCATCCGTCCATGTCAGCTCACGTTAATCTCTGAGCATATCGACCGGGATTGTCGTCTAGTAACAATCGCTTCGGGATGCCGTAGCGCCTTGGAAGGTCTGGTCATGTCTCGCTCTTCCGGTCTCACCACGAGATGAGGGATATCAGTGCTGCCCTGCTCTTTTCCCCAAGCGAGACTGGTCTGTTCCTGATAGCTCATCTTTCGCGGTTCAGCGGACTGCGCCAAAATTGCAGGGTAGATCCTGTAGTAGCGCCAGGAACTCTGACAAGCTTACGACAACGGATGATATAGGCGTGCCTGTGAACAACCCAGCACTGACAATCATCCACGAAGAAATTCGCGCGATGGCGACGTATCTGCCGCAGGCATTGCCGTATACATTTCTACCATGACAGTGCGTGAGTGCACAGCGATCTGAGCGATCAACTGCACTGCTTACTAGATATCGCCGCATGCCTAGTGTTGGATGGGAACTCGAGTCCCGAATCTTCAGCTCGACCCGCGTATCATACTCAGGCTCACGGTATCATGACCAGGACCGGTGCGATTCGGACTAACCCGGAGGACCACATGGGGGAAACGAAGGTTCCTCCAAAGCCCGTGATGTCGCAACTCTCCATTGACTGCATTTGGTATCAGCAGATCACAGCATAGTTGTGAACCTTATGCGTTGTCGCAATGGAAATGAGGGGCGAGTTTTACTCAGACGGGGCAAGCAGTACGAGATTGACGGAATCCCATCATGCCCGACGCGGGGCGAGAATCCCGGCATGTCGCTGAGCACATGTCTATCAACAGACCGTGCGACCGCGTCTCATGAGGTTCTGCCAGATGTCTTGCGACGACCCGAAGAGCATCAGAGGCCATAGTTATGCCGAACCCACCGACAGTAATCCCTTTTCCAGAGAGCTTCTGAGTCCAGGTACGGATTCCTACCGTTCATGTGCCTGCGTCGTAGGCTCATAAGGACATACGTCTCCGTAGGTGATCAGGTAGAAGCCATCCGGGCCCCGCGTTCCCCTTCTCCGTCCTCTTCCACTGTCAGTCTTCGGTGACTTCGCCAAGTTGTTGTCAACACCATGTCGGATCCGAACGCTATCTTCCAAAACGCGTACTATGTTGGCAACAACTTCAACGCCATTCTATACGGTGCGTACAGGCTTTGCAGCGTCCGAGGACTTATGACTGACTTCGGGTACTTCCACCATAGGAGTGGAGCTTGTTCTCTACTTCGCCAGCATTTGGCTCATCATGCAGGCCCGCGTGCGGACGAGCAAGCGGAGTGACAGGCTCTTCCTGTTCTTCAGCACCGGGTTGCTGCTCATGATCACCATCTACGTCGCGGTTCAAGCCGTCTTCGGCCAGGAGATGTGGATTGTGAACGCCGACTACCCTGGTGGGTCGGGGCAATACCTTGCAGACAACGCGGCGGTCTGGTACCAGACTCTTGGCAGCGCTGCTTCGGTCGTCCTCAACCTGATGAGCGACGGACTACTGGTATGTTGAAGACGTATGAATAGCATGAGGACTTCGAGTGATGAACTTTGCTGTCATAGATTTACCGGACCTACGTCGTCTGGAGCGACTGGCGTGTTGCCATCTTCCCTTCGATTCTGTATTTCGCAACCGCAGGTGCGCTTCGCTTCGATCTATATACGTGATCGACGAGTTAAACTGCGGCATCTTCCCCTGCAGCCCTCGGCATCCTTACCTGCTACACGTCTGGCGTGCCTAACTCCGACTTCTTCCTGGGCAAATCCGCTCAGATAGCTCTCTCGTATTCGTCTATCGTCATCGGGCTCAACTTCTCGTGCTCGATGCTCATTTGCGGCCGCATCCTCTGGGTCGCGAAACGGATGGAGGCTACGCTCGGGCGTGAGGTCTCCAAGACGTACACTGGCGCGGCGTCGCTCATAGTCGAGTCGATGCTGCCGTATACGTGCTTTGGCATCGCCTACGTCGTCACGCTCGGCATCAACAGCCCCTTGTCGATCTTCTTCTTGTCGGTCTATGTCATGTTCACTGTGCGTACTGTTTCAATTACTTCTGTGGTCCTGTGCTGACTTCTATGTTCGACGACTGCAGTGCGTGTCGCCGCAGATGATCATCCTGCGAGTGCTTATGGGCCGTGGATGGACCCGGGAAGCTGCTACTAGTGGTGCCGCGCCGCGGTTCAATCACCCCTCTTCCATCGGAGTCTCTACGACGCGGATTACGTATGGTAGCGACGGGACCGCTATCAACCTGCAGAGCTTCACGAAGTCGGGTGCCTCTAATCCCGAGCTGGGGATAGACAGCAAACTCTAGACTCGTCATGCACATATATTTCCTCATATGGACCGTCGGGGTGGGGTGTTGAGGCAGTCTCTGAGGACGTTTGGTAACTTTATCGGTCACATATGTGCTGTATCCCGTCGTGTACGTGTAGACTGTCCACTCGGATGGAGGTCACTTACAGAGGTCGTGCAGTTGGCACCTTGTCATTCCTTACTATTGTTGCGTTCGTTTCCTGTTGTTTTGATTCTGTACAATGCATAGGCGCCATTCCGGTCATCTTAGGTGCGACCAATTGTCAGATACGAATGTGCACTCCTTGACTGACATCCTGTCTTCATTGATTGACACGATATCCACTTGATGCCTGTACATCACTGCATGACATGCTGACTCCTAAACCCTAGCCATTCGTTCCATTGCCTCCACATGGTCCCGTACCACGCCTCCACGTCCATGCATTCGCGTTCGACCGTCACCCTTTCGGCGGTAAAGTTGCGTGAAAACGGGTCACCTGGCTCCAAGGTGGTGTCGGCGGCGCACAGGATGTGCTCTCGCATGAAGCTCAAGCAATGCTCCGAGTGGTGCAGGTCATGGCCTGTGGGCTTGCCGTCGACGGAGTCGAGCACTTCGCGTAGACCGCGCAAGCAGTGCTGCTGATGCGTCAGCGAGACGACGAAGAAGCGGTTGTTGGGGCCCATGTGGACGTTTCCGCCGTCGTCTGGGGTTGATTGCCAGAGCCACTCGAAACTAGACTCAGGCTCGTGGAGGCCGAATCGAACGCTCTCCTCGATGGACATCAAAACGTTAGGTCTGGCATCGAGTAGGGTCATCCGCTCAGGAACGTCGTCTTCGATCCATGCTGTAATACCGTCAGGGCTTCAGTACAGACGCTCTAGGAAAGATGCAGAACACCTACTGAAGTGCGACAGCGGCGGCGGCCTCTGCGAGAAGGATTTACGGAAATCCTCGACGAAAGAGTAGTCGACTAGGACGTTGACCACGCCCAGTACGGCGAGCAGACCCAGTGCAAGCGGGCGCGACATGGTCGCAGGCAACTTGAGCGGGGCGCGACAGAGAGGTCAGCTGCAACGACACATGTCGCATTGCGCTACATCACGGCTGATATTCTTCCGTGCCATGCTTCATGCGATACCCATGGGCGAAGCGCAGAAATGTCACAAGCACCCATCGCCGCCGTGGCCGCGGTCAGAAAGGGTCAGAAAGGTACAGAAGCACCATCAAACTTAAGTGTATCGTCTTCAAAAGGCAACTCCGAACTTTTCATGTCTTCTAGCGTTCCGGCGAACTCCGCCGTACGACCACCTTTCTTCGTTCCTATCATCCGGAAAGTCTTGCTTTCCCATGCGTTGACTGAGAGTTGTGCACATGGTGATCTATCACTCCAATTGCGACGAGAGAACGTCGCTTGTGAATGACATCTATCGCTCCGACGTGCATCTGGAAGGCTCGGTGATGCCCCAACCTGGTTCAGTCTCGGGGCGAGCGAGGAGAAATCTTGCGCCCGTTCGTCCTGCACCATCTAACCTCGCCTGTCAGTGCGGACATTATAAAATCAAGGGCTTCAAGTTCACAATCCTCAGGTACAGCTGCCTCTCGAGTGACCGTATGTCGTCCATCTGCGCTAGCCGTGTCTTGGTCACTGACGTCGACAATACCAGCAGCCACTGGACTGTCGTCCGAGCAACTGTACCTATCCGTCTGACGACTCGCAAATCAACAGCAATTGGCATACGGAGGGGTAACGCTCAGGCACCCGCGCCCCGGACGACTTGGTCTAGCCGACATTGATCATCGCATATCCGTGTTAAATACTGACCGCTCCATCTTCTTTGTTGCCTTGTGCTTCCTCGTCGTACTCTTCCGTACCGGTTGTTCTTGAGGCGCCTCCAGTCCGAATATCATGTCCTCTCTGTTCCAGAACTCGTACTACATCGGCATCAACTTCAATGCCATTCTGTATGGTATGTCTCACGCGTTCACCTCTGACCGTCAGGAACCGTCTGCTGAGTTTTACATGTCTGGCAGGCGTGGAACTGGTCCTATATGGTATGACCATGAACGAGCTGGTCAGTCGCCGGAAGAAATGGACCCGGACCGACAAGTTCTACATGTCGTTCAGCACCGCGCTCCTGGTGCTCATCACGATTTACATGTCCACGGAAGCTGTCTTCGGCGAGGAAATGTGGATAGTAAATCAAAACACACCCGATGGACCGCTGGGATTCCTCGTCGAGAACGCCGACATCTGGTACCAGACCATGGGAACAACTGCGTCTGTCATCCTGAATCTATTCAGCGACGCGCTCCTGGTATGTCGCAACTAGTTCTCGCCTTGTCTTGTTTCCTTCAGCTCATGTAATCTGGGTATGATCGTATAGATCTACCGGATGTATGTGGTCTGGACGAGTTATTGGGTAATCGGCTTCCCGTGCTTCCTCTATATTGCGAGTATCGGTGAGCCGCCTTGCAACCGCATGGTCTTGTCAGCCGCTGATTGCTTCGCAACCATGCCGTTGTCCTCTCACGCCGGTCTCGACTTTTTTGACAGCACTTGGAATCATCGAGCTCTACGCATCGGGCAAGCCCAACGCTGACTTTTTCGTCGGAAGGGCGCAGCAACTCGGTATTGCGTACTACACGACGACAATTTCGCTCAACATCATCGCGACGTGTGTCATCTGTGGCCGCCTCGTCTACCTCGGGCGCGCGCTCGAGGCTGCGCGCAACGTCCAGGGCCGCGGTCGAGGGGCGCTTCAGTACACAGGCACACTCCAAATGGTCGTGGAGTCAGCGCTGCCATACAGTATGGCAGGCTTCGCATTCCTGGTGGCATACGGCATGGAGAGCGACATCTCGATTCTCTTCGGCGCGCTCTACGGCATGTTCACGGTGAGTCCCTGCGCATCACGCTTCGGGGCGTGGTGGCAAGAGGGACTGACATGGATGGTTTTGCAGTGCATCTCACCCCAGCTTATCGTTCTGCGCGTCGTTACCGGACAAGCCTGGACCAAAGACCAGACCGCCCAATCGCTTTCCGCCATGGAGTTCGAGAACCTCGGTGCTTCTCGTACCGTCGCGACTACTACCCTGGCGCAATCCGAAGGCACGTCGACGGTAGATCACAAGTCCGTTGCTTCGGGGCATGACATGGTTTGAATGCACGACATCCGCGTTGATTCTACGATTCACGGGGTTATGCTGCTCCGTCTCGTTATGCTCTTTTACTATGATCATTCTCACGTCTGCCTGTGATGCCTGTGATGCTTTGGCTGTACTAGCGATCCGCCTGGTTTAATGCTCAGCGTGGCAATAATATTCCCTTCGGTGCTCCCAGATCAGAGGCAGGTTGACATATCAGTGCTACCGTACAACGCAGACATAGGTCGTAAGTTCTTAGATAGTCTGATGTTCGATCACGTTGATACCTGCGGTCTTGTCAGCCACGCCGTCTGCTGAAGACGCGACAAGTCTTGCTTACCGTATGAAGTGTTGTGACTGGACCATGTGTCGACCAAACAATCCGACCCATCCGCACACGCCACCTCGAACACATGCAAGGACGCCCGCGGGCAAGGAAAACGGTGGATCAGCGTCTCTCCGTCAACGCGAGGGTTTACCCCCGACGCCACCTTCTCCACAACCTTGGGCCGCGTCTTGTACGAGAGCTTCTGGACGTCGAGCGGCCGCTCGGAGTCGAGACGGTATACGTCGAATCGCGAGGATGGATTGAACTCGATCGACGCGCCCTTCTCTAGTGGGACGCTGAGAGGCGGAAGGGTAAAGACGAGGTGGCAGTCCTCCATCCCAAAGTCTATCGCGCGGAACTGCGCGACGGTACGAATCTAACAGATGTACGATCAGGATGAAGCGTCCCCGGAAGAGTGGTAAGAGGGCTTACATCCGGAGTGACGTGAAGACGGAGCTCGTGGGGAGACATCCGCCCGTACGTCTTGTGCCAATAGTCGCGCTCTCCGCGAGGCGCGAGCCTGTCAGGCTCCTTCACGAAGACTTGCGCAGAGATACGCGGGCGAATCTCAAGGGGCTCGATCTTGGAGGCGTTCACCTTCCCGGAGGCATACAGCTCGTCCAGACCGATGTACGGGCTCGCGTACTCGAGGTGTGCGGCGAAGTCCTTGTCCTGGAAAACCGTGCGGGAGAGGTAACCGACATAAAAGAGCGCGACGAGGTCGGTGCATGCGATGACGAGCACAAGCGCGCCGAGCCAGAGAAGGAGCGGAGAGACCGCGGTGAAGCGGTCTGCATCCGGGGAGGGGCTGCTTTTGCCAGAGCGCCATGGCTTCTCCGCGTTGCTCCCTATATGCCCAAGAGTGAGTGATCCGTTATACTCAGAGTCACAACGACAGGGAACGCTTTCGTACCAACTTCAGGAGAGTTCAGCTGCGTGTCCTCCGAGTCCAGAGAGTCGCGCTCGCAGAGGAGCTCCTGGTACTCAGCCTGAGCTTGATGACGACGGACCATGGCTCGCTATACGAAGCACTTCGATATGGGACGGTCGTGTCTTGTGATGCTGTCGCACTCCGCGGTAAGCCAGAGGGGTACGTATATCAGCGGAATGTCCTTCGTTGCGTACTGGTCTGTGCTTGGCATACGGGCGCAGGACGAGAAGCTGATATCTGCGAATGCGTCTCCGCTACCAATGCGCGCGGCTCGCCCGCAGCAGCCTGCTGCTTCTTCCAAGTTCCATCAAGCATGTTAGTTCTGAAGGCGCCGCGGGCGGAGTTGCCTGATATCTTCCGTGGGCACGCTGCCATTCAGATCAGACCAGTAATTAGGTCAAGGTGAGGTATGGTCCATGCGCATTTGTGATGGTCCGAACCTGTCGGTCTCCGCCTGGGAACTTCAGGAGGCCCGCTCTCGCGCTCTGAGCATCTGAACCGGAAGAACCCCGGCACTGTGCATGCATGGACACTGGCATGGCAGGTACAATACGAACGGCTCAGCTTGGGATCCGGAATGAGGGACACGAAGCATCAGACTGTCGCTCATTGAAGTACGTAGTAGGCCTGGCCTTTCGCGGGTTCAATGTCATCAGCACCGACCCACAGGGAGCCTTGTGGCGCACTGTCAGTGAATGAGAGTGATGCATCCAGGGTGAGGAGTAAGCTTGTCATTGCCGCCACAACGCTGTCGGACAACGAATCTTGTGTCCGCCCTGAGCCCGCGCTGCTGTGATCGCGCATAGGCAGATGTTCCTGCGGAACGTGTCTGATTGATGTCGGACATTTTGGAGCGCTGCTACCATGCCTCACGACCTCTGTCCAGCTTCGCACGCACTGAACATCCGCGCCGTGAATCTTTTGGTTCTTGGATTCAGTAGCACTCACCTGATAAGTACGTATCCCGGGCCAGCAGAGCACTGCGGCCTCGGAGATCGTGACCGCAAGTGAAATCGCGTATCAGTATTGCAGACCTATCGACGAGTGAATCCAATAGAATCCCTGGGTATGTCTTACAGTGGCTCTCGCTTATCCCGTGTGATGCGAATCTGGAGCTTACACAGAAACCTCTAATCCTGCTTCGTCTCCTTCGAGAAGAACCACATTGGCCAATCGACCCAGGGCGAGGGCATGATCGTCTGCCCATGAAGCTTGAATCCAAGCTTCTCATAGATCGGTACCTGCGTGATATGATGTGCATGCTCATGCTTCAGTGAGTGTTCTCTACCGCATGGCAAGCTAGGGCCGATAGCAAAGGGTGAGAGAACGTACGTTACGAGCATTCGTGGTAGTCAGAGCTATGGTCGCCCCGGTCTTCGCAGCCTGTTCGCAAATGTCTTGTCAAACAAGGGTATCCCACGAGCGAGAGCATCCTTCGAATTTGAAGACATACATCCTTGGTGGCAAGCTCGAAGAGAGCGCGCGCGACGCCCTTGCCCTGATAGTCTTCGCGGACCATCGCGAAGTTGCACCAGTAGGTATTGCGCTCCGCGTCTTCGATTCCGAAAAACTGGTCGTTCATCTTGGGCACCTCTTTGCCCATCTACGGCGGCATTGACGTAGTGTTCAGTGCATGACGGCGGCTTCTAAAGTAGGTACTGACGGTTTCGACGTAATACTTCTGCCCTTCAGGCGAGAGCTTGCCCATTAAATCCAGGAAGCCGTGCTTCTGCTGCTCTTCGCTAAGCAGTATCGTCAGTCCGAAAAGCGCAATGATAGAGAGATAGAAGAGCTGACGTCGAAAGCATGAGCTGCCCGGGAAGAGAGAACAGCGCGAAGCCAACAAGACTGCCATTCTCATCCCTCGCGGTGAATATCTCCCCCACACCAGGCGTAAGAAGGAGCGCGCGGATCATGGCGCCGCCCAAGTCGGGAAGGAGGCTGATATCGCCGCCGGTGAGGGCGATGGCAGCGGGATCTGTTAGGCCCCTTGAGTGATTCGTCGAGCTCACGATAGCCATGGTGAACGCACTGGTACCTTTGACCATGAGTTTCGCGAAAACATCCCTGGCTTCATTAGCCAAGTTCACTGACAAGATTGCATATGAGACGTTTGTTCAACCTCGTGCATCTTTGCAACAACGCCACTGCTACGCACCGGTCGGCTTATCGACATGCTCGATAGTGAGGTTAGACGGTGCCATGAATGTGTCAGAACGCGATTCCAATGAGACAGACCAGGGAGAAAACAGTCAATGGCCGTATAACGACGTGCAGTAAAGTTAGGGGCGTGTCAGCTAGGAGGGTCCAAATTATATCAAGGCTGCGGAGATGGCATCAGGGGGGATACACACGGGCGGACACAATCGGGACTCAAAGCCAATGATGCTAAGCATGCCTGCATGACCTGTGGGATCTCTTCCACAGGTCGGGCGCAGGTTTCTTGTCGCGCCAGCGCTCGCCACTAGCACTCGCGAGCCATGCACGCATATGAAAGCCAGGAGATAGCACGTCCGGTGCCCCACATAGGCGACATCATTTTGTTCTAAGCTCGTCAAGAGTTAATCAACTATAGCAAGACAGCGCCCGACTTAAGCTCGACGGCTCGCGGTGGGCGGAGGAGAAAGTCGACGTCGAGTTGGACAACGCGCTCAACGCCCAGCGGAATTCCGGGCCGAAGAGTGCGTTGGATGGATTGGCGCGCGTCGTCTTCCACGTCGCCAGCGCGTAGTCGCCACCGTCTTGCTCCCGACCCTCATGAGGACCGTCTGACTCTCGCCAAACCGAGCCCACATGCTAGGATATCTGAACGCCGGGCTGGACGCGATCCAAGCGCGTCTAGCGTGGGTCGCCACAGACCCAGTCGACTGGAAGTTCTACCTCCAAGTCTGCTCGTGGAGTGTATGTCTCTTCGAGTCGTACCTCTTGTGCGTATAGCAAATTCATATGCATCTACCTCGGTGTTGCATGTTCATGAAGCTATGATTATACAGACTGCGTCAATTCCCGTTATACTCCAAAACTGAGCCTCCACCCGTGCTGGCGGAACACTTCAAGCCCGACACGTTCAAGAAGTCACAAGCCTACGGAAAGGACAAGGCAAAGTTCTCGCTTTTCTCTGGTCTCTACAAGCAGGTCATCGAATCTCTATTCCTCCACTATGGTCTCGTGGCATGGTCCTGGAAAGCGGCTGGCAAGATCATTGCAAAGCTGGGCTACGGACAGGAGTATGAGGTGAGTGCCTAACAAGTTGGGCGGGTGCGACCGTCACCCACATGTTAATGCGTCTGGATCTGGACACGCTCAATAATGTCTTCCACACATAGATTTTGCAATCCATTGCGTTCACATTTACCCTCCTCTTCGTCTCGGGCCTGCCCTCGCTCCCACTCTCCGTATACCAGACCTTTGTCCTGGAGGAGAAGCACGGCTTCAATAAGACCACCCCCGCGCTGTTCGTGGCCGATATGTTGAAGGGTTGGGCGATTGGCTTCGTTATTGGCGCGCCATTCCTAGCGGGCTTCCTCTCCATCTTCAAGTGGGCAGGCGACCGTTTCGTTCCATGGCTCATGGCGTTCTTGTGAGCGTCACCTAGTCCTTGGATCGCCTTGCTCGAACAGCTCGCTAACACTGCGCATTCATTAAGGCTGATCTTCCAGATGTCTATGGTCGTGCTCTACCCTACCGTGATCCAGCCACTCTTCAACAAGCTTTCGCCGCTTCCTGAAGGCGACCTGCGTACCCGTATCGAGGCCCTTGCGTCGAAGCTCAAGTTCCCTCTCAAGCATCTTTACGAGATCGACGGCTCGAAACGCAGCTCTCACAGTAACGCGTACTTCTTCGGTCTTCCTTGGGTTTGTCTTCTGTTCGCACGCCTGCTTGCGCGACAAGCTAAAATGCATGCATATAGAGCAAGCACATTGTCGTCTTCGACACGCTCATCAAGCAAAGCAAGCCCGAAGAAGTCGAGGCCGTCCTTGGTATGCGTGACCGTTCCAAGGTTTCCTTCGTATGTCGTGTTTAACAAGCGCGTATAGCTCATGAACTCGGACACTGGTACTACATGCACCCGAGCAAGCTGCTCCTGCTCTCCCAGTTCCATCTCTTCACCATCCTCGCGCTCTTCCCGGCGTTCCTGCGCGCGCCACCGCTTCTCCGCGCGTTCGACTTCCCGCCGTCTGTCGCCGCTAAGCCGCCCACGATTGTCGCGTTCCTGCTCTACCAAGTACGTACCCATCATCCTCTCATATTCCATGAGACATACTAACGCTCACACTCCGCGCGTCTTCACAGATGTTGTTGGCCCCTCTCGAGGCCATCGTGGCAATGCTCATGAACGCCGTGAGCCGGCGCTTTGAGTACGAGGCCGACCGTTTCGCATGCGAGCTGCAGACTATGCTGAAGGACGAGAAGATGGCCGACATGGGCGACCGTCTCGGCCGCGCGCTCGTCACGCTCCATGTCGAGAACCTGTCGACCGTCTGGGTAGACTGGTTGTGAGTTCCGTTTGATGTTCAGCCCGTAGTTGACGCTAATACAGGATGCCAGGTACTCGGCGTATCACCACTCGCACCCGACGCTTACCGAGCGTCTGCGCGCTCTCGAGAGATACAAGGCGGGCGTCGCGAGGCAGAAGGACGTTGCGCAAAAGAAGGAGCTCTGAACCGGACCTGCGGGTGATTGATGTTCGTAGCTGGCGTTATCGTTTGACAAGGGTTGTGAGAGTATGCCGGTTGGTAGCATTTAGGATCGCGAGACAGGCAATCATCCTTCCTGAGCTATTCTGGGAGCCATTGGGTAGCAGATAATTCCAGCACACGACTGGGTATGTTGCAAACTCCTCACGTTCGATAAGATGTGCTGGTGAGTCTGTACAGGTCTACATGTACTACTTTGTGTCGCTTCCAGATGCTCACTTCGCCAAGCTCGCAGACCACGATGCATAACCGTCTATCTCTTCTGCCAGAGCCCCGAGCTTGCCGCGAATAGCTGCAATAGCATCCAACCCGAGAGGGAAATGCAGCGGCGGGTTCGGCAGCGTCGTCAACTCGATAATCTTCGTGACCGCCTTGGTTGGGTCGGACGGATGTAGGTCCGCATCGGTGTCGGCTTCCTTGCCGGCTCCCTTGAGGAAAGCCCCACGGACGTGGTAGGCGGGACTCGTGGGCGTGGCATACGCCGGGTGCTGGGGGGCGACGATCATGTTCTTCTCGAGCACGGCGGTTTTGAAAGCGCCAGGCTCGACGATGACGACCTGGTGATCACCGGCGGGTGAGTGGGTGCCGCGCCCGCGGAATGCTAGCGTCCCCGTGGCTCACCTTGATGTTCCAAGCTGGGTCAAGCTCTTTTGCCAGCGACTCGCTGAATCCTTCGAGTGCTGCCCAGCGCTGACTCAGTATGACCACCCTACCAAGCACCAGAGGATCTGCTATGCTCACCGTGTTTCGATGCAGCATAGAACGACACGGCGGGCCACCCGACCAAGCCGACCGTCGCGCTGTTCTGCAGCAGCAGCCCCCCGCGCGGCGCGTTCTCCTCCCTGAAGAACCGCACCGCCTCCACGCTCACGCGCACCGCGCCCCAGAAGTTGACGTCGAACATCGCGCGCGACCGCGTCCTCGGGCACCGCTTCCGCCTCGCCCAGTACGACGTACCCCGCGTTGTTGAACACGACGTCGACGCGGCCGAACGCGGCCTTGGCTTCCTGGAAGGCGTGCGCGATCTGCGCGGGCGAGGTGACGTCGAGCGGGACGACGCGCAGCCGGGAGCGCGGGTATTGGGTGGTGAGGTCGGAGAGCGCGCTGGGGTTGCGGAGGGTCGCGATGACGCTGTCTCCGCGCTCGAGAGCTTGGACGACCGTCTCGCGGCCGAAGCCCGACGAGGAGCCAGTGACTGTCGTGCAAAGTAAGTCCCCAACTTTGATATGCGCCCAGGACGAGCAGTACCCACCGAGCCAAACTCGAGGTGCAGTCATTTTTGAATTGTGCGAGTTGAATTCCTCTGCAGAGGCACACGTATGGATGACCTCCACTTGGGCTGCTGCTACTGCTCTATATAGTTGTGCTCTCTCTCCTGCAGCATCTCGTTCATTCTATCGCATCCGACTGAGACTGTACGAGTCGGTGGAGTCGGGGCCCAGGCTTCGAGCTTGTAACTTGCATCCCTTGTTCGTAACACTGGACACACCCTCGGTGAGTAAGCCTTGTCGTACTGCATACTGTTGTTCGCCTGGCTTCTCAGGTAGAGGATCGTATTTGCGCAGACCCACTCAATAGTCAAGCGCGTGCTAAAGGCTTAAAGCCCGGGATTCGGTGAATGCTGCGCGGCTTGGTCAGCATCTCGATGCGTCAGCAAGCTCAGACCTGCTGCACTCCGTGACGGCTCTGTCGGGCATTCACTAATATTCACTGCTTTCTTCGAGCTCTGCTACAAAGGGCTCCTGCATGACATGTACGGTTGTGGTGGGCCTTTCGCAAGCAATGGGCCCCCTATCTCGCGTATGCGGTGCCGAATAGCTACAGTTTATTTGGTGCGTCGGATTCGGAAGGGAGGACAGCAGGAAACTCAAACCATCAAAGCGCTGCAAACGTACGCGTCAACTCAGATTACGAAGTGAGCTCGCAGCTCATCCCAAAATTGATCAGAAGGTCGTGCAAGCACGTTCTTGTTAGTCCCGCTGCAGTCCGGATCCTGTTCATCATTGATATACGCCGTCCGAACGTCGATTAGCGGGACAAGATGCGCACGCCGATCCGCTGCTTTGATGGGAAGAACCGCAATGTCCGGCGACGTGCTTTGCTTCGGTCTCGCGTGCCCGGCGTTTGCGGTCATGGGAAACAGATATGTCCCCAAATACCCGCCTGGGACCGTGTTGGTCAACTTTGAAATCCTCGGAAGCACCGTTGGTGTCTCACTGACCTTCTGCGTGTCTTCTGAAGTGATAAAGCCGCGTATTGTGACATCCGGTGAGTATGTTACCTTCTCGAAGGCAACGGTTCCTTTCCTGGAAATGCGGATGGCTAGCTGTGATGCCCGGTCACTGACCTTCCGTGCTCTTCTCTCCATAGAAGATACTAGTGAGATACTACGCGATGTTGGGGGACTCATCGCTTTGAAGTTCGAGAGGGTCTGGGTGCAAGGAATAGCAACCAAGAGCTAGATCGTTTACGTTCATGTTACTCACCCCTAGGTTTGCTGTGGCTACTGGCGCAGGATCTTGTCATCAATTGTCTTTTCATCGGTTGCACATGCAGGTCTTTCCCAATCCCTTCGGTGCCGTCTACACGTTGTGATGATCGTCTGACCGCAGACTGAAGATGCGTTGGGGAACCTGATCCAGCGGAGAGGCCTGCGCGCAGCATTGATTTCGTGGAGGGAATCCTGCCGTACGCGTCTGGTATTCGTCCATGTGGGGAGATACCTGGAGATACCCTTGGACCGGTATTCCGCCAGTCCGGACGAACTTCTCGTCGAACACATAGGTGGTCATCACGAAGTTCAGAAGGCACAAAAGGCAGATGGAGTCGGTACACCAAATCTGAAGTGACAGGGCAGGCCCTCTCAGAGGAACTTTCCCTGGACATTCGATTTGGGTAACGAAATGATCCCATTCTGCGGCTACCACATGGAAGCTGCATGGTGACACGGAGCTGGAGAGTATAAGTAGAGCGTTCAATTGAGCGACTGGGTGCAGTGCTACCAACCTCGCACTCCAGGGTCAACGCTAATCGGCATACCTGATCGCCATGCTCTTCAGACCTGCGTCGTTGTTCACTTTCCTCGTAGTCGCGTTCGCCACGCTCTCTGGGGTTAGCGCAGCCCCAAAGCCGCTTCCTCAGGTTGATCCCTCCTGCGATGACATTGCCCGCAGAGATGGTGTTCCTGGTGAGTGTTTGCCGCTTCCTTGTTTTGTCGATTGGTTAACCATTAGCACCTCCCTTGAGCAGATCCCCATGTCGAGAACTGCTGGCTTTGATCTATAGCGGTCTGCCAAGGAGGATGGCACAGACGCAAGTGGTACGTCCCTTGGCAGCGAATTAGCAGAAGCTCATCTGACTTGATCCATGACAGACACTTGCCATGATGATCAGTACCGGTGTATATGGAGAAGTTGTGGTATATTGTAGCGAACACAGTTGTGCTCCTTTAGCACCAGTGCTGTCGTCCATACAACAAACAGGTTCAGCGACTGGGAGATTGGAGGCTTGTTGCGAAGACTCTCGATGCCCGACTATCGATTCGACCGTTGCTATTCATTTAGGGAATATGAGTAGTTAATGAGGGGAAGAAAAAAAGTCTCCGATACGGGGAATCGAACCCCGAGCTACCGCGTGAAAGGCGGTAATGTTAGCCGTTACACCATATCGGACTGTTTCCGTTTCTGTTATGTTTTAATATAGTATATTGACCTTTCCCCGCTGTTTGAGTCGCGCTATCTGGGTGAGTGATAGCGTAATAGTCTCCTGGTCGTCCATGTCCAACAACTTCAAGCCGACGTTCTGGACGGTCAGCGACCGGTCGTCAGTTGCCTGTCGAAGAACTCACAGATTCTCGGAGCTTGTATGGTTTCGTCCACAGACGAGACATCGCCTTTGCTGGGTCGCTCAAAGAGTCACGGATCTCGCCATGACGTTGCGGACTCCGGCAGTGGTCCTACGGCCGACAATGACATAGCAGCAGCGTTGACAAACGAGTTCCCTGCTGAATTTATTGGTACTCCGGGGAGCGAGGACTCCGAAGTCATAAAACCCCAGGTCTCTCTGGTGGCGGTGGTGCGTATGCCTGCGTTGATAAACTCTTAATCTTGAGGGCCGCCTCGATTCCTCATGCAGAGGATAGAGGCCACCTTTGAACAGTTCCGCTATCTCGGACGGATTGCTAATATCATATGGTTCTAGATGGCACCCATGATATTGGGCATATTTCTCGTCGCAATGGATGTCACTATCGTCACCTCGACATACGCTTCTATTGGGAGCCAATTTGAGCAGTTGCAAAACACAAGCTGGATAGCAACTGGATACATGCTCTCAATGACTAGCTTCCAGTATGTCTGATCTCCCAATATCCCGCGCCTAGACACTCACCTTATACATGACTGTAGGCCATTATACGGCAAGGTGGGCTGAGCAGACGATCTACTTCAAACTGGATGCTCATGTGTCATGGGTGTAGCTGAGCGACATCTTCGGACGAAAATCTTGTTTGATATTCGCTTATACCATATTCGCTCTGGGCTGCTTATTCTGTGGCCTCGCTCGGAATATGACTGAGCTCATCGCTGCCCGCGCTCTCGCCGGCGTTGGAGGCGGAGGAATGACTACGTAAATGAATGTCATCTACTTGAGACTTACATGCTCATCTGGCGCTTCCTATGTAGGCTAGCGTCGATTGTGATGTCTGACATCGCACCACTACGAAAGCGAGGAACACTCCAAGGTAACTAGCCATCGCTTTTTGTGCTTGTTAAGCTAATAATACGTTGTCTAGGTTTTGGAAACATCGCATTTGCTGCCGGACAAGCCACGGGTGCTCCACTCGGAGGATTTCTTGCTGACTCGATAGGATGGCGATGGTTGGAACCATGCGTAATTGATATACGCTTCATATACTTACCTCCTTACAGGGCTTTCCTGATCCAGGTTCCACTGACAGCCCTTGCCATCCTCTCCGTCGGCTTTGGACTCAAACTCCCTCATTCCTCTACAGGTGACTTCCGCGCTAAACTCGTTCGGATCGACTTTGCTGGTGCAGCAACGCTGGTCATCGCTGTTTTCACTCTGCTCCTGGGACTCGATCGAGGCGGAAACGTCGCATGGAATGATCGCATCACCATCGCCTCCTTATCCGCATCCGTAGTCTTTCTCGCCGCGTTCACCGCAGTCGAGCTGCGTTGGGCGCGCGAGCCGTTTGCCCCCAAGCGTATTGTGGCGAACCGTGCGTTGCTCGCGTCCTACCTGTGCAACTTGTTCTCCAGTGGCGCGGCGATAACGCTGGTATACCACATTTCACTATACCTCCAGGCTGTGCGCGGCGCCAGTGCGTCTGACGTCGGCCTGATACTGCTCCCCACGATCTTTGGCGGCGTGACAGGCAGTTTGACCACTGGGCTGGTGATGCAGTCCACCGGAAGGTACTACGTGCTGACCATCGTGGTATTCACGGTGATGTTAGCGGGGAACCTCACGGTGGCACTTGTCACCGGGGTCGTCAAGTATTCCCTTCTGGCCCTCATCATTGGTGCGTGCGAGAGCCCTTTGGCTTTTGCACTGACGTGTGATTGACGTCTGCTCTAGGTTCAGCGGCAAACAATCTGGGTTATGGTCGGTCATCTTCCGCTCGATTTCCGCCCTTGAGGCTGATTCCAAATGTTTAGGTTCGGGACTTACGAGCACTCTGGTCTCTCTCATCGCGAACGCCGGTCCTGAAGACCAAGCAATCGCTACCGCCGTTTCTTACCTATTCCGTTCACTCGGATCTGTCATTGGCCTATCGGTAGGCACGACCCTCACGCAAGACTTCCTGAGACAAAGCCTTCATCGAAGGCTATCGGGCGCAAACGTCGATGAGGTACGCTGTCCAACGCCTGCTGCGGATGAGTTATCGCTCACTAGCATGATATTGTGGTTGTACACAGATCGTCAAACGCGTCCGCGAGTCTCTCGAGTACCTCGAGCAGCTCGAGCCTGTCGTGCGAGAACAAGTCATCCACGCCTATCAAGACGGCCTGCAGGCCGCTTTTTGGTTCACGGTGGGGCTGTCCGCCATGACAGTCGTCATCACCTTCTTCGTGAAGGAGCAGCCATTGGCGGGCTGACGGCTTGACCAGGCTGTCTCGACGATGTCGTTTCATAGAGACAGATGCGCTCAGGATGGACTGGAGTGGAATTTGTCGCGTACTTTTGAATCTGATTGACTTTGCAATGATGCCTCAGGCCGAGTGAGGGGATCAAGGTGCTTGACGATGGTCGTGTGAAGTGTCCGCGTTTCTGAAGTCTCCGACAGGGCCTGCTAGTGTTCGACGTGTACCGGGGCCTTTTATGCTTTGCTAACCCGGTTCAACGTTCTCGTTGGGCTCGAGCTCATCAAGAGCCTTGAGGATATCCCTAAGCTGAGTTCTCCAGCGAAAGCCAAAGTCAACCTCGGTCTCTGTCGTCGTTCAAGATACATGCATGCGTCAGAGCGCCCTATCCGAGATGGATCTGAATTTGCATCCTAGCCGGGTGGCATAGATACATAAGTCAGCTGGCCGTAAGCGAGCGTGGGCGACAAGCAACCGCCCGCGTCCCAGCGACCTCTCCTCTTCTCTCGTCCACTCCGCCTCTGAGCTGGACGACCTCCCATGGCCGATCCCAACGCTGTCTTCCAGAACTGCTACTATGTAGGCAACAACTTTAATGCCATCCTCTACGGTGAGTAGCCAAACAAATCTTCCTCCTGCCGCAGATCCTGCCAAGCCGGTCGCGGGCTTGCGGGGATTCGATCACTTTCCGTTGATCGAGTTAGCGTTGTGGCTCTCATCCTGAACTATCTGAGCGTGGACGTCTGAAACATCTCTTTCTGCGCAGGTATTGAGCTTGTGCTCTACTTCTTGAGCGTCAGGATCATATGGACAAGCAAAGAGAGGAGAAGTTCGGACCACCGCTTCTTTCTGTACTTCAGCACAGCGCTTCTCTTGATGATCACCGTCTACGTCGCCGTTCAGGCTGTCTTCGGCGAGGAGATGTGGATTGTCAACGCTGAATACCCGGGAGGCTCCGCTGCTTATCTTGCGGAGTATGCTGCAGTGTGGTACCAGACTTTGGGCAGCGCAGCCTCGATCGTGCTCAACCTGATGAGCGACGGCCTTCTGGTGCGTATCCGCCGTAACTCCCCTCTCCTCGTCACCCAACCCACCCCGCGCGCCCCTTTGAATGCAGATCTACCGATGTTATGTGGTCTGGGGAGACATTCGCGTCGTTCTCTTGCCAGCCCTCCTCTACCTCGCAACGGCCGCGCTCGGCATCCTCACATGCTACGTCTCCGGCAAGCCGAACGCGGACTTTTTTGTCGGAAAGGCGCAGCAAATCGCGCTCTCGTACTCTTCGGTCGTCATTGGCCTCAATGTGATCGTTTCGACGCTGATCTGTGCGCGGATCTTCTTCCTCGCGAGCAAGATGCGCGGCGCGCTGGGGTACGAGGCGGCGAAGGCATATACGGGCGCTGCAGCGCTCATCGTCGAGTCCGCATTGCCTTACACGCTGTTCGGAATCGCGTATGTTGTGTCCCTCGGGTTGAACAGCCCGACATCCATTCTCTTCCTCTCGATTTACGTCATGTTCACGGTGAGTGTATCTGAATATCTACCAAGTGTGTCTTGGAGACTTCTCACTCGCCGGCTCGAGTATGCAGTGCATATCCCCGCAGATGATCGTCCTGCGAGTGCTCATGGGCCGTGCATGGTCGCGCGACTCTGCAACCAAGACTGCGACGCACACCGGCGTGCAGTTCACCACAGACATCTCCATGGTCGAGTCTGGTTATACAAGCGGGGACGGCAGCACGACCCTCGATGCACGGACGAGTAGTCACGTCGGCTCCTTTGTGGGCGGACGTTCCAAAGATAAACTGTCATAGAATGACGTTTCCTGCGTCGGCGATCCGAGTCGTCGTCGCCACTGCCTTCTCCTGTGATTGTCCATCCCTCTTGTATTTGTGGAATATGTTATTCTTGCGCCTGTAGGTAGATATACTCGCACATGCCAGTGTGCTGGTTCTTGTTTTGTCGTGTACCGTTAGGATACCTTGATACACATACCGTTCTTTCACTTTCTGGCTTCCCTCGTTTTCTGACTTTAAACCGAAATGTCGACCTCACCACACCACTCTGTCGAATTCGGACATCTGCATCGTCCCGCCATGATCCTCTCTTTACAAGCCGTTTCTTCGGACCTCCTATAGCTAGCCTCTGCCGCACCTCATGCTCTCCCAGCCCATGATACTCGTGGAACACTCACAGTCCCTTGGCAGGGCTTTCCAGACTGTAGAAGGCTTCTCACTACAGTCCGTTTACCACGGAGCATTCGTCGTTCCGGCAGCATACGCTCGAAACTCTTTTGCCCTTCTCTACTCTCCGCGGTAATCGCGCTCGGCCGCCGCTACTAAGTTCCCTATTCGACAAGCGCATGGCTCTCGAATAACATGTCTCTATCATATGCATGGGAGTGACCGAGGCGCACGGCCTACATCACGTTTCACGGACGCAGCGTACTACTTTGCCAGTGCGTCCCGCAGGGAAGCGAAAAGGATTGTCTCAGGGCTCCTGGGCTCCTCACAAAATTTCCAAGGTTCGTTTACCGTCTTCTTGATGCAAGTGAGATCTTTACGGCGGTTCTTCATGATCTATCAGCCCTTCCCCCTCAAGGTACCGGTGCCACTGCCCGGCATCACTTGAAGCAGAACTTCTCTGGCCCTGGGCATGTGTGATTCAATGGCATCGTCCTACTTGATGCGCATATCGTACAGACGGCGACAATACGGCACGTCGAGGATCGATGCCCATTCACTGGCAGAACCAGCATCCGAATATCGAAGTCGTGGAGAATTCGTGCGCCTCATCACGGAGATCGGGTAATAACATCAGCTACTCGACGTCGTGGCGCTCTGTGTGCAAGTTCAACGCAGTCAGAGGATGTGATATCCAACGCAGACGAGCGTGCGGCACCGACCGCAGCTGTGGCCGCCCATCGATTCTGAATTCGAAGTCTCAATCCGCCCTGAGATGGTACATCATGGCTATCATTCACACCCATGAGGCCTACCAAAACATGACACGCGGGCGTCCGCTCTGGTCTTCTGGTGGCATTTACGCTCCGGGCGGTGTTGCTCTCACGTTTTTTGGATATGCTGCAGCCCGGAAGGTCTACGATCTTCTCCCTAGATAGAGCCCACGTGAGCACGGCTACGAACGCTTCCCAAAGCCCGCTTAACGCCAATCTCGCTGCGGCACTGGCGCGGAGGAGCTTCTGGGCAGATAAAAGGGTTGTCGCAGTCTTCTGAGAGTCGAGCAAAGGCTTAGTGCTGCGCCCACAATCTCCCTGCGGACTTCTCCTGCCCAAACGTCCTCCCAACAGCGCAGTCGGGCGATTCTGAGATGCGTTTCCACGTCGTCGCGAACCTGAAGGTCCTCTTCGCCATCATCGTTGGCGTTTCCGCCGTCAGCGCACGAGCTGTCCCGGCTGAAGAGATCTCGCCTGCGGCGGAAGAGGGTAAGTAGCCGTGCGTCCTGGCTGTCTGGACCGCGTCCCGCTATCTCGATGCCTGCTTGTGCTGACTTCACAATAGCAGAGGCGACGTCGCCTCATGTCGAGGCTGTCTGGCTGTAGAAACCGGGATTCCGTATGGACGTTTTGTAAGTGCCAAACCAGGACGGAACGAAATCCACGTTCTCACCTGCCAGATTGAACCTGGATCTCAAGCTTGTGGTAATCTGATGTCTCGGTGCTGGTGATATTATCGAGCTGGATGTTCGCCACTGTCAGGCTTTGCTAACAGCGGATTCCAGTTGCACCAATGTAATCATTCAATAGCCTTTCACTTTCCATGCTGAAGGGGCTATAAAAACGCACCCAATGCTGTACCCATGACGGCACATACCCAGCGAGCTTGCAGGATCCTGCGTCCGATTCTGGCAGTGGTAGAGCTCCTGAAGGACCACCACAGCGTGCCCTGGCTCATCGTCAAATGACCGACTATGTCTATTGCTCCTCCTCGGACGACTGGGTAGCAGCCATACGTCTCAATCAACCGCACCTCTGCTAACAACGAATGTGTATCAGAAGCTTCCTTTTCGAACTGTATGAAATTCACTGTGCACTCGGACACTGGATTCAGCATCAGTTTCGCATTTCCCGTCAACCTGGTCTGGCATTCCGGGACGAGGGAAATCCCGGGGCTTCTATGATGCAAATATTGATAGAAGCATCCTGCGTGCAGCTTCTTGAGCAATTGTACTATACGACCTCTACGCACCGCCGACTTGGTGGCTGATATGCGCCATATGGCACGTGCCGTCATTCTGTTCGGTGATTGTTTCGCCATACCTAAGCCTTGACATACTGATGAATGCGAGGACAGCCGTGAGCCATATCGGCCGCGTTGGATACACCACATACTTCGGCACGACTGAGGGAGTGTGCGCGCCATCCATCGTGAAAGCAACCATGGGCCCATCATGCAATTGACATGTGTGACGCCTGAGCGTCCGGCCCGTGCATTGTTCACAGTCGCTCTGCTGGTCCTTGGTCAGTGATACAATGCTGTTCCACATTTCCCACATCGACTGCGCCGATGCTATGCGCGCCCCTGTGTCAAACTTTCCAGGCCCATACGGCAGCGAGATCCGTGCATGGTCTCTGAGTGTCCGGTCAGAAGCCATGTAAGTGCAGATGGAAGGTCACCGAGATGCAGCGATATCGCGGCTGCGGCACAAGCCTCCTTATGCATAAAAGGCAGCGGACGTTCACTCAGCATGGCCCGCTTGCCAAAGTCTTGTGCGCTGTGCGAAGCTCCTTGCATCGGCCTCTCTTACTGTTCTAGAGGACCTGTATACCGAAACGAACCCAGCCATGTGCTTCACTACCGCTGCCAATCTGAAGGTTCTCTTTGCGATTATGCTCGGTGTGGCCTCCATCCACGCGCGTGCGCTGCCTGCCGAGGAGGTCGCCGGCGAGTGTGAGTTTCCTGCTGGCGTATTGCCTCCGGGTAGCTGCCCACGCATTACGATGCAGCATTGCTGATACCTGCCCGGCCTGTACAGTAGAAGCGCCTGCGCCGCACTCCGAACTCGTCTGGCTCCATTGAGAGGCGAACATTTAGGACCTCATGACTAGGTGTAAGTCAATATGATCTCGGAAGAGGCAGAAACTCACCGACACCATTCAGCATCACCGTGTTATACAAGGGATCCGTCGTCTGTGATTGCTGATTGCTCTGTACTTCATGCGTAAATTTGGTCCTGTATATTGCCGTCAGTGTTTTTTGAGACACTTCGCGACAGAGAAGTTCTACTTGCCAGATGAAAGCCCCATGCTGGTGCATGTGAGTTCCCGGGCCCACACTGAAGATGATATCGATGAAAAGGCGGCTGATGGGGGCTATCCGGCTTATCGGTCACGGTACTCATAATTAGGTCACGGATTCGACGCCCAGGATGATCCTACACGAGATGTGTCTTACCTGAGCCGTCTGATCCCGACCGGTTGCATGGTATATAACACCTGATCATCACAAATGACCCGGCATCTTAGCTTGGCATACCGTGTGAGTGTGGCAAGCTAACTAGGATCAAAACGCGTCAACTCACTCACTGCCATTATCACTGCCCTTACCCCCTGCTAATAATTATCCCCAGAGCAAGTACCGCCAGCGCCGTCCCCTCCCTTCATAGATTAGATAGATAAGCCTTTCTAGATCAGATAGATCAGGCCACAGATCAGTGGTCCAGACCGATAGCAGCAGACGCCAGGCGTTGAGTAGCGTCCCGTAGCCGAGCGCCCTGTTCCGCCCATCAATATCCGGCGCTTCTGCCCGCCGCCGCGCGCCACAACGTCGGGGACGGCCTCGCCGCCGCCGCCGACGTTCCGCACGCATATCTCCACGTCGCGCCGTCCGTTTGACTTCGTTCTTTCACTAATAGTCATGTCATAGGGTGGTTACAGTGAATTGCAATGCTGAACTGCTAATTATTGGCACAATTGTCGCGACGCGAGGCCCTCCGAGTCCTCCTAGACAAAATACACTGCTACAGACATTCTGAAGCCACCGACGTGCACATGAGCATAGGTGGCTATGCAACGACGGATAATGAGAGAGGGAGGGGAGGGG
>CCBP010000055.1:0-89418 GCA_000765035.1 Trametes cinnabarina
GCATTGACGCGTGCGTCACTGCCCATGCATTCCCTAGGGCTTCCCAGCAGGCGGGCTGTCCAGGATCAAAGTTGGTAAGATCAAAGGCTTCGAGGCCGACCACTCCGTTCATCTGGGACTGTTCTGAAGTGGCAGGCGCTGATGATGTGGAGGGCGAGCTTGAAGTGACCGTAGGTCGATTGTTGGAGTATGCATGAGGGTATGGGGAGGGGCCGTAGCAGCATGTTGATATGACGCGTATGAGGGGGAGGGATTGGCGTTCTCGGAGAGGACAGACCCACGATCAGACGCAGTCACCGAGCCTGCCCCAGGGCCAGACGGTGACGGTGACGCGCTGCGACGCTGGTATGCTGGATTAGACGCCGAGTCAGAGTCACCACGGGAAGAATCCGTCCTGAGATCGCGTCCAAACTCGTCTTTGCCGTCCTCAGGCTCAGCGGGCGACGGTCCACTTGCACTTGACCCGTAATCCTGTGTCTGTCTCTGGGCGTTAGAAGAGTAGCCTCCTCGCCGAGGTGGACTGTATGGTCTCGCTTCCCGTGGCCCTGGGCCACCGTAACGCCCAGCCGGGCTGCGTGAGCGGCTCCGTCTCGATCTGGGGTCGCGCGAGAGATCTCTACTTCGTTCTCGGAAGTGGTCGCGGTCGCCCCACCTGCCTCTCCCCCGCCCACCGCGCCCGAAGTCGCGAGGGCCGCCTCTGAAGCCGCGGCGGGGTTCGTTGTAGTTATCGCGGGAATAGCCGCGCTCTGGGCTGTTGAACCGGTCGAACTCTGACTCTCTATTGGGAGCAGGTGCACCATAATGATCATCTCGATAGGGGAATGGCTGAGCCTGCGGGGACCCTTGCACAGGGGGTACTACAGGCACGGAATTCGGAGTAGTCAATGACGGCACTACTGATGCGGTTACAGGTATCGGCTGCGAAGGAACTGCATTTCCCTTCGCCGTCTGCGCCAGCTGTTGCAGGAGAGCAAGGTGATTGGCATCCAAGAGCGGGACCGGTGGGGCCGGCGGGACGGGGTCAATATTTGGTGCTGTTTGGCTGGTGGACACTGAGTGCTTGCGGTGAAAATCCAGCGAGTGACTTTGGCTTACCTCGGGATGGGTGGAGGGGGAGCGGCAGTGCCTACAGAGTTGACAGTCTTGCTCAGCAATGCCAAAAGAGTCGACTGCACTGCGTCTAGGTTAACCGGCGCTGTGATCGCTGGCTGCGAAGTCGGCGGCTGGCTGGAAGGGGGCGCGCTCAGAGGCTCGGTAGATGCCACTTTCGTTGCGTCGGCTCGGTCGGGTTCTGACACGGACAAAACCATATTTTAGTTCTCATCTCACGCTTTTGATCGATGTGTGGCAAGCAAATGGGATTGCGCAGGAAGATGTACTTAGCGAGACAATTAAGGGAAGCGTAAGCACCTTTATCTCTTTCTGCCTGGTTCAGCAACGCGTACAGAGGCGACAGTACAGCGGAAGAGAACGTATTCGACTTCGTCCAGATGTCCAGGATCTTCTTGGCCTTTTCCTACGAGTCGACGGGGGTTTGTTAGGTAGGCTTCTCTATCGCCACGAACCAGAAGGGTGTAGTATTCGTCATGTGACGCCATAGTATGGCGCGACGCACCGCGTGCGGCGTCCTGATCAGTGATTGGGAGAACGACTGATATCCTGAGAGCCATTCGTGCCACGCGCTCACGTATGGTGTTCTTTACAGCAACACGCTATGGCATCATGTGGTAGGTCGTTACCAACCAAGAAATGACGGCAGAGAGCCTTTCGCGGGACCATGACCATGGATGAGATGCAGCTACAAGTTTGGCGCATACGAACCACGGTATGTCAGTTGACCGAGAACTCAGTACTAACCTTCAAATCAGCAGTGCCAGTGGAGACGAGATCCTGAAAGAGGCCATCCAGGACGCCCTCTACTCTGAGTAGGAATGTTGCGCAATTCCCTTTCTCAGCGTTTAGATCCCCAGTAAGGCGGCTTTTGTTGGCTCGATTTCGAGCCGCCCGGGCAAGCGCGTCGAATGCATAAAGACTCCACCCCTTGGCGGTCGGAGACAGTCCCTTATGCGTCCGGTATAAGATAGATACCATCTGCGTATCATTCTGTTTGCGTAGGATGTGAGTATAGCATTCAAAGCGCGACAGATCGCTCGCGATCCTATACGTGATGCTTCGAACAAGATGTCGAGACGCACATCCATGCACTTCAGCGCTATATCTGTCAAAGATTTCATCTTTGACTGCGACAATCTCTTCGCTCCGACGACTTCTTTCAAGGCTGACTCGAATGCCTGAAGGAAAGTAACAGATGAGCTTGTTTCTCGTCAGCAATTGACGGTTCCGCCTCACTTGGACGCTCGACATCGCTACGCATATATAGAGAACCAAGAGAAGGGTATAATATAGCAGACAAGCAGCAGAGAAACAAGCTATAGAACAAGGTGTTGGTGGTCCCAAGGAGACCCACAACGCCCTGGAGTCGACTGCTTGCCATTGTTTGGGTGGTCCGTGCGTCTGGCTCGTGACCGTATTCACGGTAGACGCTTGCTGCTCTCAGTCTCAACGAGCTCAACACTGTACTGGTTGACAACACCGTCACCGACGGTGCACCAAAGTTGAGAAGCCGTGTAGATATATCGAATCTCCGAACGATATCATGTTCCCAGCAGATGAGCAAGAGTAAGTACTATACAGAATGGACCAAGTCCGCTATCTGACATGCGCAGATCAAGGAACATCGCTATGATCCGCGTACGGGGTGACCCTGCAGTAGCCTGCTGATCGTGCTGGCTCTCAGAGGCGTGTCCGCGAATAGGGCGCGCACGAGCTTCACCAGCTCGTCAATTTCGAAGTCGACCAGCGCTCCCTCCTCGAACAGGTACGAGATGTCGGCGATGGAGGCCTCCTGTGTTTCGGACAGATGTGAGAGAACGGCCGACTACAATCGCGGATTTGAAGACGTACCAATAATTCTGAGAGGTACGAGAACTTGAGCCATGAAGGCACATAAGACACGACGAAGGAAGGTTGTTCAGGATCTTCTACGAACAGCCCCTCCAGTGCGTTCAGAATTCGACAGAGTTCGCTCAACCTGTGCGACTCAACCTCCGTGATGTCTTCAAGAGCGAGAATGTCGCCCAAGACACGTGAAATCGCTGTCTCAACCAAGGCCCCTAACGCATCGTAGTACCTGCTCTTCGCTAAGACGGCCTAGTCACGAGCATAAATGAGAATGAGGAAAATAAAACAAACTAACGTTTGAACATACCTTCCACTCGGGGACGACCCGGCGAATGCGCTGCAAGACCTCATTGATGGCACTCTCGCATTCATCGTAACGCTCTTGATGAGTAGTGTCGATAAATCCTCTCGCGCCATCAAGCAACTTATCAATCAGCCGTTCTTCCTTCGCCTATCCTTGTGTTAACTCGTCGGTCGCTCCTCTCACATAATCGTACTCACGATGGCATCCTCGAACCAACTATCTGCGAGAACCCTCAGCGACTCCACTCCTTCCTGTAGCTTATCTTGTGTAGCCGCCTTCGGGCCCGTCAACCGCGAGACGATACGAACAAGCTCTTCACCTACGAAGCGGCAATCGTTCGCGAACCGCATAGGCTCTTTCGGGGATTGCTGCAGAAGAGTCGCATTCGCGATCGGGACCAACGCGCGGAATAGCTCCAGCGCCATAGGTGCCGCTTGCATGAGGAGGTTTCCAGGCGACATAGCGACGGTCGGCTTCAAGACACCAGAGGAGACCAACTCGGTGCCTTCGTGTAGAACGTCCTCCAGCAGTTGCAAGAGGTCTTTTGTCCGTCCAGACACGACGTAGCTTTCCGTAACCTGTGTTGGCTTGGCTTGCATAGGAAGTAGCGTCTGCTGAGCTAAACTACGCGTCGGTGGTGGAGATTGAAGTGATCGAGCTTGAGCTTGAGAGGGGGACGATTGAGGCGGGATGGCAGGGGTGCTCGGTGTGCTCTTGGGGAACTTCTGCAGACCTTTCGCTGGTTTCGGTGCTGTGATGGGACTGCTTACCGTTGGTTCAGGCTCAGAGGGTTTCTCGTCCCATGGGTCGTCCCAGGGATCCTCTACAGCTTCGTCTTCGGCAGCTGTCGGTGAGGTATCATCGTTCCAACCCCATGCGTCGTCGGTGTTCTCAGCTGCAACCGTTCCCTCCGCGGTCGGTGGCTGATTGGGCGCAGGTCCATCCGACGAGCCAGCGTGAGGCTGAGGCGTCACGTCAGGTTCCGCGTCGTCGTCGAAGCCCCATCCGTTTCCGGACGACTCCTCGCTCCGGACGGTCGTTTCCTCTTCGAAGTCCCAGGCGCTTTCTGCTTCCTCCGATATCGCCTCATGGTGACCGTTCCCATTGGTCTTGCCATCGTGAGTAGTGCCATTGGCAGTTTGCACCTTCTCCTCAGCTGGAATTGAAGGACTTCTTTCCTCCAAGTCGAGAGTTACTTCCACGCGGAACGACCTGCCCTCGTCGTCTGGGCTGACAAAGATGGCACGCGCACGGTCCAAGATTTCGGCTCGCCGCTTGCGCTCGTAATGCAGCCCGATATTGTCCACCCAGGCCTTGATGCTCCGTTCCCCGGTAGCATCTCCTAACATCTTGACAACTATCTGGTCTTCCACCTGAACGGCGCGCTCAGCGAATAGGAGATAGTCCGGCAGCTTCGACAGTGAGGAGGGCAAGTGAGGGAGCAGCAGTTGATTCAGGATCGCTGTGCGCAGAGGTGTGGACAATGACAGAGCGAGAGATTTCCGTTCGGCCGCAGGGAAATGCGGTAAGAGATAGTCGTTGAGGAAAGTCATGATGATTGTCAGATCATCAAGGCGAGCAATGAGGTCAGTCTCCCCCGGTGGTGCAGGGTACAATGTTATCTTGTGTTCTGCGGGACCAGATATGTCGCTCGAATTCGCTTCGGAAATTGCGATGGGTTGTTTGAGCACATAGTCGACACAATGCGCAAGGATGTCACGCCGTAGCGTCGAGATATGTGTGGCGAGGGCGGAGGGGGTCATAGAAGCCAGAATAGCAGTGAGCGGGAACGTCAAAGCGGATTGAGGCACTGTGAACGAGTCTCAGAATGCAGCAGTCGATGTGATGTATTTGGGCTCCTTACCCTGGACGGTCGGGCGCACAATGACTTCAGATGTGGATATAGTGATGCTACGGTTGTATGCCTGCACAAGTTGCTCTGCGGTACGATTGCCGAGGGCAGTGCATCTCCGCTGCCCTGAATGTCAGCGGTCCATCTATGCAAAGAACAAGGAGGACACACCTTCAAATCGGCCATGACTTCGCTCCTCTGCAGGGGCTCCGGTGCGTTCTGTAAGATCTGCTCAAGCGATGTGTGGGCACTGGTCGCCTCCGGCAGCTCTCCCTCCTCAACCAGCCGACTCAACCGCCTGAATTCGTCTCTGCACCGGAGTAGGTGCGCAAAGGCGTCATGTCTCGCCTTTGCCTCTGAAGTCTCTTGCGCAAGCGCGGAATGATTTCGCAGCGTATTTATGAGATTCGGTACCAAACCTGACTTCATGCACGCTCAATACACCCTTCGGAAAGGGGTACGGTGAGAAGTCTCACCTGGGGGTCTGTTATGCTTTCTTCAAGGACATCGACGTTGTCAGACAAGGAGCGAAGGCGTTCTTGCACAGACACCGCGGTGTCATACTGCCTCTGAAATTCGGGTAGGTCGCTTGAGATCCGGTCGTGTATGCGTTTCTGGCACGGTCATGAGCTTCTTACAAGCAGGGCAGAGCAGGGTCCCTCTGAGCTTACCTTGGTGATCCTAAGGGTGTTGTCGAGCTCGGAGACCCAATCCGAGGCAGATTTGGCATTGAGATCTTTCAAAGTTGTCTCTGAGATCTTGGTGAGTATCTGGGTAGACACGTCGCGTGTATCCTTCTTCCGCGGCAAGTGCGAAGGTATCGGGAAGGCCATACTACACCGCGCCAAGCATCAGGGGATTCGCAAACTCAACCTGGATTGTTAGATATAGAACCCGGAGCTAAGGCAGTCCGTACGAGACGTCGAAAACGTGGTTAATGAAGAGTAGGGATGTCGAACAGCATGCCTGGTGGCGGTCCGGGGTCAGGGAGAGTGTCGTCCCAGTCCACGTTGTCCGCGTGACGCGCCGTGAGCTCATACCGTACGCCATTAAGTAGCGCCCACTAATACAAGTCAGACCGCACTGGTGGGCAGTCTGATGCTCTGTACACCACTGGTACAACTGGTACGCAAACTCTGGCGATGCAACATATACACACGGTAGGTATTGTCCTACGCCTAGTAGCCTATGACAGCGAGGACCTCGGGTATCTAAACTCAGACAGCCTTTGCTGATAATTCCACCGCGTTTTTGAACGCGCCGAGAAGCGCTGTAAGCTGGATCTTCTCGTTGCCACCAGTAGACAAGCGATACCTGTGGCATCATGAGCAACGCGCACAACAAGTCGTATGGCAGAGGCACCTACTCGGTTGTCGCCAAGAAGTCCAGCAGGTATATGCGAGCGTTGGGCTTGAAGTTGATCGTCTCAAGGTACTCAGACGCGCCGTTGATGAGGTCAGGGAGAGCAAGACCACGTTCGGTTTTGAGTGCATTGATCACTAAGCACCACGGTAAGATGTATGCTTTGATGAGCGACGAGCGTACTTACTGTTGTATGATGTGGTGAAATCATCCTGTAACATTGAGTTGACAATGGTTTCGATGTCAGCAGGATGTGGATTGCCCGTGCAGTTGTAGATCTCCGTCTCGCCGCTAATTTCATAGGCTGCATGACACGCTTGCAGGACGTTCAATGCTCTCCGCATGTCGCCTTTTGAAAGCTTCAGCAGAGCCTTCTTGCCGTCCTCCGTCAATCTCACACTGCAAGACGGTTAAAAAGCGCATAACCTTAGTATAACCGAGGTACGCACCCCTCTGCTTGAATGACGTTGTCCAAGCGTTTCTCCACCTCGGACATTGGCAAAGGCGAGAATCGGAACCGCGTGCATCGGCTTTGGATGGCAGGGATGATCTTGTTGACATAGTTGCAAATTATGCAGAATCGAACGTTCTTGGTATATTGTTCAATGACTCGTCGTAGGGCGGACTGAGCAGCGGTGGTCATCATATCCGCTTCGTCTAGTACGATGAGTTTGTAGCCCTTCGAAAAGAGGGTGCGGGTCTCGGCAAAGTTCTTGATTTGCTCCCTAACAACGTCGATACCACGATCGTCTGAAGCGTTCAGCTGCGTACACAGCGATATCATTGTCAATGGCAGCACAATGTATTGCCCACAAGGACCCACCTCCAGAATCTGTTTGCGATAATCGGCTCCGTATATTCGTCGCGCTACAGCAAGGATCGTGGACGTTTTACCCGTGCCCGGTGGTCCATAGAAGAGCAAGTGTGGCAACCTGTTCTTTTCGATGAACTTCTCGACTACGCGATACCAGTCATGACACCGCATTTGAACGCGTGCTCAAGGCCACTCACTCGTGCTGGTGATATCCTTGTGTGATACTACGTCATCAAGGGTAACTGGGCGATACTTCTCAACCCTAAGGCACGCTCAGAGTTACCGTACCTGCCCAAGGACTGTGCACATACCAGGGTAGATTCTCATTGTCGTACGCGTCTTCATGCTCCGTGGATTTGCCCTTTCCCTTCCCTTTCGTTGTATTAGGCCAGTTAATAACTTCGTTATCATCCGTACAGACGTCTTGGTCGCTGTCCATCACAATCTCGCTAAAAAGGCGGAACGTCCAGGACTGGCGAGTACTAAGTAGAACGAAGCAGAGTAGGTGAGACGCGTACAGATCTGGCGCGACTCGCGTCGCAGATTGAGGCGCCTGGCGGAAGAATCCGACGTGTCGGGAGAGCACGTGAGACGTGACACGCCGCCGGCCATCCCATAATTTAGTCGCCGACAAGCGGAGTCAGCAGTTTTTAAACCTAAATGCACGGACCATCAACGGAAATGTCCGCTGACAAATCCTTTGCCTATATAACATTTGGCAGGCGCTCAAGCTCTCCCACCATTCGCTTCGTCGACGACTCCACCGTTCAGCTCGTTGGACAGACAGAGGCGTTGAAAAGTGAGTAGAGCAAATGTCTGTGTTGTCCGACTTTCATTGAATGCCATCTCGCATAAGGATGCAGATTTTCGTCAAGACCCTCACGGGCAAGACCATTACCCTCGAGGTTGAGTCCTCGGACACTATCGACAATGTCAAAGCCAAGATCCAGGACAAGGAGGGGTATGTTGTCTATCCGGTTCTCAATAAGAACGCGTACTGAACAATCATTGCTGTAGTATTCCCCCCGACCAGCAGCGCCTGATCTTCGCGGGCAAGCAGCTCGAGGATGGCCGCACCCTCAGCGACTACAACATCCAGAAGGAGTCCACCCTCCACCTCGTGCTTCGTCTGCGTGGTGGTGCTAAGAAGCGCAAGAAGAAGACTTACAACGTGCGTGTCACTACCGCCTGTTTCCGTGACATGCGATTGACTGTGTGCCCTGTAGACCCCCAAGAAGATCAAGCACAAGCGCAAGAAGGTCAAGATGTCCATTCTCAAGTACTACAAGGTTGAGTCGGATGGCAAGATCAAGCGCCTTCGTCGCGAGTGCCCCTCTGCTGAGTGCGGTGCCGGTATCTTTGTGTGTCGACTTCACTCTGTGCGTTAGTGATATGAAATCTGATCAGAACATCCAGATGGCCTTCCACAAGGACCGCCAGTACTGCGGCAAGTGCGGCCTTACCTACCAGTTCCAGCCCGGGACGAAGCCCCCCGTCGTTTGAGTTTTTGCGAGGGTCTCTGACATCTGCATAGTATCAGATCACACGTGTATACTATGACGAGCCTGTATCCCTGTCGCGCAATGCTATGACTGCTGCTCAACGTTCGATGTGTGCCTCCTGTAGTGTAGGAAAGCAGACTCGAGAGCAAGATGCCTCCCGTCTGCTGCTCGTGGATCGACGGTCGCGTGGCATACAGCCTTGAGAGTCCGATCCGGGACGCCAGAGCCTGCGATCAGCCAATCAAAGCGCGAGTTTGCCAAATTTTGCAGTGACAGCCGAGGACCTCCCCGGTCAAAATGTTGACCGCCACGGTGGTGGATAGCTGGATGGATCCCTCCGACTCTCGTCGTATCACTACTTCCTGACCACCGCACTCGACTAGCTTGTCGGTCAGAGCTCGCCATGCACCGCGCGCTGCTCATTGATGAGGTTCTCCAGCTGATTTTCGATCACTGCACGGCCTTCTCAGATTTGGAGCCGCGGTGGACGCTCTGCCAGCTCGCCCGGTGCTGCAAGGCTTGGAGGGATCCTGCCCTGGATAGGCTCTGGTCTCGCTTAGATGGCCCTATGCCTCTTCTCACTTTGCTTCATAGTCGTGGCGAAGGAATGGTGAGTGTTCTTATTACGGGTGAAACATAGTCTCGAGCTCCCGGAACCCACAACAAGTATACTCACCTTGTTCGTCACAGCTCTGTCGCACGCCAAAGATTCCCGCGAATTTCTTGAATTATGCGGAGCGCATCAAGGAGATATTGCACCACCAAGTCCCTGATACTTCCTGCTTGGACGCGTTAGCGGTCGTCATGCCACGGTTGAAGGCCGTGACGCTCTCATTCAGAGGATGCATGGTGTCCGACGCTTGGGCAATGTCCCCTCGTCTGAAACGCGTCAACGTCAACATCGGCTACTCGTACGATCCCCAGGACACCATCGACCGCAGCAACGCAGTCGCAGAATACCTGAAACGCGTTCGCGGCTCTGCGCTGGAGCTGCAGTCTCTCCAACTCCGTGGACGGATGACGGCGCCATTGAACAGTGCGGTCGCAGCCTTGACGCAGCTCACAAGCCTCACCATCTACGCGAACTGCTTCCTCACGCCCGAGACCCTCGCGGCTGTGGCGACATTCCCTCGTCTTCGGTCTCTCAGCGTGCACGCTAGTTCGATTCGGGACTCGGACTTCGCGACCGCGCTCGCGCGTTCCTCTGCGCCTTGCTTCCCCACGCTGCAAGAGCTCGAGATTCGCACGAACGGGCCATTGTTTGCGGTCCTGCTCGAGACCCTCCCTGTAGGCGTGCTCGCCAAGTTGCGTGCCGAACTGGACCGTTGCTCGCGTGGGCCACGATACCTCAAGGGGGTCTTCGAGCTGCTTGCGCAGAAGACGTCACACAGCTTGAGGGAGCTCGTCATCGAGGAGTCCACCGACTACGAGGACCTCGACTCGTCCGCCCAGTCACAGGCGTCGGCGGAGTGGTACCCGCTTTCCCTGCTGAAGCCGCTCGCAGCGCTCAGAGAGCTGCGTCGGTTCGAGCTCGTGTCAACTCTCCCCCCGGCTCTAGGCGACGCAGACTTGGGCGAGCTGGGGAAGTGGTGGCCGTACCTGGACCATCTCAACCTCGGCACGTTCGACCCCGAGTACCTCCCGGTCGCTTGGCAGATACGCTTGACTCCCGCCGCACTGGGTGCTGTGGCGAAGTACCTTCCTCGTCTGACAGGCCTTGCGCTGCCTATTCCGCCATCGGATTTGCTCGTTTCCTCCGGTCAGCCTGACACACTCAAAGCCCAGCATACCAACCTCCGCTCTCTGGCGATTGGGGACGTCCCGGATGCCGCTGCTTGTGCCGCTGTACTCGTGCAGGCTATCATGGATTTCTTCCCTTTATTGACTACCCTAGACTGTCCTGCGGTTGAGGTCGCTGAACGATTTACTGTGCTCACGGCGCATTCCACATATATATAGACTATCGCGACTCGGAGCTTATACTAGACTGGTTACTGGACGCCGTAGACCGCCAACCTGGACTGCCTGCGCTTCTACTTAGACACATAGATTCAGTTTTGCTCAGGTTGGATACGTGCACACGACATACCCGATTGCAGTAGTACTGTTACAATATTCTCTGTTTTGTTCCTGGATATGGCTAGACTCTAGATGTACATAGAATGTACGGTATTCGTGGTGGTATTGATGTCTGTTCTAATCATGCGTTGACTGTCCCCCGGTATTCATGATAGAATGAATGCACCTGTGCCTATCAATCACACCAGGTGACAGAAGCTAGTGGCATAGAGCTTGAGATGTTCAGCGGAGTCACAGAATATGGCACTTGAACCCGACCATGGGCCATGGGAGTGTACATGGATCGGCGTCTGGCAAGCGGTATTAGGCGCGCCTAATCTGGCGTCGTCAAGTACCGTAAGTAACTCGTCCTCAGCCACCACCAACACCACTTCTCCCCCCTCCCCCACTCTCTCTTTCCAGACCGTTGCCCCCTTCAACACCATGCCATCTCTTACTCATGACGACGACGTGTTCAGCTCGCGTTATCTCTCTGCAGGATCAACCTCTGCACCCCGCAAATCACCGTCAAAGCAGAACCTAAGTCTCAACGGCCGCAAGTCGTCTGCCTCTCTGCGCAGCTCCTCTCTCGCAGACGCCTTTGAAGACGACTCTGTGAATGGCCGACACCACTCGCTTGCACACGAGCTTGCGGCCGCTCTCCTTCCGGAGCCGAGTGCGGGGTCGAAGCTGCTCGCGGAGGAATTCGGCATTGAGTACGACGAGGGTGCGGAGGGCATCGACGGCGTACCTTCATCGCACTACGACGACGAGGTGCCCCCACAATTTTCGGACGAGATCGCACATGATACTCTTGCGGTGCAACTGCAGCTCAATGGCGTGCCTTCACCCGCACACGGCGACGAAGACGCGCCGCCCGACTTCGACCCCGACTTCCGGAGCCCGGTCGCGTCCCCGACAAAGCAGCGACGGCAGCCCGAGGCGGCAGATCCCATGGCGATGCTTGCGCAGGACCTGGAGTATACCGAGAAGTTCCTAAGCCAGCTCCGGCACCTCGATGGTGACCCATTGGAGCCGCGGCTCGAGCGGCTTGCCACGGACGTCATTCGGCGCATCAACGACACGGTGCGCGACCGCGAGTCGCAGCTCCGCGAACTGCTAGAGTACGAGCGCGAGTTCCGCAAAATCGCGGGCGAGGTCGGCGGCACGGAAGCTCTTGGCCATCTGCCCGAGCTGGAGGACATCGTAAAGGAGGAGGTGCAGGATCCCTCATCAGCAGTCAAAGGGCGCGCAGACCTGCCTGAGCTCGATGCGATCGCCGAGGACCCATCATTGTCTGCCAGCGACTGGGAAGTCGACCCAGATCGTGCCCGCCTTGGCGACGAGGAAGAGGACGAGTACGAGTCTCAATACATCCAGACACCCGTCAAGGCCGAGTTCCCACCGCCACCCCCGGTGAACGGTCCACCGACGCCCGCTGCCACAATCACGCTCCTCGCCCATCTGCGCACCTTCACCACGTCCGCCGCCACCTCGCTCGCCACAATCTCCGAGCACACCCAGGTGAATGCCGCAGCGACGACAGAGGCGGGCCGCAAGATCCGCGCGCTCAAGAACAAGCTGACCGGTTGGCGGACGGAATGGGACAGCGCCGAGCGGAGTCGGCTACGGATAGAGCGGTGGGAGGCGGGGCTCGACTTGGACGCGTCGCCGACCTCTACCCCTTCGCGGATGGCACGGCGGATAGACGGGAGGAAGCTCGTGCAGGAGCACATGAAGGCCTTCGAACAGGCCTTGGCAGAAGCAAATATCAAGACCCAGGCGATCATGGCTGCGGTGTCATGAACGTCTTCCATGGGAGGTCGCGCCGCTCTGTACGACACCCTATGCGCACACATGCCGTGTTCTATCGTTATGTTTGCTGTCGATTGCTTGGTTTCTGGACTGCGGGAAGGAAGGGCCGTTTCGTTACACGCACCGCGTAGCGGTGCCCGCTGTCGTTTCTCTATGCGCACCCACGCATGCATCATGATATCTAATACATCTCTTCGTTACAGAATGCCGTCGACTTGCTACTACTATATCCCACACAGTGCACTGTAGTCTCCACGCCGTCTTGTTCTACATAGATGACTGCAATTGCCACACATACCCATCGCATTGGGCCCTCGCTTGACAAACCTACCCTGTGAACTTGAACCTGACAAATTGGGGAGCGTCAGTCTACTGTGACATACGTCGCGGAGCCGCTGAAATGCCGTACCATTTTGTCCTATAAGAGCAGAATGTGAGTACATCGGGCGTGCGCAATCTTGTACGGGACTCACCTTGCTTCAACGGCCTCCTTGCGGACAGCCTTCTTAGGGTCGTCCAACGCTTTCCCCAACTCGCGAATGACGGTCGCCTTCTGAGGGTGCAAAACGTCGTATCGGATCACATCTGGCAGAGTTCCCAAGAACCGCAGCGCGGAAACGCGCACCCTCTGTGAAAGCGTGAGCACAAGCGGCTTGCGGGCATGCATGCTCGTCAGAGAGGTGTAAGGCTTACCACGGACGGCATGTTGGACGCTAGGCTGTTCTTCAGCATCGTCGAGACGAGGCTAGACGTATGCTCTGCCAGCAGCGAGTTGTTCTCCTCTTTGCCACTTGACGTCGCCGCCGCTTGAAGAGTGTCGATCACGCTAGCGCGGATCTCATTATCAGGAAGATCAAGCCCCCGCAGAAGTAAGGGGAGCAACTGTGCGCTGTGCTTTAGTTATGCTCTGAGATCGATTGCGTCAAGGCGAGCGCACCGATGACATCTGATGCGCGTAAGTGGACTTGGGTACCGATTTGATGAGGGCGGCAAGCGCGACCAAGAACGCATTCTGGCGTGCAGATTCTGTACGTGTACATGAGATATCAGTGCTAGATATTTTTTCGAGGGAACATCTCAACATACGAGACGACTTGGCTCCTTCGATGATGCGAGGGAGGACCACGTTGCAGTACTTTTGGGCATACAGGATCTGGCACAGCGTGGGCAGCTTCCATTAAGCGGAAATGCTACAAGCAGGAACATAATGCTCTACCTTGATCACGGCATGGTTGCGCTTGGTCAAGACTTTGTCGGGACCAGGTATCCTCCCAACAGCGCGCGCCGCATCCCAGCTGACGCTGTCATCGTCGAAGAGCTCAAACAATCGCTCAACGTTCGTCATCGCGCCGGGATGACTGCGCAAGAGAAGTGCCTTGGAGAGCTGTTGAGTTCTTCACATTAGCTTTGGTCATACACACGCGTCAATTGAGAATAACCTACCCATGTCACTGTTGCGATAGCATTTCGTCGCGCGTCAGCGAAAACGGAGGCATCAGAGATCTGTGAGTTCCAGAACTGTGTTACGTTCGTAGAGAGGAAGCTCTCCAGGTCTGTACAGACGGCGCAGATGATGAGCGGGGCCCCCACGAGTCTGCAAGACAATAATACTCACTCTCAGCATGTCTATTTACAACCGCTGAGATCGTATGCACCACTGCTTCTCTCTGGAGGGCGTTCTCAGCGTGTGTAACGGTCCATTCCAAGAGCCTGTTCAGGAAAGCGGTCTCGTCCGGAACAGGCACAGCAACCTGCACAAATGGATGTTCAGCGAACGGGCCGCCGAGTGAAAGACTGCCCTACTTCTTTGTGCAGAGCTATTACCGCAGCGGCGAACAACACGACCAAGTTCTTCTGACAGCTAGGGGCGCCAGCCTACGGTGTGGTTGATTGTTGCCCACAAAATAACCTCAGATTGATGCGTACCTCGAGAGGAGCAAACTTCTTGTCGGCTGCGACTTTCTGGATGCCTTCCGCGAGCTGAGAGACCTGCGCTTCTAGATAAGCAGCGAATAGTGCCTTGACAAAGGCCTCCTGACGTCTTCACGGCCATGAGCACGAGATCAATGACAATCTACGATAGACTTACCCGGCAGTAAGGGTTTGGGTGATTAGTGTGATGATCTGAGCAGCGACGGCGAGTAGACGGGCGTCCGTCGCGACCACCGGCCTCTCTTCTGCCAGAAGCGCAGAGTAGATGAAGAGGTTGTATAGCCTTGGAACCAGCCGGTCGATGTACTTCGTCACGTCCTTGTGCCCCACGTCGATCTTCGCCGACAAGACATCTGCGATAGTCTTTAAGAGGGAATGTGCATACGCAGCGGAGGGTTCGAGATCTACGGGAGCAGAATCGCCGACCGAAGCGGATGGAACGCAGACCAGATCGAGCTTGGTCGAAAGGCGCACAACGAGCGTCTCGAAGAGGTCGGGTTGCGTACAGAGTTTCTTCAAATACGCGAGCGTACGCCAGTACCGAATGCGTTCCGCTTCGGCCTCGCGGGGAGGAGCATGATCGGGTAGTGAGGTGAACAGGAGAGGCAGAGTATTGCCAGAGACGTGCCCGGGCGCAAACGACGAGACGGTTGAGAGAAGCTCCAGCACGGCATCGCTGTACGACATTCGTTGGTTGTCTGTAAGATGGACATACAAAGGCAACTTACGTTATCTCACTCTCGTCTTCGTCTTTCTGGAGTATTTCATTGACGTTGTGCACTATAAACCCGAGCTCTTCATCGGATAGCAAGCCTGTTGTAAGCATCATGCTCTTCAGACCATCAATCGCCGGCAATGCAGATACCGGTGCTTTTAGCCCGACAGTAAGGACACCGAGCACCTCGTCCTTGTAAGGCGAAAGGGGAACATTCCCGTCTTCTGGGAGAAACTCTGAATCCTTGGCCGTGGATATGCGAGCAGCCTCGATCAGATCAGCCAACAGCCTCAGGGTGGGAGCTCGGTTAGGAAGCTCATCTGGATCCAAGAAGAGTTTGACTAGATGTGGAAGAGCTCTGGCGAGCGTGTAACGCGCGACGGATGCTATCAAAATGTGTCAATTGCGTCCCTTCACTAGATATGCAAGCGGGGAACCTACGCGTAGTCGACATGAACGCACAAAGCACCTTGATGGCATGCTGAGCTTGGCTCTTCTCAGGCTCGCGGAGAATCTGGATGCACTCCTCGCATGCCTCCTTCGCAAGGCCTTCAATCTCGGCACTATCATTCCTCTCAGCCTCACTCGCGGAGTATATGGTCTGAATCAGAATCTGCGTCGTCTTCAACGCTTTCTCCTGCGTGACATTGTCTGTGGGTTGAAAGATCTACAATATCATCAGCTCTGACTGGTGTTGGCTCGGGATGCCCGTCTGTCTCACCTCAAGCTTGAGGCAGTTCCAGAGTTTGCGAGCACTCTCCCTTGCGATAGCGGGGCCATACACAGGAAGACAGATATCCAAGGTTTCCAGAGTGTCTTTCTGGAACCATGTTCAGAAGAAGGTTATTGTGGTCTACTGAGCGATCATCACCTTCGTCACAGGCGATCCTGCAGTGAGCTTGTCCAGAAAAAGAGGGATCGCCAACGGCCCAAATGCAGGAGTCGCATGAAGACATGCCCTGGAAAGATATAGACTGATCAAGCCTTTTCCTTGATCACCATCATTCGGTCGTATACCTCAATGCACCCTTCAAGTCCTCGGTCGTGATTCCATATGGGTCATTGGGCGGCGGTCTGAATGTGATCGGGAAGTAGCAGAACGTGATATTAAAGAAATCCTACTCGTCTCACGATCAGCAGGATGGGCTGTTGATACTGACGAACCAGCTTACCTCGATATGCTTCTGCACGTCGAACTCGATCAGGAGGACGCGGTCGATGGCAAAGGCAAGGAGCAAATTCCGAGGGTCCTTCTCTCCTTCCGCCAAGCTGATGTAGCCACGGATGAATTCGTCGCTCATGTCCTTCAGGGCTGAATCCGGATGTCAATACAGGGTAGTAGGCGCAGGAATCCCTCATACCTTCTCGATACCGTGCCACTAGGTTATCAATAATGGAGAAGACCATGAACCGCTGCGACTGTACCAGAACCTTCATCTTGACGTGGGCAAATATGCTGTTGGAAACGTGTTTAAGATTGACCCGAAGCTGATGCTCGCGCATCGGCCCCTTACGCTTTCACAACCTCGACAGCATCAGGCGAGGTGAACGCTGGCAGCTTCGTGAGCGTCACTAAGCCCTTCAAGGCGGGTATGATCGTCTCGGTATCTTCTAGCTTGCCGCAATAGAACGAGACGAGCACGCGGACTTGGAATGTTCGTGAGTCCACATTGCTCGTTATGATAAATCCGATGCACGCACCTGCTTGACGGTTCAACCTCTCGGGCGGGCATTGCGCGAGAACCAGAGACAAAAATTCGACGCCTACATCCACCAGAAAGTATCAGAACGTTGCGTATCTCGTACGTATGATTTTCAACGCGTACCTTTCGTGCGTAGATCATCTTCCTCTGATGTCAAGTATTCTCCGAGGGACTTGACAAGGTCAAGGAGCGTAGCCTTCCCTTGGGATATTTCTAGACTCTGTCAGTATGATTTACTTGATCCAGTTAGCTCACGACTCACCTGAAGCAGCGTCATGTATCTCTTGTTCCTGTTCCGAGGCTATCCAGGTCCGGACAAGACGATCTATTCGTTCACTCATTGCCTCCCTTCAAATTACGAGATAAGCACCACTATTCTTCGTCGTTTAAAATCACAGTCCAGCCGTTGTAGGACAGTCCTTGCAAGAAATACAGAGTACGAGTGAAGGAGAGAGGATGTGGCTTCGGGTCGTCGGAGTCACGGCTATCGAACCGGGGATGAGTGATCTACGCAGATCCCAGATCTTGATCTCACTCGTGTCAGGCTCGCGCCACAACCGCGTTCAGACGCGTCCATCGTCTCTTTCAGTTTATCGATGCACATCGCGCACGCAGTGTACTGTAGGTACCATCCGGTACGTGTAACAAGTACTCATAGTCACTTATTGACCATTGCACCTGACGCTACCTTTCTCAAAACCGTGTCTGAATCGTTTTTCTATCTCTTGCACCGGCCATCCCAAGCATGTCATTCTGCCTAGTGCAACAATCCCGTAAAGAGGGGCACCGTTCAGGTATCAAACAGCCTCGTAGACGACGTTGACATCGCCCTTGACAGCACCACCCGTGAACGTGGCCGTGAAGGGGATATTCTGTCCACACACCGCGAACGCAGCCTTGATGCCCTCTGCCGGTCAAGAGCGTCTCAGCACCCAATCCGCTACAGAGCGCTCTCTTCCCGAGCAAACGGATGAGTACGTACGTTCCCAACGACCCTTGGAGATGTTGATCTGGTCTCCCTCCACCACTGGCGTAATTGTGAAACGCACATTGCCGGATTGCCCAGTAGTCGAGGTAGGAAGGCCTTGACATTTCTGAATAGATCCTGCGATGCCACCGCATATCTGGAGCAACGCGACGTTCGACGTGTGGAAGTCCAAAGGTCTGTTTGAAGAATTCAGAGCCGTGACAGCACTTGGCCGTAAGTACCAACGCACGTCTTAGATGTGCACTTGACATTCGAGACGGTTTCCTGGCGCCTCTCCAAGGGTGCACTGAATGCGCAGACGAGAAGCATGGAGAGCGTGTACAGGATAGTGGCGAACTGCATCGTGTTAGCGGGCGATGTTGGTACTGGTAACGTAGGGCAGCAAGGACTGTCGGGTAGGAGTTCCAAAGACCGTCGCAGACGGTAGAAGCAGCGACGGAATAAATTGAAGCAATGAAAGTGGCGCTGCTTGAGCGAAGTGCTGAACCGGTCAGAGGAACGAACGCGAGGGGAACTGGGGCCTGGGGGCCATCCAAGGCAGATACTCCACGCTTTATTGCGCTCTCAAGGCGACACTCGGGATCATTCAGAATGCCTGCCGGTCACTATGGAGACGCTACCTCCTACGTTCTGACTGGAAGGACATCCAAGAGAGCAGCGTGTTTACGACACTGATCGCAAGCCGAGAGATTATCTTGCTCATAGCAACGTCTCACGGGCATGGTTTCAATATCACAAATTGAAAATATTGAAGCCGACGATGGTTCACGCAAGAAACGTCCACCAAACAAGTTTAAAACAAGAACTTTACATTCTCGTACGTATCTAACATAGGGTTCTCGCCGCTCTTCAAGCGAGTCTTGTTCAAGTCCGCGTACGTCTTCATGAACTCCGCGTGAGTGTAAACGGCCGACTTACGTTCGCCCACCGGCAACCCGCTGCTCGACGGCACTCCGTCCACGGGCGATCTTCTATTCTTCGGGTGGTACGACGAGAAGAAACTGTTACCCTCCGCAAGGGGTGAAGCGGTCATGCTGAGCGGTGTCAGCCGCGCTCGCTCCCGTTCCACCTCCGCGAGAGGGAGCGGCTGTTCGAGGATGTGTTCGTACATGTCGCACAGCTTTTCGAAGTCGGTGGGGAAGAAGATGTCGAAGTAACCCTGCTTGACGAGCAGTGTGGTACATGGCACCGTCGTGTTTTGATACCGCGTCTGCACGACGGGTGCATTAACGCCCTGTATGGTGTCCGGTAGCGAGGAGAAGTCGGAGAGCAGCAGGCGATGTCGGGGGAAGTGTCGCCGCAAGGTTCGGAGGAGCGTCAGCAGGCGTGTCGGTATGAACTCTGGTGGTGAGAGATTTGGGGCGAAAGGGAGGTTCGTGTAAAAGGTGCGGAATGTGGAGGAGAGTTTGAGCAGGCGAGGGATAGGTGGTGGATGATTCAAGTACCGACGTAAACCCAGGAAAGAGCTTATGAGCGGATCTACGACCTTCGTGTAGTATGTGCTGAAATTGCCCTTGGCATCCACAGTGACAAGACCCTGGTAGGGCTCGAGCGTCCGCAAGTCATAACGTATCATGTCGTGGGCGAAGTTATCCTGTGCAACATTTTATTACAAGCGTCGGATGTGCAGAATGTATAGGGAACGCACGATAACTTCCATCGCCACGAAATAACATGGAGCAGGTTCGCGGACGTCCCACCTGAATATGCTCTTGTTGTGGACGGTGACGCAAGGATGAGCGGATTGAAGCTTTTGCCTTTGCAGGTTTGCCAAGTTCTCGCTGATCTCGATGATATTGTACCTTGTCCGTTCGTAAACGTCCGGATAATCTTCCTGTAGGTAGTCCAGGACGTCCAACGCGAGGGTGCCATTGCCAGCGCCAATCTCGTAAATGACGAAGTCCTCGTATGGGAAGAACTTGAGGAGGTATTCCGACACTAGACAACGAGCGAGGGCTCGGCCATACCATGGCTTATCAACTAGCGCATTAGATCAATCTCGGGATAATCATATACACAACAGACCTTCAGCAGCTCGGTTGGTGTATGCCATATTTGCTTCCCAGGTCCATCACCGTCCACTCCATACGAGGCATAGCGCTCTGCCACCTCCGCCTCGAAATGGGTCATATTCCGCATCGAGGGAAAGTCGATAGGCTCTGCTGCGGTGAAGATGGTCGCTTGCTTGGAAAAATAGCCATAGTTTGGGTTGTATAGCGAGTCCTCGATGAAATCGCGCACAAGCATCTTCACGCGCCGCGGAGGCTCGCGCTCGTGCTCGAGATCGTTCGCCGTGACACGCTTGTAGTTGACATGCTCCGGGTCTGGCGCGTCAGTGAAGGAGTACTGATCGTTGAAGTTGATGATGTCGCCTTGCTTCTCGCTCTTCTTGCCTTTGGCAGCGCAGCGAGTGGATGTCGTTGCAAATGACGCGGACAAACTGTACGAAGTCCGTGCCGCGGCTCTCTGTACCAGAGCTCTTGCGGCGTGGAGCATGCAGAGCAATCAAACGAAAGAGAATAGATGGGGTTGCCTCAGAGACTCGCGTGAGATATGCAGTGCTGTAGGAAGACTCGGATGAGCCCGAAGGCCACGCGCAGATGCTGGAGAAGCGTCACGGTCAGTGATCAGTAGTGCACGGGAGAATAGGGCGTGCTGAATAGCATGCGCTAAATAGCAGGTGTAATTTACCGTATTTTACGTGTAAATCTCGAAGACCTGGAAAGCTCCGCGTGAATCAGGGTAAATTAGAATGTTTCTTCTGAGGCTATAGGGCGAGACCTCAGCGCTTCAGCACCTCTGGACCCTCCCTACGTTCTCCAGGCCCTCAGATATGGCTCATCTGAAGCTGGCGACCCCTGCACCTCCATCACTTGGGTTGTACCACAAAGCTACAGTCACGACTCACTCAGAGGCATAGACGAGGGAATGTGGTAAGCGCCCAAATCAACTGACAAAATAGTACTCTGCTCTACTCTGAGGTGCTGCAATATTGCTGTATACGAGACCTCGGAATTGCTTGTATGAGATCTCGTGTATACACCACCTTACAAGAGCTGTTCTGACTGTTATCAGTGCGAATAGGAACGAGTATTTAACGTGTCGCTGGTCATATTTACTGCAATTCACGGTTGATTAGCGCCTGTGTAATTGACCGTTAATCACTTGGGTAAATCAGGCTATTCTCCTTGGCCACTCCTTGACAGGCTAGTTAGCCCGGTAAATCAGGCGGTCGGGTCTATTTTCCCGTGCACTAACGGTCAGACGTTGCCCGGTCTGGAGTCTGGACGCGTCGCACAGAATCAAAGCAGCGGGCGTCAAAGCTATTGCCCTCCGATCCTAATACCTATAAACAACCCCCTAGTGATACGATACAGTGTCCTTGAACTTGTTCACGAAAGGGCGCGAGTATCATCCCACCTCACAGGTCCCATGACCTCCTTGGAAATTCACTTCGAGAGTAGCAGGAATCAGTTCACTGAATCCATGTCAATGAGTAAAACCAGAACTCTCCGTGCTCAATTTTTGGTCCGTGATCCGGCTCGTGCACACTCAACCTCCCGTCCAATGAGCAAAGATTGTACGACACCGTTCGCTCTGATAGAACGCAAGAAGTGGGGAGCAATGTGGTATACGCGGGTGATACAGCTATCGTACACACATCCGATGATCCAAGAACCTATTGACGCAGCGCGTAGAAGGTCTTGCCGTAGTAGTACGCTGAGGCAGCAGAGGTCACGGTGAGCACGGCAGGCACTGGGCCTTTAGTAGCGCGAGGGGCAGACGAGAGGAGCAGAAGTGCAGAAGCACCTACGTTGACGCCAATAAGTGGGTATTCTGTGAAGGACATAGGAGGGGACTCACCGAGAGCAGCTTCCAGACCGTTGGCCGTTCCCTTGCGGAGACTATCCGCGCTCCAGAGGTACAGCGCCCCAACGCTGAGAGCCACCATTGTAAGCGCTTCTGTCAGATGGTGCGTGAAAGGTCCTACCCAACGCCCGCAACCAAGGAGGGAATGCTGCGCGTGCGCGCGAAGCCGGTGATGCCACCGACGATGCACAGGGTGCCCATAACGAATGCGGGGTATGCAGACTGGGGGACAATCAGAAACAATCCTGGCACGAAGTGACACAACGAGCTCACCATTGCGGACGCTGGTTGATACGTGGAGGGTGTCGTGGAGGTTGGTGGGAAGGAGAGCAAGGGGTCGCGAGGTCGGCCGAGCGTGTGCGCAACGCTATTTACCCCGCACTGGATAGACGCCCGTGTATTGATCGGAGATCCAGTGACCGGAAAGCCTTGTGAATTCTGCTCGGCCGTACTCCTGCCGCCATCCTTCCGCTCAACTCGGAATTGGACAAAATGTCAGGTATTTTGCCAAAGAAAAACGAAGAGTACGGCACAAAGGAGTATTGGTGAGTGCGGTGTACGTCGATCGATACAACGAAATTGACTCAGCCAGACAGGGACCAACGCTACGCTCAGTGAGAAAAGTCCCTCCGGACCGACGGTTCACTAGGTATGCCGATGACTGGCTGACTAGTCTCGGAACATATCAGGGAGTCCGAGGAATCCTCGTTCGACTGGTTCAAATCATACAATGATATCGCGGACATCATCCGCGAACTAATCCCTGACAAGTCGTCCAGGATATTGATGCTAGGATGTGGCAACTCCACACTATCTCAAGACGTGCGCTACTGTAGAGTGTGGTTCAAATTGATATCTATTGACGATATATGAGCGGACAGATGTATGACGACGGTTACAAGAACATCGTCAATACGGACGTTAGTGGTTCCCTAGTCCAACGCTAACCCTGCTGATCTGGTGGCGCGTTCAGTACTCCGGTATACTCATCGAGAAGATGCGCCATAAACACGAGCAGTCCCGTCCTGAGATGGAATGTGAGTAACTGATGTTCGTTTCCCGCCCAGTTGTAAATCGGTACAAGTGAGCGCTGACGGCACCTTTGCAGGGCATGAGATGGATATTCGTGACCTGCATTTTGACGATGATTCGTTTGATGTCGCCATCGATAAAGGTAATGGGCCGAACATGACATACTCGACCATTGAACTGCTCATAATTCTTTCACATCGCAGGGACGATGGACGCCATGATGACCGCCAAGGCGGACGTTTGGGTAGACGATCCCGACTCAACCCGTTGCTTACAGCTTACTCACGATCTTGCAGAATCCTCCAGAAGAAGTGGTACAAAACTGCAATCGCGAGGTCGATGAGGTTCTGAGGTGCAGTACACAGACCAACATGACGGTTGCTGCCGGGACTGATAGCGTGCTGTATAGGGTGTTGCGGAAAGGCGGGTTGTTCATCTATCTCACCTTCGGACAGCCGCACTTCCGCCGCCGCTACCTTGACCGACCGGGTACAAGACTAGAGATTCGCAAATTAGGCGATGCCTTCCATTATTACTTATACATAGTGAGAACATGTATATAGCATCAAAACGAGGGCAATAGACTAGAACTGCTTCTCAGCCAGCGCGCCCGCGTGAGGTGCTCCTGCGGTCAATAGCCAAACAATGTCCGTCTTAGTGACCATACCCGTAAGTTTCCCACCTTCCGAGAATAAGATATGTCGTAAGTTCTAGCCCGCTTTAGTTAGAATGGGCCTACACAAAGCGACTAGAAGGTACGTACGAGTTTTTGAAACATATTCACTACCAGCTCCAAGGGCACATCTTTTCTCAGCTGGAGGACGGCTTCATCTAGTAGCGGAGATAGATCTGATATGCTGTTGTCACTTCCTGACGCTCGACTTGGTGGCTGGAAAGTGCATTTACGATCCATGTTGGAATCTTCCGCTAACATGGAGTCTGTTCCCGCGTCAACGCATCCATTGGGTCCCAACGAAGTGATCGCCCACTTACCAATGCAGGACCGCAGTTTGTCCCTGAGTACAAATCCAAGCAATTGGTCGCCATACAGGACAGGGAAGCCGTGATAGGTGTGTCTCTTCACGAGCTCGTCGAGTTCCTTGATCGTGCAGCCCTGCCCATCGTCATGGATTACGACGAGATTCGACGCGGCTTTCATAACATGGGCCGCCGTCTGACCCTTATCACGGAACTCGCGAGCGGGCAGCCATGGATACTGGCGCATGGCGATCCACGTCGAGTAGATGCCATCCTTGCCGAACGCGTCTGCGACCCATTTGGACACCATGACTGAAATCATGATGGGAAGGACGTGCGAGAGCGCGCCGGTGAGCTTAGGGATGACTGAGTCAGCAGACTCTATGGCACTCAGTCGCCTGTATATACCTCGAACAAAATCACGACGAGCGATACTGGAGTACAGATCAATTAGCGACTGTGGTGGCAACACACATGATCGCGGGCTTACTGGTCATTCTCGTGACACCTCCGAGCATGGCGGATGCGCCGATGATAGCATAGAAGCCGGGAGAGATACATCTCACGGTAGGATCGGGAGGACAGGATGAGAATATCCAGGCATTGGGATAAGCGCGATGCCAGGCTTGTCTACGACCATATTATCAACACGGCCCGGCATGAGGGTCAAGGATCTCGACGTACGTGATCAGGCCCACAGCACGCCCGAGACACGCGCCAATGGCGATGGTTGGCAAGAAAATACCAGCAGGTATCTGTGTATTGCCTGTGTCAGATATGAGTCGGGCCCTCTAGAAGGTTACATACCATCATTCCGAATGTCCAAGCTGTGAAACCGATCTTGACTAGGGCAGTCAGAACCAACAGGAAGATATTGGCCCAGGTAGCAGTTGGACTGAAAACGCAAGCATCAGTGCATGAATGCTCGTACTGTACTTCTAACGTCCCAACGTACTTGCATAGTCCGTGATAGTCGCCCTTCGCCGGATCGCACTCCAAGAACAGGTTTGCTACCAATTCAGAGGACTGTACCCTGAGGAAGACCACCTATTGTATTCACAATACACAATCGCAGAATGCTCGATAAAGTCTGGGTGGGAACCTCGTAGTGCAACAACTCACGAGATAGCTGATAGCAGCGGTAATGGCTGTGAAGCCAATTACCTCAACGATAGGCCAATCGTGGAGAACACTGTGACGTCGGTACACGGCGGCAGCGGTATTGAGCTTGATAAGTAGCGAACCTAACAAGCCCTGGGCGTCGGTCGGTTAGTGGCTTGGGATGAGACTATGATCTTCGTGTTATCCTTACCCCGACCACCGCAAGAAATACCCAAGGAACCTATCTTCCAAGTTTAGCCGGAAGCACTCACGGAGCCAGAAAAGGAGGCTCACGAGTTCGAACGCTCTCCAGGTGGACCCAGATTCAGATACCTGGAACAGGACGAGTTTGGACGTTCCGAATGGATCGATATATTGCAATGATACCGCGGCAATGACTGATGTGACGAATCCTCGCCACATAACGTCCCCGTCGTCGAAGAATGCGTCCAATTCCTCGAGACCAAAGAGGACCCCGCCTAGAGGGCTACCGAAGGCTACAGACACGCCAGCTGCAGCGGCCGCAGCGAGCAGCTTCCGTTTTCGCACTGCCATCACCTTGCTTGAACATCCGTTCTTAGCATTGCAATAATGCAACTGACCTTCGTTCTGTCCAGACTGACGCAGCAGTCGGGAGAGCAAGTAGGCCCAACAGCACGCTACGTGTACGAGCGGACCTTCCTTCCCCAGAGAGAGCCCAGAAGCGACAGCCAGGGCGAGGCCAAGCGCCTTGATTAGCAGAACCCATGGGCCCAGAAAAGCGTCCAGAACATAGCCACTGAGGATCTAATAAGTGGAGTGAGCAGGTTTTGCTAAGTTGAAGGGACCGCGCATGACACAGACTGCCTTGATCTCTGGAACTATACAGACAATCAGCCGTGCATAGCAGCCCGCTCGAGTCATCATAGACGTACTTCCAGTGTGAAACGCGCTGTTCCCATACATTGTCAGAACGTCTTCCTTGCCACATATGGAGAGCGGCTTACTATGGCGCATACGTCTTTACGAGCACTGCAGAGCTTCCAGCGAAAACAATCTGTATTGACGACGTAGACTGAGTATCAGCAGACTGAGTAGGAGTAGTCTTGAGCCTTTCATACCGACAGAGAGATGTATATCGCGGCCTGCAAGAGGGACTGCCCGAATATGCTGCGTACGCCTAGGTATTGGCTCCACGACTGCCACTCGTTACAGATCTCCCCGGCTAGCCCACGTACATCAATCTCAATACAGGGTATATTCCAAGATGAGGATAGGACTCACGGTCGAGTCCGCTACAGCAAGCCACCTGATTGTAGAAGAACCCGTACGCGCACCGTCCCTCCCTCAAGTCGCCCAACCTGCGCGACTAAAATCGCATATGGACTTGCACAACAACCGACAAGATACGTACCACTTTACCAGCACGTCCAACCACGCGCCAACAACCCCGATACCTAGACCCGTGAGGATGATCACAAGCCACATACCCGCCGAGTCCTGCAGCAGCGCAAGCAGCCCATGCAGGCCCCGCTGCGTGCCTATGAGCCGCTTGCGCTCACGCTCTGCAGCCTCCTCCCGGAGCCAGTCGATAGTGCTGCCATCCTCGTACGCAATGTCCTTGTGCACCGTACGCGTCTCGGAGACGAAGGGCCGCGTCTCTCCATTTTCCACGAACTCGTACGCCTCGGCGTCACGAATGTCAGTTTCGGGGACACGGGATTTGTGTGACTTGAACCAGGGTAGGTTGGCGTTGGACGACCCGTCCCTGGCAGTTGGTCGATGTGCCAGTCAGTCGAAAGCCCTGGCTGCGTGCATGTTGCATAACACATACCACATCTTGGCGTGATCACACTCCGCGACAAGCTACTGCAGAAGACTCAAAGCTTTTCTGTTCCTTGTCGTCAGGGCTGTAACTATCCAAATGATGAAATGGCCAGACACCAGGAACATGCGCGACGGTTAAAAGAATGATCAGTGTGGCAAGGGGAAAGCAGCTTGACTTGGCAGCGAGCGCGCTTCGTGGGCGCTAAATAAACGCAATGCTCACTCCAGCGGAGAACTGCGCTACATCGAGCTCAGAGTAACTAATACTGCTATCATGCTATACACAGGTATACAGGAGGGTAAAAAAGTGAGAACTATGGCATGCTCAGAAGCCCAACCGACCGTGACGAACTGCAGTATCCAGTAAGTTATCGATAACCACTACCAGCTTGTTGGAGTGTGCACTATACAGACAACACGGAAACAAAGTGAAGGTGTCACGAGAGACGCGAGGCAGCCGTATCACGTAACCGCCAGATCCAAATGAGCCTCGAGGCCGTCCGCAAGGCTTGATGTATGAGAGGAGAGCGATCCTTTCCAGCCTCTCAACCATGCTGCTAAGAATATCTATCCGAATAAAGAGGATCCCCGACGTCTACGATCATCCCATCGATCCTCTCCGCGTCATTTGCCCATGCAGGTGATGTCCGTCATGGGAAGTCCTATACCATCCAGATAGATCCGCGGGCAAGTGAGAGCGACTCGAAGTCACTCGGACAGGCGGCGGTACAGAGATCTGTGGCCGGCGCAGCTTCTTGGGGCCGCGCAAACGCGCAACGTACATGTCGAGCTGGCGCCGGAATCCTGGATTGGGTGAGACGATTTGCCGACGTGAGGCGACGAACTCGAGTGCCTCGCGAGGGGACATTGACTTTTGCGCGATGAGATATGCGCAGACGACGGTGGGCGAGCGTGAGATGCCCATGGCGCAGTGTACCTGCAATGTATGGTTAGCCCAGTGGAAACAGACAGTGAAAGCGAGATGCTGCATACGAGGACAGTATTGTGCCTATTCTCCAAGGCGGACTGGATGAACGCCGTCGTGACGTCTAAATGCTGGAGGATATCCGCACGCTCGTTGTCCTCAACGGGTATGTGGAGCGTTTTCAACCTCGTCAACGTTCTGGGATATCTTGGCCTGTGCTCAATGACTGAAACGATGTGCGTGACTCCCATGGTGATGAGCTGCTCCTCGTCTACGGCGGTATAAAGGCCGGAGAGGTATAGTCTAGAAGTAATCTCGGAAGGCGTCTTCGCGGCCTCACGAATCATGGCAATCTGACGGGGATGATAGAGCGTAGGGGTGGCGACCATGGGGGATGCGCTCCCTATGGGCGAGGAGAAGGTGAGCATGGCGGCAGCGGTGGTGGTGGTGGTGGTGGTGGTCGAGAATCGAGAGTCGAAACGGCCCTTGCACTTGCGCAGCAACGGGCTCACGACAAGATTAATGCGGTACTTCCTGAATCCTGAGGCCTGAGGCCTGAGCGCTAGCAGGCGAAGATCACTGGGCTCGCTGTTTGTCGAAGTACGTTATGCATATGTCAGGTTGCGCCCCTCCAGTAGGCTCCAGGACGGTCGTTGCAGCGTCGAGGCGAGCCTGAGGCTGTGAACTCGCTCCGAAGCATCGCAGATGGACTTGTGGGGGCTGCACAACACGAACATGTGATCGAAAATAGAGACACTCACATACGTCAGTACTTACTGACTCTCACCGCTGGAGAAGTTCCACATTGTTGCTGAGCGCTTGAGCACCAGTCACTGCAGCGGAGGCTTACCAGAGCATCTCCACGGAAAAGGGAGTAAGTACTGAACATACATATGTACCGGAGCAATTCAGGGATGCCTGCGACGTCGCGCTGTTTGCCTGACAAGTGCGCATCAAGTGCGCATGCAGTGGGTGTGCAGTGCCGTCACGCGCCCCCCGCCTGCCGCGCCGTCGGAACACAGCTCGCGCCCTCTCGAGCGCGTCTTCGACATTCGACGTCGATCAGGCTTGCATGCAGCACAACAACAGCCCACCCTAAACACCATGGCCCGTGCGCGTACTGAGGCATATAAAACCCCCCTCGAGACACAAAGAAACCTCATACTTACCTTGATGGCACGAGCCCCTTCACGTACCGTGGTTCGTGGGCCGTGGGGGCCTCTCATAGCACGGCGACCATGTCCTCAGGGGGACCCTGCGGTTTGTATGGGCTTCGGCTCATGCACCGTCTCAATATTTCCCTGTCCCGCTTCGGCCCTCGGGCTGGGCGGGCCATTTTTTTTTTGGTTCCTGCGTCCGTCTAACCCTAACCCTATATGCATCATCCTACTGCAGTGATACATACTATTATCGGTCGCTTGTCGAGTGGTAACGACCATCCGAGTCATAATAAACTTATACACACTTTGTAGAGACTTGTTGCGACCTCTCGAGTAGTCGCTTCTGGGACCTCAATGAAGGATACGGTAAACTAACACATGTTTCTGGTTAGGCTCAGAGAAATGTTGGACAACACTCCATACTAAGAATATCATATTCAACCATGATTGATGCATGATCCATGACATGTGGTCCCGACTTGGTTTCTACAGACATTTTCTGTACAGGTCCGAAGTAGTGCAATGTCTTGAGTGGCCCTGAAAAACTACTACTACTCGAGTAGTACACAACCCACTGTCTCTAAGTAGTATTGGATCACAACCAAGTGATGCAGAACAAGAGCAAAGCCACAGTCAATGAGGACAGCAAGCCATTGACCTTTCTGTCCATGTGTATAGCGGCATTTGTATGGGAGGTGCCGTTATTGCTCGAGGATCCATCTATGGCCTTCGTGGAGGGGACACTGATAGCGGTTGCAGTAGTTGTAGCAGTAATAGCGGTGGCCGGCGTGATAACTGTAGCCGTAGCTGTCACGATGTAGTTGCTCCAGGCGGCTATTGTCGCAGATGGGTATGTGTACGTGGACTGGGTCGAGAAGGAGCCGACGTAGATACCGAGCTGTCCTGGGATTGCGTCCACCGCGAGCGAGCTGCTCTCGCCGCCCACGACGGAGACAGTTCCGCTCGAGTTTGTGACAAGACCTGTCTGGTTGTTTCCTAAGATGAAGTCGCGGAGCAGTATGAAGCCCTAGATCACGAACAGCTCAGTGTTCGGCCCTGTACACAGTTATGAAAATGAGGCTCACGCGCAGAGGGTTGGTGTAAGGGACGAGGTGGCCGGCTCCTTCTATCAGTACGTATGTCCAGTTGCGCTCTTGGTGGACGATGCCGCCTCGCTCGCCGTTGTCATCGAACCAGGGAGTAGACGGCCTTCGAGTGAAACCTTGAATGCCACCGAAAGTAGTGTTCTGCGAGCTTGTCAGTGTCAGCACCTAGTGCAGCAAAGGATCACGCTATACCTGGATGACCACTACATAATGGTGTCAGTTCGTGTCATGACAGCTAGTCGGCAGGCGCATACCTTCGGTTCCGCGATGCGCCACAAGCGAATCATCATTTCCCGAGTATAGGACGACCGACACCTTCTTGTGCGTAGCATTGGTCGCAAGCTCATCCAAAAAGGCCATTGGCCTGATGAAGACATCATTTTCCGCTCCACCTCGACGCAAAGTACGATGCCGTACTCACTCAACACCTAAACGACGAACGCGATGTCAACCATGCGCGCTTGGGAGCGAGGTGTTTCACGTTACTTACTGGGATCGTTGCCCTCACTTGTGGGATCACCAAGGAAGGGATAGAGAATGGTGCCTTGCCAGTTCTTACTTGTCGGCGCGTGCAATGCTGCGCGAGTTCTGGGATCTGTTCATCATGAATAGACGCATGTTACTGAGAAGTATCGGCGAACCAACCATTGAAAAAGGCGCTCGCATCCATGTTAGCTTCAGGATCCAAGGCGTCCGGAACTTGATAGATCTGCCACACCTCTTCGATCAGTCATGCAAGCAACAGTATATCTGCAAGGAGCGACGCACATCAAAACCGAAGATGTCGTCATGTTTGATACCTATGTAGGATTGTGGGAAGTCAGCAAAAACATTTATGGCTGAACGCACCCTGCGCACTCACTCCATGGCAGCGAGAAGTTGACAGCATAGTCTATCATCTCGTCATAGATGTCGCATCCGTACCACGGGTCGATCGTCCCGTTCGCGCGCCCGCTAAGATCTCGCTTCTGAACCAGAGCCTCGTCCCGGCGCTTCCCCTGGCTGGCGCGTTTCGCAAGCTGCACCACATTGCGCAGCTTCTGCTGGCGCCTCGCGCGGGTAGCCGGATTGAGACGAGACGCAGAGTCCATCGACTGAGCGGCGACGCCTTGGCCGGGAATGAACTTGAGCGTAGGGAAGTGCCCGCAACCCGGATACGTGAGATTGAGGTCGTAGCCACAGAGATGCTCCCTGATGGATTCAGTAGGTGAAACATCGCCAGGCTTCAGATTCAGACAAGCGACGTACTGCTCGCGGAAATACTCGAAAGTGGCAGGGTCGTAGCCAACAAGTTGAGGGTAGGTTTCGATGGTATTCACCTGGAGAGATGCCGCTCAGTGTACCCATTTCCGCGGCAAGGTGTATCAGCACTTACAGTGGGTACCAGCTCGTAGACTTCCGCACTACCAACCGTGCCGTCTCCGATGGCAAATTTGGCAATCTTGACAGGCGGGTCTGCCAAGCCGAAATACGTCTTCATGATATAAGGCTTGAGTGATAGATTAGTATCCAGCGCCAACGAACATAAGTGAGCAGCAGAAAGGCGCACTATGTAGGTACCAGCATAGCTCTCTCCGGTAAGGTACAGTGGCCGTGTCTTCAGACTTGGGAATACCTTGACCAAGTTGAACAGGAAGCCCATCTAACGACAACGCCAGAATTTGAGCAATTGTGTCAACTCGGGCTTCCCGGAGCACTCACGAAATCGCGACCCATTTCGTCCTCGTCATGGACTGTGAGGCCAGCGTCAGACTGTAAGAATAGATTGAATACGACCAATGGCCATACCATATCCAGCGGAGTCGGCGGTGGAGAAGCCAACGCCACTGCAATGACATCGCGCCCAGTCAATTCAGAGGATGGTCCGATGCCCGGGTGCTTCGTATTTACTTACACGGGCTGGTCGACCCAAACGTAGTCCGCAAGCCTGTCCCAGCTGAAATTGTTCTGGGACGCACTGAAATCTGAGTTGATGTGTATCGGCCCGTTCTGTGTTCGTATTCGCGTTTAGTCGGGCTGCGGGCGACGGGCGCATCACAATGTTGATGCCTACCTCAGACGTGAGACCTATCAAACTCGACGACCCCGGCCTGTGTTTCGTGAATGTGAAGGTTCAAACGTCGTCTCCATTGTGAGACGCTCTTAGAACGTACCCTCCATTCAGCCAGATGCCCCATGGTTCGATGGATCGCTTGTCGGCGTGGGCGGTCAAGGATCCAGGCTCCTTCTCAAAGGCCCAGAAAAAAAGGGTATCATTGGGATGACCGGCTCTGTTGACCGGGAGATTGCCAGCGAAGTTGCGTGAGATGGGCCAGGTCGCGTTCGGAAGCCGCTCTTTGACCTCAAAATCTGTCCATGGGAGATTCACAGCTGGTGAGAGACGGGCTTCCCACAGGCGACAAGCTCACATACAATCTTGCCAGGCAGGACTGAAGTCACCGTGCGGCTTCCCTGGATAGTCGTGGGGCCAGCTGCTCGGCACATCCTGGGGAGGATAAGCAGCGCGGACGACTGCCACAGCGCAAACAGCGAGAGCGACCACAGGCAGAGGAGCGAACGCCATAGCGAGATTGTGCACGCGTAAGACCGAGTGCGGCCCTTCTCGTAGCCTTGCAGTTCAATGCACGGGTTATATACGTATACGTTTGGCCCGAGAGCGCTGTGACAGACTGTTACTCTTCACGATGCAATGCCGTAGTGCGCTGATCACGGAACCAAGCGAGACACTGACAGAGGCCCGATGCGACGCCTGCCCGCCCATGGAAGACAACAGCTAAGGCGGTCCGCTGGGAATCAGAAGGTCAGTCCCACATGGGTTTCATGCCCTGATGGCACTGCGGGAGAACTCACGGGTGGTGAAGCACTCGCACGGTGCCATTACGATACCTGAGTTAGGGTAAGACGGCGTGAAGGGTCCCGCCCTGTTATTTGTAGACCCAGTCGTCTGTGGGCGGAAGAAGTGCGGCCGAATCAGAGACGGTCACAGGTCGAAGCTGCCACAGGATCCAACGATAGCAGCAAGGCCCCTGCGATGACGCGAAAGCAGGGGTTGTTGACACTGTCGGTCAAAGCGGAGTATGCGGCACATCAGAACTTAAGAGTTACTGTGATAAGGAGATACGGAGAGTGAACCTCTGATGGGAATACTGCTGAGAATCTGGAAACCACGAGGCTGGCCAGTCACCGTACATTCTCCTGCCCTTATGCCTTCAACAGGCTGGGTAGATGCTCTTCAATATACTCAACTATCGCATCAGGGCCTTCTCTACCTGCAACCCGCAAGGGAGACTGAACGTCTTGATGCCTAGCACAGTATCCTTCGCGATGGTAACAATTTCCTATGCCGTGAGATCTGTTCACTATCTTATATACCTCTTTAAGGTGCGGCTTACCTGAGCTTGCTCTGGCGTCCACATCAACGCCGTGAATCAGTAGACGCCGATTTGAATCCAGGTAACCCCAGGGGTCAATTATAATGGCTACCTACAAGGAGATCAGGCTGCTCCGTCTCAAGTCTGGGCTGTACATCTTCCATTTCTAACATTAGGAGCAATACGAGATGAGTGATTCGGCTCAGCCAACAAGGATATGTGCGCTTACTCTCTATGTTCGCCGCAAATGCACTATAGTGTAGCAATCCTTGACGTCTTCGACAACGCGCTTGATGACCCTCCTGGCTCGTTCCGGGGCCGTGTTAAAGGTGATTAGCGTGATGGGTTTGTCGGGAGACATGTCTGAACGCTGTTGACTGAGAGGGAGCAAATCGCAAGATGCTCAGTGTTTGGGAAAGAAGTGTTCCGTGGTTGTAGCTTCCAAGTTCCTTGAGCATAGCAGTACGGGGAGCTGTCACATTGTTAAAAACTTGGATCCCATGCATGAGCACATAGAAGCATGGGCAGCATTTGATGCCGAAGGCCTAGCCCCACTCGTACAGTAGCCAATCCGTATGCAGACATCCGGCGCGGAGAATCTGTTGCAAGTCCAAGCCAAGCGATGGATCATATACGACTCGACAACGAACAGCAAATTTCAGGAGAACAGCCTGAACAGACGATGGAGGCGAGTCCAACTCGAGGACCGCAGTCGCGACTCGTGTAGTTAGGAGGCAGACGAGGAACGAGTCTGCGGACTAATGTGGGCTTACTAAGTGGGCGCACGAAAGCGGAAGAGAGCAAAGGCGGGCGACGAGCGCTAAGCACTTTGCTCTCTTCCGTCTCGAAATCCCCTCTCCCTGGGCTTTCTTTTGAACTGTCTAAACTCTTAGTCAATCCTTGTATCCTTGTACACCTATGGCAGGCGAGAATTCTACTGGGGCGAGGCCGGCAGGAGTGAACGGTCAAAATCTGGGCGCATATAGTCAGCCCGAACAACCGGATCAGGCACCCGTCGGCAATCAACCTTTAGATCTTAGCACCCCCGCAGCGCGTGTGGTCGAGAACGAAGCCCGTTCGCGTCGGAATGATGAGCGGCGCGTTAGACGGGAGACGGGAGAAGCGAGTGTCGAAGAAGACGAGCCGTTGCTTGAGTTGGTCGACGGTGAGCCGGAACGGCAGAGGGATGACAGGCAGTCAGAGGGCAACACTCCGGGGCCAGAAACCCGGGGTCGGAGCGAGAGATCGCTGGAAGTGATCTGGGAGGCGTTGCAGCAGGAGGGCGAAGCTCGCACGAGGGCGCTGGAGGTGATTGGCGCCGCTCTTGGCGCGCCGACAACATCGCGGGAGAAGGACAAGGACGCGGCGAAGGTGCGGGCGTTATTGACCGAGGCACCTGTGGTGGAAGGGGCCGGTTGTCAACTGCAACGCAACCGCCTCGACCAACGTTTGCTCAACGTAATTAGCCTCGGTTTTCACCTTCCCCTCACGCTCTGCACGAACGATGCCATTGACGCGGTTCGCCGGAAGCCCGCACTTCTTCAGTGCAAGAGCCAGCACGACGCCTGGGGGAACAAGATCTCGGTCGTCGATGTCACGGCCGGCTGGCCCGACGAATACGAGATGTCCTCGGAAGATTGGCGCGACGCCTGGACTAATTTCTCGCAGATGCTACCGGAAGTTCTATCCCCTGAGGGCGTCCTGCGTATGCGACAGCACTATGACTACCTGGTTCAGCACCCCTACTTTCGGGTCTGCTTCACTGCCATCCTGAGGTTCGACATCCACATCCGACATGATTACTTCTGGGGCAAGATTTGCAAGCCTTTCGAGGTGGGCTTACCCGACTACGTAGCAGCTCTCATGCAGGAGCAGAACGTCGTTGCTCTCGAAGCGTCGTCAAGCTTCTTGGGCAGGGCGCAAGAGTCGCGGTCAAGCTCCTCTTCTCGCGGACCGCGTTTTCAGCCTTACGACAGGCCTCCGGATCGTGGTCACGGCGCTGTTCAAGGCGGCGGTTTTGGTGGAGATCAGAGGCGCGGTTTCAATGACGGGAGCGGCGGAAGGCCCTTTCGTACAGGCAGGTCGAGCGTGTCCGCCGGTCCTCTCTGCCTCATCTGCGCCAAGAGCGGACACCGCGCGGACCGCTGCACCCAGACACGTCTCCCCAATGACACTCCGGTATACGCCACATTGGCAGGGGGACGTCTCGTCGGGGCCGCTACCGGGAACGAAATCTGCAAGTCCTGGAACTCTAGCGGGCGCATCCCCTGCAACAGCGACCGTTGCCCTGGTGGCGCGAGAGCGCACGTCTGTTCCTTTTGCGGGTCCGGCACTCATCACGCAGGTAGTAAGCGGTGCCTGTGAAAGGGACCGCATCATCACCACCTATCGCGCGGAGGCGTTCGAGGCCGAGTTGCGGAGGTGGGATCTGTGGGAGTGTTTTGGGTCGCTGCCGACGCGTCTTCGATGCGGTTTTCCCATCGGGAACATGGAACCTCTCACGCGGACTTTTACGCCAGACAACCACAAGGGAGGTCTCGAGCACATGGACTTCATCAAGGCCTACGTGGACGAGCAAGTCGGGCTAGGGCACATGTCGGGACCTTTCTCGCGCGGGCAGGTCGAACGTCTCCTCGGCTCGCACTTTCGCTCGTCCCCGCTATCCGTCGTCGAGAAGCCGAACGCACCAGGAAAATGGCGGCTCATCCAGAACTGCTCTTTCAAGGATGAGCACGGCGTGTCGGTCAACGACATGATCGACTCGGAGGACTTCCCGACAGTATGGGGTACAGCCGCGGAGGTCGCCGACATTGTAAGTCTTGTCCGCAAGTTTGTTGCAGGGCAGTGCATATGCACAGTGCATCAGCGCGTTGGCGCGGGGTTTCTCTTCGTCAGCGCATTGGCGCAAGGCATAGCGCTGCGGCGCGGGGACATAGCGCTGCGGCGCGGGGACATAGCGCTGCGGCGCGGGGACATAGCGCTGCGGCGCGGGGACATAGCGCCGCGGCGCGGAGACATAGCGCTACGGCGTGCAGACGTAGCGCCGCGGTGCGGGCATAGCGCAGAGGCGCGGGGCACAGTGCAACAGCACGGGGGCTTAGCGCAGAGGCGCGGGGCACAGTGCGATGGCGCACGGGGTTCGACCATGATGGCTCAGGATCGGGCGCGATGGCGCAGGGTGCAGTTGCACCTCCAAACGCGGTCGCGAGGATAACGACCATACCGGCATGTGGTGCTGACCGTTACTCGTAGATTGCGAACGCGCCTGAGGGAGCGCAATTTGCTACTCTCGACATAGACGCGGCGTTTCGGCGCATCCCCATCTACCCGCCACACAAAGCATACCTCGTCATTCAGTGTGAGCCTGGCGCGTTCTACATCGACCACGTCTGCCCCTTTGGAGTTAGCTCAGGGACGGGCCTGCAAGGGTCAGTCATGGACCCATTCGTTGCGTTCCTTGACGCGCGCGGCTGGGGGCCCAACCGCAAGTGGGTCGACGATCTCCTCAACGGGCGCTACCCAGTCGCCGGTTCGGCAGACAGTGGTTGGGTCTACGCACATGGCGTTCAGGATATTTTCGGGCTCGCAGCTTCGCTCGGCGTTCCGTTACATCAGGAGAAGTGGACCCCGCACGCATTCGAGGCCGAGTACGCAGGTTTTGCGTGGGACGCAGCGAACAGAACGGTCACACTCGCCGAGAAGAAGCGTTTGAAGTATCTCGGCCGCGTGGAAGACGCGCTCCGTTCAGCGAAAGGTGGCGCATCTCGCATGGGTCTGCTTGCAGTGCAGAAACTTAACGGTACGCTTTCGCACTGCGCCTTCGTCTACCCCCATGGCCGCACCTTCCTCTCGGGCTTGTATGCATTTGCGGCATCATTTCGCAGCGAGTTCGCGCCTCGCTACCCGCCGAAGTCCATCGTGTCGGACCTCGGTTGGTGGAGAGACGTTTTGTCCAAGCCGAGCGTGAAGCGCACCTTGAGACCGAGGAAAACCCTGACAGACTTGGATGTTTGGGTGGACGCCTCTTCGTCTTGGGGAATAGGTCTGGTCATGGGAGACACGTGGGACGCGTGGAAGTGGGCGGTCCCATACGAGGAGTGGCACTCGAACGGTCGTGATATTGGTTGGGCGGAGATGGTCGCCATCGAACTAGCTTTGCGCGCACTTGAGGAGACCGGCGTTCACGACGCGGACGTCCTCATCAGGAGTGACAACGAAGGTGTTGTTCATGCGTTGCGGAGGGGGCGCAGTCGTAACTTTCAAGTGAACTTATCCATCCGTCGGACAGAGGCCCTCTGCATGGCCCTCAACATCGTCGTTCAACCCGTGTACGTCAACACGAAGATCAACAGAGCGGACCCGGTATCGCGCGGCATACCGGACCCCTCGTTGCGAAGGTCGAAGGCAAGGTTCACTCTCCCGCAGGAGGTCAGCATATACCTGGATCATGTCTAGCACAACGCAAGATCTCGCGCTCACACGTGTGGGCGCGTTGGCCGGAGGGTCTCGTCAGAGCCTGGACTTGTCACCCGGGCTCGCATCGGGACCGTCGCGCACTCCGTCGCAACGAAAAGCTAGACGACCCCAACCTCAGAACTCCTACGTTTCATCACCTCTGCGACCTTTTGTTCTCGCTCAGGACCGTCTCTCTTCTTGGCTGACCCCGCATGGTCAGAGGTTCCGCCTTTCCATCTCGTCATCATTCTCTCCGGCTCTCTCTCTTCAGATCTCGCGCACCGTTCTCACTGGCATGGAGGCGCGCACTAGGAAAAACTATGGGGCGGGGCTCCTTCGATTCACACAGTTTTGCGACCGCGAAAATATTTCAGAAGACCGTCGCATGCCAGCGGACGAGCTTTTACTTGCTGCCTTTGTCGCTCACTACGCTGGCTCAGTTCGCCATGACACCATTGGGGGTTGGCTATCTGGACTCGCCGTGTGGCACGTCATTAACGGTGCACCTTGGAACGGCAGCAGGCTCCTCGACTACACTAAGAAAGGTGCCAAGAAGCTGGAGCCCGTGTCACTACCCAAGCGTCCGCCGGTCACTCTCGAGCACATGCACGCCCTCTTCACCGGTCTCTCCCTCTCAAATTCTTTCGATGCGGCGGTCTTTGCTGTCGCTACAGCTGCGTTTTGGGGATGTCGTCGTCTAGGCGAGCTCGTAATCCCTTCACGTAATGGGTTCGACAGTGGCAGGCACGTCATTGCAGCCACCGCAATTGGCGTTCGCACCTTACCCAGCGGAGTTCGTTATGCAGTATTTCACATTCCATGGACAAAAACCACGAAGCGTGACGGCGGAGACGTCGTGCTCACAGCAAACTCAGATCCCACAGACCCCGTTACAGCTCTCCTCCATCACCGCGCTGTCAACCGAGATGTCCCCGCAGGCGCCCCACTCTTTAGCTTCATCACGCACAGCACGGCGGAGGGTTGGGCGCCGATGACTCGGACTTGGTTTATGGAGCGTTGTAACGAGGTATGGCTCGAAGCGGGTTTGAACGGCCTTTCCGGGCATTGTTTTCGCATTGGTGGAGCTACAGAGCTCCTACTTCGAGGTACTCATCCGGATATCGTTGCCACTCAAGGCGGGTGGAAGTCCCGCGCGTTTTTAGATTATTGGCGGAAGATCGAGAGTATCTTGCCGCTTTTCATTTCGAGCACCTTTGACCAGTCCCGAGCGCAGTTATTGTCGAACTCTATGGACCAGTTTCGTCGCAGGCATAATGTGCAATAATTGATGGTTATAATTTGTCACAATTTTTACATCAGCGAGCTCGCTAATAAGGGGGAGTCGGGTGCGCGCGAGATCGCGTGAACCCGACTGTAGTGCTTCGCTCGTGGGGGCTAGTCGGGTTTAGGCTCCCTCGCGCTCGAGCGGATTTCCGAGCAGCCAGGAGGACGCGCGGCGGTGGGCTTGCAGCGGGAAGATTCGCGCATCTCGCCCACCGGGAAGGGCAGCGCGACTTCCGCGAGCCAGGCGCGCTACCTCAGAGGCGCGACGCGTCGGTCACGTGCACGCTCAAGGCACGTGACCCGGTCGACGGAAATCCGTCTCCCCCCAACCCACGTAAACGGGATGTAGCACGAGTGGGAGAATCTCACTCCTCTTCATGGTATCCGGTGCTACATCCCATAAAGGACTACTCACTGGAGTCTCGGTAGCCCACTATTAGGAAGCGTGTAGTTAGGAGGCAGACGAGGAACGAGTCTGCGGACTAATGTGGGCTTACTAAGTGGGCGCACGAAAGCGGAAGAGAGCAAAGGCGGGCGACGAGCGCTAAGCACTTTGCTCTCTTCCGTCTCGAAATCCCCTCTCCCTGGGCTTTCTTTTGACCCACCCACCACTCCCTTTTCTTAGCGCTTTGGGGGCTAGTCGGGTTTAGGCTCCCTCGCGCTCGAGCGGATTTCCGAGCAGCCAGGAGGACGCGCGGCGGTGGGCTTGCAGCGGGAAGATTCGCGCATCTCGCCCACCGGGAAGGGCAGCGCGACTTCCGCGAGCCAGGCGCGCTACCTCAGAGGCGCGACGCGTCGGTCACGTGCACGCTCAAGGCACGTGACCCGGTCGACGGAAATCCGTCTCCCCCCAACCCACGTAAACGGGATGTAGCACGAGTGGGAGAATCTCACTCCTCTTCATGGTATCCGGTGCTACATCCCATAAAGGACTACTCACTGGAGTCTCGGTAGCCCACTATTAGGAAGCGCGAGACGCGGCGAGAGTACAATGTCTTACGTAATCCGGATGCCGGACCGTCTGAAGGCGGTGGCTGCGGGAAGCCTATCCGTGGCTTGTTCCCTGGCTTTGTCCGCAGCTCTCATGCAGTGTGCTCAGCACGTCCGGGCCCACACTCATCGTCCACCAGCCCCTCCTGAATGTCGGTTGCAGGTTCGGAGTACGGCGGATCTACATATGAAAGATCCGAGCCGCGTCCAGAGAAACCTCTGGTAGTCAAATGTCTGTATGAGGACCGGGGGAACAAGAAGATCTCCTACAACAACGCGAGGTTATGCACCTACGATGGCCTCCGCAAACAGGTGTGTCATTAGCTTTACCTGGTTCAGCGGGTCGCAGGGAGGGTGTCGAACCAACGGTTAGCTCAACTCTAACCTCATGTACGTTTGCGTGGACCTGGTGAATGCTGCGTCGTTCTGTGTGGTATACCTGCCGTGCGACTCGCTACCTCATGATAAACTGGACTGACCTCCGTCCAGATAGAGAAGACCTATTGTCTGAACGGCACACCCTTCCATATTGCCTACGACGACGATGACTCCGAGACGAACTTCATCACGAACGAGGCGGACCTCACAGAGGCCATAAATTACTTCAAGCCGACCGTGAGCGACGATGCACCTCTCTCATCCGCTGCTTCCATCCTCTCCGGCCGGAGTTTCCGCCAGTCCAAGATCACTTTGAAAGTCAAAATCCTGGTCGATTATGATGGCATCAGCCTGTCTGATACCGGATCTCTCATCAGCCTTGAGGAGTACAGGAGTAGGAATGGAAGTGGATACTCGCTTTCGCGGTCGTCCATGCCGGCCCATGAACTGGAGGATGATGCGATCACTGTGAGCTCCAAGGATGTCGGCTCCAGGTACGAAAGCTATCTCGGGGGCAAGGGTACGAAGACCATCGTCGCTGGCCCCTCTCGTGAACCCCTTATCGACCCCTCGGAGCATTGGGACGCCGCGACCGTATCCAGTGCCCCTCGCACTCTCAGCTCCAAGGCTAGCCGGGACCCTGCCCCACGCAAGCAGGATATACTCGCACGCTTCCCAGAGGACCCGTCCTTGGTTTTTGCACGTCTCAAGCAAGAGGAAGAACGTCTTGGATTCTCTCCGGGGCATCTGAATGGCACGTCCACTTTTCAGACAGAGCGGGGTGCCAGTTGGCTCCGAGAACAGAGCGCCCATCTGACCACGCTGGACGGCGATGGTCTCTCGATGAGTGAATTCTCTCTGGAAGACAATCTGTCGCTCGAGTTGGAGAAGAACCAGCATGGCAACTATAGGTACACGCTCACCGGTAGCGGCGGCTCCATTGCATCACAAAGCGTTCGAGACTACAGTTTGGATGACGGTGCTAGTGCAATTCTCCATGATGCGGGGGACAGCATAGCCGATCCAACGGAAAAGATCCTGGACAGCCGTCCTACTTCAATGCAGGCGACTCAATACTCCCATCACCGCTCTTCAAATCCGTTCCTCGGTCCTGGAGAGGAGCAATCAGTCGCGTCCGACTACATCCATCCCGATATTCCACCGGAGGTCCTTTCTTTCCTCAGACCTGAGGGACCTTTGGGGCCGCCTCCAGATCCCACGAGTTGTTCCAAGTGCGGTGTGGTCCTCGACATCATCAAGTATGTCTGCTCGACCTGTGGTGAGAAGAAGTCGCCATCTTCTCCGGGCTCGGGTTCGGTCGGAAACTCGAAGGGCAAGACACGGGCAATCGACATCCAGAGGGAACAGTCATTTCCGTCCTTTCAGGACTCACCCTCCGCTTCCTCTTGGACAGTCGTTGATAGCGGTCGAGGTTCCAGTTCTGGAAGTTCTAAGAGCTCGGACCATCATCCCTCGCGTTCCATGTCGGACAGCACGGTGAACATCGCGTTGAAACCACTCCCGCGCGTTCCACAACTCAGTCCCTCGAATTCCGCTAACGGGTCTGGACGATCAACGGTGAGCTCGCCGGGAATGGATCAAAGGTTGCCTCACGGCTACGAGCTCTGCTCCACCTGCGTGCAAGCGTATGGCGTGCAGCACTCGCTCGAGCTGAGCGCTACTCCCGGATCATCGCCAGGGCCGAGTCACTCTCCGGAAGACGAAGAGAGAGCGCTTTCTCAATGGCGGCGGACTGCGCCGACTCAGAAAGGTGTGCTGCGGCACGCCTACATCGAAAAGAGCTGGACACACAACGGGTGGGAAGACGTTGGTAGGTACTCCGCTTTCCACTGCTGCGCCTGCATGTCAGTCGCGCAGCCGCAGCCCGGCATCGAGTGGACGCGTATGCTGACGGTTGCTCGTTTCGTTCTTGCGTCCGCAGAACAAGGTGGGACCGGAACTTGTCGCTGCTCGACTTGTAACACCATGATTACGAGCCATCGGTACAAGTGCGCCTCGTGCGACGACTTTAACCTGTGTCGGGCCTGCTACAGGTACATGCGCCTGTATTTTGACATCCGCAGTAACAGAGGCTGATGTCCATATAGGCAAGTGCACGAAGTCCATCCTGCGCACGCCTTCCTCCAAGTACCAGACAAGCAAAGCAGTTCGCAGTCTTACACGGCGGGGATGATCGACCAAGCTCGTTTAGCGATGGCTCTCGAGGAGCCGTGTAAGTTGCCTATCAAATACTCCGACCTACCGCGCTGATGATAACTGGGACGATTAACAAGCCATGACGCACGTAGGCGTTCATTGCGCACAGTAAGTCGTCCTACTGTTCGTAGTACGTTTACCGTGTTGACCCGCCGTAGCTGTATGCAGGAGATTGTCGGGGCGCGGTTCCATTGTGCCGTCTGCGAGAATGTCGACATCTGCCAAAACTGCGATGCGGCAGGTCTACCCGGCAATCTGGATTCAGCGGACGGCGGCCACATTTCTTCACACATTATGATCAAGGTAAGGCTTAGAGAAGAGCGTGCCCTTACAGCGACTGACCTGAGCCGATCCTCGGGCAGATACCCCATCCTATCCCCACTGCAGATGTGGAGTCGACCAGCCAAATGGCACTCAAGCTGTGGACCCGTGACGGCCCTCACTTGCAAGTGAACGGCACGAATGGGCATGCGAGGCGCAACTCCTTCGGCTCTGCATATTCTCACACTGTTCTTGGGACGGGCACGCGAGCCGACGCTGGTGCTGCTTCTCTCGACCATGGGGTCGCTTGCGACGGGTGTGCACAGGTGCGCTCCGTTCATCGTCTAGAGTGTCACTGTAACTCAACAACCTCACCATGTATCATAAGCCCATCGTAGGCGTGCGCTATCAGTGCGCCAACTGCCCATCGTATCCGAAGTCAGTCAGCCTGGTGAGTACCGAATCTATACCTACCTATACAACGACGCTCTGACACACGTCGACACTGTTAGTGCGAGAGGTGTGAGGCGCGGTCATACGCTTTGCACGATCCTTGGCATGTCTTCTTCAAGCTGCCCCGACCCCTGGATAGGCCACTTGTCCTACAGCCGCCTTTGCCGAGATTGTATGTCTGCTCACAGCTGTCAGCTTCACAATCTGCTGACACTTCGAACAGGTATAAGACGCCTGCGGGTCCTGCAGGCGGTGCCTTCAACGCGGTAGACCCCAAAGGTACGCGTTCGCGCAAACATCATCAGAGAGTCGCTGTGCTCACCCGCGACTGAGCAGCCTACCTGCGCAACCTCATGCATCAGTTCGCTGTCTGCGACCGCTGTATGTCGCACATCCGCGGCGAATGGTTCCACTGTGCATACTGTCCAAAGGACCTGTGCGACAGCTGCGCGGAGGTCGACACGCACGACCCGACCCATCTGTTCATCGTGTTCAAGTCCAACGTCAACATGCAAATCTTCCGGTACGTCCAGCGTTCCAAAAGTGTAGAGTATATTACTTTTGCTTGGGTACTGACCTCGAATATGTAAGCAGGAGATTCATGAACGAGGAAGACCCGTCGCGCAGTCCACCGCTCATCTCCTTCCCCGTGTACACCTCCTAGCGAGCATCTTAGCACTTCCGTTGTCGGCACGAGCCTAACAACTTGTATCGCTCTCCTGCTGTTTTGTCGTCACATTCCCATGCGCAGCTGCTGTATCAGTTTAGTCCCAATATATTGTATACTATCGACGACCCCGCTCAGCGCGAGGTGCACTACGTAAGGTATCTAAGATGTGAGTGAGGTCGTCTACAGGTCTGGATTGAGGTCAAGGTCGAGATCGAAGAATTGCTGCTGTTGGGGCGGTGGCCGGTGGTCTAGACGGTACGGGTTCGCTGCCATACGCGTAGGAAGCTCGACTTGTGGGGAGATGGTAGGGGCTATGATGCCGTCAGTACCCCTTATCCAACATGAGACCTCGAAGGAGCAGGAACTTACGCTTTCCCACCGAGTGCGTCTCACCGAGGATCCCGAGGGGCGCCTCGTCGTTCATATGTCCGCGCCGCATCTTCTCCTCGTTGGGGAACGGCGGGAAGAAGAGCGGCGGCGGGGGTTGGCCGGGCGCGAGGTCGGGCATGTTTGGCGGCGCGGAGGTGAACGCGGAGAGGCTCTGCGCGTACGCGAGGAGTTCGGGGTAGGGAATCGCAGCTGCACGTCCGTCGGGGAAGGACGCATTGAAGCATTTAGGGAACGTCTCGACGTGAAGCCACAGAAAAACGCGACGTACCGGCTTTCGCCTCTTCGATGGCCTTTATTCGCTCCTCTCCTTCACGGATGATCGCGTCGAGCTCGCGGCGACCCTCGTCCAGGGTGCCCACGACATCGCGCCACCGCCGGTCGAGCTCGAGGACTTCTTCCTTCAGCCGTTCGATCCGGCGCTGTTTCACCTGGTGCGTTTGTGCAAGTCGCACGGCCGCCGCAAGCTGGGCGTCGACGGCGAGTAGTTCCGAGACGGAGGGTGGCGGGGGCGGGCGATTCTGCGGGGGACCGAGGGAGAGAAAGAGCGTATGCGAGAGTGATTGTAGGCGGCTGAGCGGTTCGAGCAGGATCTCGGTCATGGGCGCGGAAGATGGTGGGTTAACGTCGCTTCCGGCGGGTAATGCATGGGATGGTTGCTGAGTCGTGTAGGACTGCGAAGGCCCGCCGAAAGCAGACTGGGAAAGCGCGACCTGGTTGGTAGTTTGGGACATTGAATGCAGACTTGGCTGGGACGACGGCCCCGGGTATGCAGCGTACGACATCTTTGAAAGTCGCTCAGAGAGTTAGTGCGACTGTAGTGAAGGGTAGCCTGCTCGAGCTCGCGGGTTTGTCGTGCTGAAGGGTTGTCATCTTATCTTATCTTATCTGTTACACCAAACCCGCGCGCTTGCGACCACTTGCAAGATGCAAGTTGCTGCTGACCACCATCTTCCGTACTGTGATGCTATCTATCCGTTCATCATTCAACGTTGCCGTTATTGTGTCTGTTTCTGTCTGCATTGCTCTTGAGACGCCCTGAATGCCTCGCTGATTAACGGGGTTGCCGGCCCATATAGCTCGCTGACGTCGACCACGCTTGAACGTGTCGTTCCGATTCCGAGACTCAATGCCGGAAGGCTGCTGGACGGCCAGGAGCGGAGACCCCTCATTGTTATCCGGTGATGTGTGGCGCATTGACTTGAACCTTGCAATATGTATACAGTACTGATCGATGGTCGAGGCATTCATGCATGCCAAGTATGTTGCTGTCGCTGTGCACCCATCGGTAAGTTCACGGCCTTATTGTGTGGTATACTTCCTAGAATATGTTCTGATTCGCTCGTTCTGACGCGTCCTTGTCGGCATGTCCCAATGACATGCGCTCGCCAGCATTGGGCTCAGCGCATGTAGGCGCTGCAACGTGTAATTGCGAAGCTCGTCCGATGACCAGACGTGCATGCTGTCCCTCGTTCCTTGAACCCTCATGCAGCGCAGCATATCCCAATCTTGTGGCATGAGGACAATAAACGTGCGAAACACTTTGCAGCCTCCAGGAATAAGTCGTCTGAACTTCGTGAAACGCTGCGCACCGGCGAGACCCCGCGCCTGACAGTACTTGCGCCTCGAAGCATGCGGCTAAAGCCTAAGCGGGTCAGCTCGACACTAATCTCGGTTGTCGCCCTCGAACCATATCATGAGGGACGTCGGTACTTTGTAGGAGGGGTTGTTGGTGCTTATTTGCACCGGTGTGATGTCCAGCCGCAGCGACGAAGTACAGCATGGATAAGCGCCCATATACTTGCATGTTTTCGATTGCGAGCCAGGCCAGGGCGCAGGTATCGGCAAGCCTTCGTCTCGTTTATTGCATCTATGGCATGGTGTTTGTTGGTCCATGTATCTCCAGCTCTAATCATAACAGTCCCCACCTTCACCCCGCTCTTCGCGTCCCGCGGCAGCTGCTTTGAATCTAGCACCTCGTCAACTCGAACGTGTGGTACCGTAGTGCCTTGGCAGGCCACTCCAGACCTTCCCTCAGCGAGCCGCTGCAAGTCGCTCAAGCAGACAATTATCCAGAGGAGCGCACGGTACCTGTCAAGAGGTCATCTTCCGGTCGTCAAGGAGACTTATTGTAGAGGCGCAAGAAGCAATGTCCTGCGAGGCCCGGCGGCGTCAGCCATCAAACGAGGCTGGCTGCTAGAAGCGCATATCGATCGAGGTATCCCGAGTAGCCGCCGGCTAGCGTGCTTAAAAGCGTTCGAGGAGAGATGCTTCTAGCGCATCTGCACTTACGCTCACTCGTCGCCTCAAGCATTCCGGCATGTTGGGACTCGTTAAGTTCACTGCCGTGCTCGCGGTGCTCGTACCGCTCGTCGCCACCCAGTTGCCTCCGACCCCGAGCAGCTGGCCTGAAGACTACCCCGGCAAACCGTCGGGTGACTACAGTCCAGAGTGGCAAAATTGTGAGCCTCTGGTGCTCATGTATGTCACTGTACGGTCGGGACTGACATGGTTTNTTTTCACTAGATTTTTGAGGTAACGGAGGCTTTGCCCGGCATCAACTTCCCATTGCCCCACAGTTATGCGGGCAACATCGGCGTGAACCGGCCAGACCATCCCAACAACACGCTCTTTTTCTGGGCGCTCGAGAAAGAGAACGGCTCCTTGACCGTCGGAGCCGATGAGCGAAGCGATGTCCCTTGGGGCATCTGGTTGAACGGAGGGTAGGCGTCCGGGTCTATGCACTGTTCTCTCCATCCTTGCGGCTGACGCATCTCCGCACACAGCCCGGGGTCGTCTAGTATGCTCGGCTTTATATACGAAGTGGGTTTCGCTACACCGCTCCTCGGCTATACCGTCTCTAACCTGTTCCTTCACAGAATGGACCAATTCGGATCGGTCCCGACGGGTCGCCGAGTCAGAATGAATACAGCTGGGACCATGTGGCAGATTACATCTGGATTGACCAACCTGTGTGAGTGCTCAGTGGTTGTCCAACAACCAAGCACTTGCTGACGTTCTTCGTAGCGGAACCGGGTGGTCCACTACCGACTCTGATGGTTACGGTCAGTTGAGTCTGCTAGTACAGACTTGCATACAATTCAACGCTATCATGCCACAGTACACGACGAAGATGAGATGGGACGCGACTTTGTACGTCATGCTCCAGCCATCACGCACAGTCATCGCTGACAAGGTGATAGATGGGTTTCTTGGATAACCTCGTGAAGGTATTCCCCAGCTTGAAGACCCGACCACTTTATCTCACAGGGGAAAGCTATGCTGGGACCTACATTGTGCGCCTCTCTATGCTATCCCGTAATTCAGCCCCACTCATTCACGCGGGACTCGAATAGCCCTACATCATGAAGACTTACTTTGGCCTATCTGACCCTCCGGTCAAAATCGTAAAATTCGCCATTGGCGACGGAACCGTTGGATCCGAAGCCACCTGCCAGCTGCTCCCCACGGTGAGTGTTGCTTTGCAGAAAGGCGCACAGTGTGACACGGCCTTGACTGTCCTACCCAGGTCTCCATCCTCGAGACCTATCCGCAATTGATCGGATATGACCCGGAGGTGTTTGAGTGGTTCAGGGAGCAGTAAGATCACATTCCGAGAATGTATCGACCGCCTCGCCATGCTGACGGGTTAAGCAGGGAGCACTTGTGCGGCTACGATCTGAACCTCACATATCCTCAGGATGAGCACTTCCCGGACCTGCAGATTGTCAACCCCACCGACCCTAATAGGGCTGGTTTTGTCGGCCTCGCGGCGCGCAAGACGCTCTTCGGCAGTATGACACGTCTGGCTATTCCTGGGACTGGCACGCACACCATACGCGCCATCGAGGAACGCACGAGCCATGCGCGGCGTGGTGCGGGTGTCGATGCCGCAATATTGAGAAGTAGCGAAGCCGCTTCTCAGATTGCGAAGCGCGATCTGAGCTTCAGGACGAACGGCACTATCGACTCGTGGTACGGGTGCTATTTATTCGATGAGATGCTCGAGTACGCGTTGAATTATTCGTACCCTTGGAGTGAGTCACATCGCCCCCGCTTTCCCTCACTCTTTTCCACGCGACCACTTACGTCCGCACCTCTCTCCTCACAGACATCAAAGGGAACTCACAGACTTGGGAAGGCTTCGACGTGAGTTTCGCCATGTCATATTGTATCATTGTTGCTGATCTTTGCCGGTTATCGCAAGGTATACCAAATTCCTGACGCCCTCGACCCCGAGTCGCCGATCGACGGTAGCTCATTTTTCAACGGTCAGTCCATTGTCGCGAGAATATTCCGGCTCTTATTCATGTGGTGCATACAGACCCGCAAGCGCGTGCGGCGTTGCATGCCCCAACGAGTAAAGCTTGGGCCGGTGGGATTCCCTACCCATTCTTGGGCGACCCCGTGGAAGGAATTGACCCCAGTGAGCATCCTGAGACTGTTCTGTTTAAGGTCATCGCAATGCTGACGGTCTTTCAGGTGTTGAGTGCGTCTTTGAATGTGCTGGTGGCTGTAGCGCACATCCATTGACCAGACTGAACAGACCTATGGCATTCCTCGACGACCTTGCCGCCAATGCGTCGGCGCACAACATCCACGTAGTGCTCTACTCCGGTAACGACGACTCGCTACTTGCACATCGTGGAACCGAAGGTTCGTTCCTTCCAACGAGTGCACTTGCCTCATGACCACTGATCAAGCACTGCAGTTGTCATCCAGGTATATGTGAATCGTAGGGGCTCCAGCTGAGCGCGAGCACTGACTGTGCATCAGAATACGACCTTCGGAGGAATCCAGGGCTTCACGAGGAAGCCGTCTACGCCCTGGTATGATGATGCAGGTAATTTCGCCGGCATTGTGCATCAGGAGCGTAACTGGACCTACGTCCTCGTCGATGGCGCCGGCCACCTGGTCGGCTATAACTCCCCTCCCAAGGTGAGGTATTACTGTATTTGAAGTCTTCCACGATTGATTGATTGACCTGCTCACTTCGCGCACTAGGCCCTCACCCTCCTTCGCGAGTTCATCATCGGCAACAACCAGACGGGTCTCGTAACCCAGGTCAGTGGCCTTGTCGAGGTGCTCGGTGGAGAAGACGCCGCGCTCGCCGTCGATGCCATTCCAGGTACTTCCGGGATCTTCATCGGGTCGGTGACGACGCAGTCGACGGTTCAGTATCCTGGTGCCACCATCGCCGCGTGGGAGAGCTACATCGCGACCGCGACCGCGACAGCCATCCCAGGTTCGGTCAAGGGCGTCGATGCAAAGCAAAACAGTGCCTTGAGGCTGGGTGCCGCAGGTGCGGCGACGCTTCTTGTTGGCATGTCTTTCCTCGGCTGTTTGATTTTCTCTGCTTGATGTATCGGAGTGGTCCGTTCGGGCGTTAGCCGCTAGCTGGGCTGCGGCTTTCTGAAGTTGCATCGGTTTCCGTCTCGGGTTTCTTTTATGGCTACTTGATCTGCATTCATGGCTCTGGCCGGCAATTTTGTACATCTATCAGTCTCTATCAGTGTATCATACAATTATGAACGAAGGCATGCATCACTCAGCAAACCCACGGCAAACTCGGGGATGTCTCGACATCATCACAAGCCATGTGGCAAGCGTTCCTTGTATTAAGTTCCGTAACAACGGCCTGGTGGTCTAGTAGTATGATTCCTTCTTCGGGCTTCGAGCCAGGGATTTCGCGAGGGGAAATAATGTATCTACACTCTAATAATACATCGCGGTGCTTTAACAGCCGTCCGCAGGTACCGAGGAGGAGGTGCCCCGGCTCATCACTGGAGTGTACTCGCGTGAGTGGACGCCGTTCGCAGAATGCGAGGGGGATTATTTGATGAGAGGGGAAAGAAATGCGACCAAGAAGTTCCCCGTCAGAATCGTGCCAGTACTTGTATTCCCCTTGTTTTCGCTTTGACAGGAAAGTTTCCAACTACTTCGAAGATGTATCAAGGAACAAAGGAGGTTTGCCGTGGCGGTGGTGGGTCCAGTCTGTGCACTGGTACGTTGAGAACCCAGCTCCTGAGGCCTGAGGAGCTGATGGCCAGATTGGCTACAAAAAAAGATCGGGGCCTGGCCGGGAATTGAACCCGGGACCTCCTCCAAATGCTTCGACGCCCTAAGAAGGAATCATACTACTAGACCACCAGGCCATAATGGGGTGCTCCTTATTAAGTACATGTCCGTACCCTTCTGGTCTTCTGCTGGTCTCAAGCCTGTGTGTATAACATGTTTTCCTGTGCTCGGAGACTTAACGCCCGCACAAGACCACAAGGAACAAAAACGGACATGCCATTGACTAAGGGTAACCCCATCATGGCCTGGTGGTCTAGTAGTATGATTCCTTCTTAGGGCTTCGAAGCATTTGGAGGAGGTCCCGGGTTCAATTCCCGGCCAGGCCCTTTTTGCTCCATAAAGCCACTCCGAGGTGTGGCCTTTAATTATCTGTTTTTGCCCGATGACTATACGTACTGTAGCCTATTAGGCCACAGCGTCGCTGACTTTGGGCCTCTGAGGTTACAGTACTTAACAGGTTTGCGCCTGTACGCTCTGTTGGGATCAATGTGTGAGAGGCAGGGTCCGGTATTCACATGTAACCGGTGGCAGCACGGTTTGGGACGCGCTCGACCGACGCGGGGTAAATGGGGAGAGGCGGAAATATAAGTATCGGACCTTCGTCCTCGGCCTCCTTCTCTTCGCCATGTTCTCCTCCAGACTGCCCCGTCTCGCCTGGTCATCGTTGCGCTCGATGTCCAACGTCGCCTTTGCTACCACGCGTCCCCTGCAGTGGAAGCAGCTCGCGCCTCCTCCTCTCCCCGGGCCGACCTTCGCGGCCCAATCATCGCTCCCGCGATTGCCCGTCCCCGCACTGGCGGATACTTTAGCCAAACTCAAGGAGACCCTTAAGCCCATCGCGTGGTCGGAGAACGAGTACGCGGACGCGGTGAAGGTTGTGGACCAGTTTGCAAATAGCGACTATGCGCGCGAGCTCCAGCATCGACTGGAGCAGCGTGCTGAGGAGCCAGGACGGTTGCATTGGCTCGAGGAGTGGTGGGATGACTGGTCGTACATGGGCTTCCGAGAGTCTGTGAGTTATCCGCCTTTACCTATGTTCTTGGAGTCATTCTGACCGACACTGATGTGTTTTTGTGTGCCATGCAGGTCGTAGTTAATGTCTCCTACTATTGTACGTCGAGCACAATCCGCCGTTTTATGGTCTTATGAAGCCATCCTCGTCTCTAGATGGCTTCAAGGAGCATCCCGCACATCTCCCGCAAACTCCATTGCATCGTGCCGCATCCATTGTGCGTGCTGTGATGCTCTTCCGCGAGCAATTCAAGCTTGGCCAAGTACCTTCGGAGCGAACCAAGGAAGGCCCTATATGTATGGACAGTTGGAGGTACATACATCGAAATTGTGATGCACAATTCATATAGAGTTTCACATACTCACTGCTGCACTGCAGGTGGATGTTCGACTGCTGCCGAGTCCCAGGACCTGGCGTTGACTGGTGCGTGAGCCATGCAAAAGCAGGAGACAACGGGCGGTCCGGACATGTCGCTGTTCTGCATCGTGGACGTGTCTGGAGGCTCGACCCATGGCAGAACGGACAGCTGCTCTCACTGGATGAGCTTCAGAGGTTGGTCCCATCAACTGCACTGAAGCGAATCTCTCATAACTCGTCGTGTGCACAGGCAAATCCAGCACATCTATGACAACACTACCCAGGAGTTTCCAGGAGTAGGGGTGCTCACAGCGTCAAATCGCGACGTCTGGGCGAAGGTATACAGCCCCATTTCCACTGCCGAGACAGCCAATTAAACCCGGGATGTCTTGCAGGATTACCGCAACCTCGCAGCGGACTCACATAATGCAGACATCATCAATTCCATTCACTCAGCGGCGTTCGTACTGTGCTTAGACACCGAGTCCGCGCCCACGCTCGTGGATCACAGTCGTGTACTCTGGCACGGTGCTGTCGATACCCAATCAGGCAGCGCGCGCCCGCGACTTGGCCTGCGTAACCGCTGGATGGACAAACCGTGTCAGTTTGTCGTCCTCGCCGACGGCAAGGCCGGATTCGTAGGCGAGCACTCTGTGATGGACGGCACGCCGACCGTCGCGCTGTGCGATCACGTACTTGACTTGATCGCCTCGCCCGACTTTGCGAGCTCTTCACCTTCCAGCGCATCTTCTTCCGCATCGCCCCCACAACCGCTCGATTGGCATGTTTCCGCAGAAACTCAACAGGCAATCGAGGCAGCAACCGACGCGGCCACCGCGCTGGTCACCTCGCAAGCGCTCAACGTCGTACGCACGCCGTATGGCAAGGCGGCGATCAAGACGTTCGGGGTATCCCCTGACTCGTGGACGCAGATGATCGTGCAACTCGCGTATGCGCGCCTGCTCCGCTCGCTGGGACAACGCCGCCAGGGCGGGACGTACGAGGCCGCGTCGGTGCGCAAGTTCCTCAAGGGCCGCACGGAGGCGATCCGCGTGGTGAGCGCCCAGTCCGACGCGTGGGTGCAGAGCATGGACGACGCCAGTGCAGACGTGGCGCGTAGGCTTGAATTGTTCAAGGAGGCTGTGAAGGCGCATGGCGCGTACGCGCGCGCGGCTGGTAATGGGCAGGGCATCGACCGGCATCTGCTCGGTAAGCATTATAGTTGCTGCACTTTGAAACCAACTCAATGCAACTGTCCTGTAGGTCTCCGCCTGTTGGTGAAGGAGGGCGAACAGATGCCTGCGATGTTCTCGGATCCGGTCGTCAAGCGCTCCAGCTACTGGGTGCTGAGCACGTCCGCGATCTGGTCAAAGCACTTCGGTCCGTACGGCTGGGGAGAGGTACTGTCATCTCCGCTGTGGTAACGCGCATGCTCACGCCTGCTCTGTGAAGGTCGTACCCGACGGCTTTGGCGTCGCCTACATGACCGGCTTCGACGACTACTTGCAGTTCACGATCACGTCGCGCACGGAGATGCCGAATGCGGAGTTCTGCGCTGAGCTGGAGCGCGCTGCGAAGGACCTCTACGACCTGCACGCGCAACATTCCTCGAGTGCGAAGGCGAGGCTGTGACGATTTCCATTGTTGGGTTTCACTGGGTTTGGTCTTCGCTTCTTGGTACAGGAATGTTTGAGAATCGCTGCACTCACGTACTTACGGCGAATGTAGATGCAACGAATTTGAATGTATGATACCCGAATCATGGGGATGGGGCATGAAGCCTGAAGACTTGCGCTGAACCTGAGTTGAACTCGCTGTTTCCTCCATATTACGACTGCAGGGTCTCAATCGCTCCGACATCGTGCATGCTCTGCAATATGCGCTATGAAGCACTCTCTATTGAGTCTTGATATCTCAGCTGCCAGATCTGTGCATAGCTTATGTAGTAGCTCTGTACAATGTACTTCTGGTGAGCAGCTTTGGCGGTATGCAAGCAAGGCGACAGAGGGCGAAGGTCAGCCGGTACTTGATAGAGCTGCCACTGGAATTATGGCAAAGTCCGAAGGAGAAGAAAGGCTGCCTTACAGAGACGCTCCGATCGGATCTGTTGTATTATGACTGTATCAGTCGGCGACCCTGCCAAGTCTGGCAAACATCGTTCCTAATCCTCTGCTGTTCCACTCAGTCTGCATCCTGCTGTGCACCTCACCGTGTATCAATGCGCCCACAGTGAGCTCCTTGAATCCTTCCGTGGTAGTCTGTAGAGACCAGTTTGTTGAGCAAGCAGGCAGTAAAGCCGACATTTGTGCATGCGGCACAGGTTGAGTGGAGAAACAGCATGCCAGCTTCGCGAGGAACAACCGATCAAGTGTGCTCGCGCTTGGAAACATGTCGCCGCCAAGACGATGTTCATCCCGGGAAATTCATACAAGCGAGCCTTCGTCGGCTCGACCGCGCTCTCCCTCTTCCCCTTCGCCATCGCTGTCTTGTTCACCCACCATCATCTGGCAACCCGCCAGCGAACCTCCCACTCCTTCCCTTGGCATCTCCTTCCCCTCTTTCCAAAGTCGCATCGAGAGTTGCGCCCCTTGCGGCTTTCTGAACTCCCCCAAGCATTCTTTGGTCTGTACCCGCTGCAGCCATGTTCTCCCTCCCTGCGCTGTCCGCTCTTTTAGCCGCGACGCTCTCTCTCGAGCTCGTCGCCGCCCACGGCCCAGATGGCCACCACCACGCCCACCGCGGGCTTCACAAACGTCAGAACACTGTCCTGGCTGCTGCTTCCAGCGTTGCATCTGGGACGGTGTCTGTCACTGTCACTGCAAGCGGCACTACCGCTAGTGTTATTGGCCCTGCTTCTGCCGCACCCACTGGAGCCGCTTCGGGAACTACATCTGCTGCTGCGCCGACTGGCAGTGTTGCTGCGACGACCTCTGTGGCGGCTGCTCCTCCTGCGTCCAGTGCGGACATTGGTACGGGCATTTATGATGTTCCACCCTTGGCAAGCATAACCATGGGCATGCCTTCGGGCCCTCTGCCCTCCCTCACCACCACCTACACCCCTGGAGCCAGCCCCACTTACATATCCGGTGCGCCCCCATTGCCAACGAAGTGTAAGTTTGTACCGACGATGCCTGTGGATATGGAGAATGCTGATGCTCATGATGCCGACAGTCGTCTTCAACGCGGCCGATTGGCCTGAGCTCGACAAAATTCCTCCGACGGGTGAGTCCAATGCAAGTTGGCCATCGTCGTCTGTTACTGAAGACTTTGGAGTGCAGACTCAGACCAGGTGAAGGAATGGCTGAAGGAGCTTGATGGTTACGACATCCCCGACATCACCCCGACTCAGGACGGTTCTTGCGCGGGCGATCCCGCCGCCGCGGCGCAAGCGCAGGAGCGCGGTTGGTGGACCTGTGGTGGCTGGACGTCTGGGAACGACATCGTCTCATGTCCGGACAAGATGACCTGGGGTGTGAGTTTCGATGATGGGCCGGCCCCTTATAGTGAGTCATTTCCTTCATAGAGTGGAGGAGTACGCTCATATGTGTTTGCAGCCCCGTGAGTTCACTGGACGTAGAGCGGCCTAATTTAATCGTTGCTAACATTCAGTAAAGGAAACTCTTGAAGTACCTCGACGACAAGGACATCTCCGCGACGTTCTTTGTCGTCGGCTCCCGTGTCGTGTCCTACCCTGACATCCTCATCGCCGAATACATGGCTGGGCACGAGATCGCCGTGCATACATGGTCCCACCACGTGAGTCTTGCGTAGCAATTCTTCGCACGGGGGATAGATTGTAACTGTCCGAGCGTCGTAGCCTCTAACCGCCATGTCCAACGAGCAAATCGTGGCAGAGTTGGGTTGGACACGTCATGCTATCCAACAGGTCCTCGGTGTCACCCCTACTACGATGCGCGCACCCTTCGGTGACATTGACAACCGCGTGCGCGCGATCTCCAACGCGATGGGTCTGCAACCGATCATTTGGACTACTGGTCCTGGCGGTCCCTTCGACACTAATGGTGGGCCATATGTTGCCTTACGGCAAGCGGCAGCATGAACTGATACGGATGCTTCGACCATTCAGATTGGCACGTCCCTGCTGGCACCGTCACCGGCGAACAGCAGTTCGAGATCTTCCAAAACCTCTTAGGTAACGCGACTATCATGGACAATGGGTGGGTTTTCAAAGATGCATGTATCCTCAGGATGGCCTGCTAATTGACATGCGTCCCGCCGTAGCTTCATTGTGTTGGAGCACGATTTGTTCGAGATCACGGTCGACCTCGCTGTTGGGTACACCCTTGACGCCGCGCTCACGCACAACCCTCCGTTCAAGGTACGGGTTATAGTCTGCGAACCTCTGCATCCTGTGATCTAAAACCTCCTCTCTCTAGCTCGAGTCCATCGGCCAGTGTCTCAGCATGCCCCCCGAGGATCTGTACGCCGAGACGAACACGAACACCTCGAGGTCCACGGCCCACTCGTCGAGCGCTGCTGCGGACGGCAGCCCCGACTCGAACGCGTCCATACGCGCGTTCGCGTCGTCTACGCTCGCGAGCGTCCTTTCTGCCGCTGTCGCCGTCGTGCTTGTTAGCTTAGTGTAGTTAGATTAGTTCAGAGTACTCGGGCTGTAGTCGGACATTGTGAACGTCCGCTGGGAGGACGATATGCATCGACTTATGGTCCACGTGGACCATGCTCGGACTGATACTTACTTAGACATGACAACCTAACACTTTTAGTGCTAATTCACGTCTTGCGCACTTTCATAGGCTCACAGTTTGCGTGATTTGAATAATCGAGAGCATGATAAGATCGAGGCGAGGACGGTGACGGTGAGCAGGTCAAGGTGTACCGCCACCGCTGCTGTACGAGACTCTGGCCTCGACTCCCGTTCTCTACGCACCTGACCTGCCTCTCTGCCTATCCCCTCCTCTCTCCTAGTACGACTCGTTTTCTCTGGAGTACTTCATCGGGTTTGTTACTATAGTTATCGACCGCGCTCTGCGTAATTAGCCGCGACCATGTCGCTCATGAACACCGTCAGAGCCAGTGCGTCGCGCTCTCCGCTACCCCATGCTGATGTGCCAGTGCTGAACGGCCTCTGCTTGATTCCTTCTACCTTGCGCCAACCTGGGGTGCTTTGCGACCCCAATCTCATGGCGAATGCGCAGAGTTCTTGGAGGCGATCCGCTCCGTGAACCCGCCGGGGCGATGGAAGATCCTTGTGGTGGACGAGCACTCGCAGCGGCTGCTTGGATCCGTGCTCAAGCAGTTCGATATCCTGGAGGAGAACGTGACGCGTACGTCGCTATTGCTGTCTTTGTGCTACTGTATGACAGCTCACCGTATCCTTGCTCTCACCTCTCCGTGGACCGTGCCATCCGGATGGCTCCCTTCTTCACGGTGTGTCACAATATCTACGATCGCGGGATACTGCCCCTCCTATGACCGCGCCCCTCCTATGACCGCCTCGACGCGTCGGGTCGTCCATGGGATGCAGTTATCGAGTCTATCACGAGCCACCGCGAGCCGCAGCCGCAATTCGAGGCGATGTACCTCCTCATGTCTACGTCACAAAACGTAGACAGGATCATCCGGGACTTCTCTAATGGACACCAGCAATACGCCGCCGCACACCTGTTCTTCGTTGACGGTACGTGCGTGATTGACTTGTCCTTGTTACCCGCTGTTACCGTCCATACGACAATCGAAGTCGTCGACTGGGGCACCACGCTGCAAGGGCCTCGCAAAATACTCATCTGACACAACTCATCAGGTCTTGCCGAGCATCTCTTCGAGCGCCTCACGTCATCCCCGGCTGAGCCGTATTTGAAGGCGTTGCAGGAACTCTTCATCAACTTCTGGGGTGTGTCCTCTTCACTTGCCTCTATGCGCGTGAGACTGAGAGGACCATCGAACCTATTGTGGCGCAGCGATCGAGGCGCAGGCGTTCACTGTGCGCAATCCTGGCACGTTCTTCAATATTTACAGCCCTCCGCGGAGCGACACATCTTTCAAGCCTATGCGTGATCGGCTAGACGAAGAGCTTCGGTACATGAGCAGGATGGTTGGCAAACTTGACCTACTAGAGGTTTTTTTGCAGCTACTAACCACCGCCGCTGGCCATCTTCAATAGATCGCGAATGTGTGTCTGACGCTAAACGAGTACCCTTACATCCGCTATTACTCCCCCTCACACCATCCGCCCCTCGGACCCCTCCGACCACACGCAAGCACACGACCGCCTCCGCCGGCCGAGACGACCAGCCGATGGCGAACGAATCTCGCGCGGGGATCCGATGCGCGCGCGTACGAGAGTGTCGAGGGCGACTACGTCGCGAAAGTGCTCGCGTTCATGGTGCAGCAGCATCTGGACGAGTATAAGAAGGCGAACCCTGACTTTCCGAAGCAGTCGGACCCGCCGCGGCCCAGGGGGACATTGATCGTGACGGACAGGTCGATGGACACAGTGGCGCCGCTGTTGCATGAGTTCACGTATCAAGCGATGGCAAACGACTTGCTACCGATTGAGGATGGGTCGGCCTACCGGTATGTTTTGGTCTTTTAGAATACCTACTCAATGCCTCCACCGGCCTGAACGAATCCGTCAGGTACAAATTTCAAACCGCGGTGGGGACATATGAGGACAAAGTTGCGACGCTCTCAGACGCAGATAGCGTTTGGGTGGACCTGCGGCACATGCACATGCGGGAGGCGATCGACAAGCTCATGGCCGACTTCAATCAGTTCATGCAGGACAACGCGGGCTTCAAGGGGTGCGTGTTTCGTTCTGTATTCCGCGTCATTCTGTCTTTTCTGACGTTCCGCTTCTATCCTTTTAAGCGAGGGCGCAGCAAACTTGAACGACATGAAGGATATGCTTGCTAATCTACCCCAATATCAAGAGCAGCGAGAGAAGGTTGGGATATCGACTTCCCGCACCGCCGGGTGTACAGTCTAAGCCACTGACCTGGGACACTCTTTCCTAGTTCTCACTGCACCTGAACATGGCGCAGGAGTGCATGGCAATCTTCGAGCGCGACAAGCTGCCGGCGGTCGCCAACGTTGAACAGGTACGCGAAAGATCATCTGACATACATCAGAAAATGCCTCCCAATGCTGATTCACGACAAACTGGTAGAATTGCGCCACCGGGGTGACTGCAGAAGGCAAGGCGCCGAAAACACTTGTCGAGGAGATGGTTCCGCTGCTGGACAGCCGCGATGTAGTGTGCGTCATACAAGTTTCTCGGAGGCTATAGTGCGTACGCTGACGTAGGGAATTGATTGCTTTTCCGCCCCATGTCCGGTCGTCGTTGTGGGTCTGATCTGGCTTGGTCTACACGGTGCGTTCTCGTGACGTACCGCGCGGCAGTAACACCAACAAGGTCCGCATTATCGCGCTGTACATTCAACACCGCGACGGAGTATCGGACGAGGATCGCCGGCGGCTCTACCAGCACGCGCGGCTCACGCTCGCTGAGCAGGATGCTGTGAATGCGCTCGTCCACCTCGGCGTGAGGATCACGAGAGTGAGCAGCTCGTATGCGTTGGTTTTGCCATATCATGCCGATGCTGATTGATATACTTCTGCATCAGCAACCCGGCGATAAGGACACGAAGAAGAAGATCAAACAGAAGCCTAGCAACGAAGAGGAATACGAGCTCTCACGATACAAGCCTGTACTGCGTACAGTGCTGGAGGTATGACGACATAGCCCACCGCCGTTGCCCTCCATAGCTGATTTGTCCCGACTGCTAGGAACATGTCGGTGGCAAGCTGGACCCGACACTGTTCCCCTATGTGAGGGACGCACCGTCTGCGGCGCCGGCACCGAGCAGCCTGCGGTCGAGTCCGGCGATTCAGCCGGTGGTATCGCTACGAAGCCAGAAGCCGAACTGGCATAAGGCGGCGCGGGGCACGAACACGCAGCAGGACAACCGCCAACGCATCCTCGTCTTCGTGGCCGGAGGGATGACGTATTCCGAGATGCGCGAGGCGTATCTGCTTTCCAAGTCTCTGAACAAGGAGATCATCATTGGTGCGTTCCGTGCAGTGTACTCTGTGCGCGTTTGATCGCGCTCTTCCGTTGTGGCTCATGTCTTGTTGCTGGCGGTCGACAGGTTCGACGCATCCGGTCACGCCGCGGCAATTCGTGGACGACCTGAAGGTTCTCGAATTGGGAGGGGTAGGGTCGAAGGCGCTCCCTAACGGGCTGGGTGAGACGAACGCACCGCCGCGGCCGCCGCAGGAGATTTACGACCAGAAGTACTTCACGCGCGACGCGCCGCCTCCGCAGCGTGCTGCGCCCGCCCCTTCGCCCGCGCCCTCCAAGGAGAAAGGGCGGCTACTGCAGCGGCCATCCCCCGTTCCGTCCAACGCGGGGTCGACCATGTCGGTGAGCAGTTCGAGCTACGGCGGGGAAAAGGAGGGAGCGGAGAAGAAGAAGAAACATCGGTTCTTGCGGTTCTGAGGTGGGACGTATGAGGCGTGTATATCTTATTTGTTTGTGTTCGTACATCCCTGCCTTTGCGGGCGCGGCCCGGGTATACCACGGACTATGTGTTATGCGAGGAATGACTTTAGAAGGGGATGGTGTTTTTTGGAGCTGCCACCGACGTCAGTGATATTTCTCGGGGTGAGCATCAGTCTGCGCGCGAGTCTCGTGCCGGCGCTAGTTTCTGGATTCTACAGCCATCGGCGTTCTCGTCCTCCTCGTCCTCGACTTCCATCGTCCTCCCCGACCTCAACCACTGCTTTGGCCGCCATGGACAGGCCAATCGGCCCCCGAAAGCCCGATAAGCGCAACGCCGCATATGAAACCATCTTCGGCAGGCCCAGTGCAACCCATCATCATCCTGGAGGTCCCGCTCCTCCCGCAACTCCGTATTCCCCCTCCCCACAATCGTATCAGTACCCCCCGCCAGCAGGCCAAGCTTACCCATACTACCCCCAATACGGCTCACAGCTCGACCGCAGGACATCCACATCGTCTTTCAGGGCCCCTTCGATCCAATATCCTCCACAACCGGGCTCAACACAGGCATCGCTTAGGCAACCTTCTTATTACCCCACCCCCGTCCCTTTCAACTCCCAACTCCCACCACCTCCTCCGGGAGTGCAACAACCATATCTACCGCAGTATCCCCAGCAGCCACAGCAACAGTATGCCTACGCGAGATCGCTAGCTCCCCCGTCCATCGTCACCCGTGCACGGTCGGTCGGGAATTCCCCCGGTATAATCGCACCTCTCCCGGAGGAACCACCAGATCCCGGTCTGGAAGAGCTCACCGCCAAGGGTCTCACTCCGGCGCAGGCATACCAGGTGCAGGTCTATAGGAATAACCCGACCGGCAATCAGGTGAGCAGAATGGCAGAATGCACCTCCCCTTGGAACCACAGTGCTCAACGCCAGGTAGCCTCCTAATTCATTGCCATCCTCACCACCTGCTCCCCGAGGTCCGCGTCCGTTAAGCACGCCGACGCAACAAACAACATCGCCGGAGTTGCCCCGGATAGGCGTTAACATTGACACAGATGATGGGCGGCTCGGTATTGACTTCAGTGGTGGCAATGGTGACAGTGGCTCGCCTCCAAGCGAACCTGGAACGGAAGAGGACTCGAGTGAATTGCCTTATAGCAGGCCACAGCGCCACTCCACGCCCAACAGTGTTAGATCACGATTATCTGCAACTTCAAACGTGGCCAGCAGCTTCGAGCAAACCCACTTTCCCTCAGCATCCTCCTCCCGCCCATACCCTCTCCAACTGGACACCGCCATGGCCACCGCGCAAGCGACAGGTGCAAGCATATCACCCGCCTCATCTACGCTTGTCGAGGAACCTATCCATCCTGCCAGTCCGCCCCTGCCTGGGCCTTCGGGCCGTCGTTCGTCCGAATCTGCGAAGACGCTGCCCGGACCCGGTTTCCATCGGAATCGAAGCATAAACGACCGTTCAAGATCCATGTCCGTCACCATGTCTCCTCAGCACCGTGCTGCCCTCGAGGGTGCTCGTGCGGGTCGACCACCAGTCCCGTCCATGCAGCCTAGTCGTGATTCGCAGGCGCCGCGCCCACGACGAGCGCCAGTCGTGTACCCGGCGCTCCTATCGCGGGTGGCTGAAGCGTTCAAAGCGCGAATACAGTTGTCTGATCGCGTCAAGGACGGGCTGACATACAAGGATGCGTTTGATGGGCGCGAGGCGGTCGACACCATAGCACACATCATCAAGACGACGGATCGGAACCTTGCTCTCCTCCTGGGTCGCGCGCTCGATGCACAGAAATTCTTTCATGCCGTCACGTACGATCATCGTTTACGGGATAGCTCGCATGACCTGTACCAATTTCGGACGAAGCTTCCTAGCCCGTTCGTCAGTGGCGAGCTCACGCACGTCCCGCACGAACATGACGAGCTCATCAAGGCGCTTGGCGAGCCCCTAATCAACGGCGGGGGAGGTGGTAGTGCAGGTGGCAGCGGCAGCGAGGCAGGCGGGGATGCTTCGAACAAAGAGAGTCCATCACCGTCTGCGGAGGATGACTCCGAGAAGGAGAAGAAGGAGGGTTCTCGGCCTGGGTCACCGTCGCCCTCAGTGGCTGGTGCCTCCTCACCCGTAACCCGGCCTCGGGCTGGCTCGGTATCGTCTGACGACGTGCCCTTGCCCACTGGCGTGTTCACGCTGCTAACAGACTGCTACTCACCCACATGCACACGTGACCAGCTATGCTATTCGATCGCCTGTCCACGGCGGCTCGAGCAGCAAGCGCGTCTGAACATGAAGCCTCAGCGCGAGCTCAAGAAGCAAATTAGCCGCGAGAGCCTAGGGGAGCTTGTGGTATGCCGTCATTGTGTCTCCAGACTCCGGCGTCCATGTCAAAGTGAACTTGTGATTGTTTCTCGTAGGAACCCGGTACGCTGTGGATACACACCGTGCCGCCCGAGGTTGTCGCGAGCGTCTCGGACACGGAGAAGAAGAGGCAGGAGGCAATCAACGAGGTCATCTATACGGAACGTGACTTTGTGCGCGACATGGAATACCTCCGAGATGTGCGCGTTTCCCTCCGCTCTACGTCCCTTTTTGCATCGGAGTTAGCTGACTGGCGGGCGATCGCAGTGCTGGATCAAGCCGCTCCGGGAACAGGACATCATCCCCGAGTCACGGCGAGAGGACTTCATCACGCAGGTCTTCTGGAATATCAACGACATCATCGCGGTCAATACTCGCCTCCGTGACGCGCTTAACAAGCGACAGAAGGCATACGCCGTCGTCGAACAAATTGGGGACGTGCTCCTTGAAGCCGTGCCACATTTCCATCCGTTCGTGTCCTATGGCGCGCACCAGCTCTATGGGAAGTACGAGTTTGAGAAGGAGAAGAGCACGAACCCTGCCTTCGCGCGTTTCGTTGAGGTGAGTTGCCGATCGTGTCCTCGGCGCTGCATGCTTGTCGGACTTGTCCTCTATGCATATGAGCATGTACTCATAATCTCGTCTAGGAAACCGAGCGACGGCCAGAGTCACGAAAGCTGGAGCTTAATGGTTATTTAACCAAGCCGACTACCCGTTTGGCTAGGTATCCCTTGCTACTCGAGGCCGTCTTGAAGCACACACCTGCGGACAACCCGGACAAGACTACACTGCCGAAGGTAGTTGAAATCGTGCGCGAGTTCCTGAAGATGGTCAACACCGAGACTGGCAAGGCGGAGAACCGGTTCAATCTCCTGCAGCTAGACCAGCAGCTGGTTTTTCGACCCGGAGAGCAAGTGGTAAGTCGTGGCCGTGAGGGAGCAAGGATATTCAGGTGGTTCTCACAATCGTCTACGCTACGCAGGACCTTCGCCTACGAGAAGAGGGTCGCGAACTCATCTACAAGGGCGCACTCAAGAAGCGTGGCGGATCGCAAGGCGACGGCGGAGAGCTTATGGTATTCCTGTTCGACCACGCTCTTCTCATGGTCAAGCCTAAGAGCAAGACCGAGCAGTACAAGGTTTACCGCCGGGTATGTCGTCATTGTACATCTCATATCACCATCAAGGCTGAGCCATATGCTATGTAGCCCATACCACTTGAGCTCTTACTCGTCTCCGCACCCGACGAGTTTGCAACGCAAAAGCCGCAGACCAACCGGCAGAAGCAACTTCTCAAGAACGCGCCGCACGCACCCGTCATCCCCATCAAGGACACCAAAGGCGGCTTCTCGATCACGTTTGTGCACCTCGGGCGGAAGTACTACCAGATCACGCTCTGGGCGAGCACCTACGTCAGCCAGCGTAAATGGGTAGAACACATCCAGAAGCAGCAGGAAGTTATGCGCGAGCGGAGCAACGTCTTCGAGACCGTCACCCTCAGCGAAGGCTTCTTCATCGGGGTCAACAAGGTCAACTGCGCGGCTCCTTTCAGTGAGTCTTTGACGAACTATTCTATGCGTAGGCATTGCTCACCGGAGTTTGTTGTAGGTCAGGGCAGGAAGGCAGTGTATGGTACAGACGACGGCGTGTACCTCTCCAATTTGCTTGAGTACAATCGCGAGCCGGTCAAGGTCCTCGCCTTGAAGGATGTTGAGCAACTAGATGTGCTAGAGGAGTACCAGCTCCTCATCGTCTTGGCTGGTGCGTTCACCTCGTCTGTATCACCACCTCTTTTCTACTCACTCCTGCATTAGAGCGGCAAGTTTTGACATTCCCGTTGGATGCTTTGGATCCCCTGGATCCCCTGTCTGGCCTGAAACGAGCGAAGAGGATAGCGTCGCACATATCGTTCTTCAAAGCCGGCGTCTGCGTCGGGAAGACACTGGTCTGCGTTGTTAAGTCCAGTCCCCTTTCGAGCACGATCAAGGCCTTGGAACCGATCGACCAGAACATCCGTGGTCGAAGCAAGCCCACGTTCCGCAAATTGCTGCAGGGCGGCAACGATACGCTGCGCGTGTACAAGGTTGGTTCGCACCGCTCGTGTCTCAGATGAATAGGAGGGCACCTAACTTCCATTCTGCGTTCAGGAGTTCTATATACCTGTGCAGTCCAGCTCGATACACTTCCTAAAGACAAGGCTCTGTATCGGGTGCACAAACGGCTTCGAAATCGTCGATCTGGAGACGTTGGATACCCAAGGCCTTCTCGATCCTGCCGATCAGTCACTGGAGTTCGTCCACAAGCGGGAGAACCTGAAGCCGCTTGCTATCTACCGAATAGACAACGAGTTCCTGCTGTGCTATGACGGTACGGTCTGGTCAACGAAGGAGGATCTGGTCATGCTCATTGATTATTGCAACAGAGTTTGCCTTCTATGTCAACAAGGCTGGCTGGCGATCGCGCAAGGACTTCATGGTTTATTGGGAGGGTAACCCGACAGGGTTTGGTATGTCCTGCGTCTCGCTAACCTCCCGACTGTGGCTGAATGACCTCTGTAGCGCTACACTACCCCTATGTGCTAGCGTTCGAGCCGACATTCGTGGAAATCCGACACGTCGAGACGGGCGCCATGTCGCAAATCATCCAGGGGAACAACCTGCGCTGCCTCTTCGCGGACACGCCGCCATCGACAACTAATAGCGCGAACAACTACTACAACGTCTACCATCAAGGCTATGGGTACAGTCCATACCAGTCGCCAGACAGCGGACGCAACTCCATGACCTCGATGAACGGGTATGGCTCGCAAGCGACGGTACCCTACGCGAACCCGTACGCCCCACGGCCGCCTCTCGGTGCGGGGCGAGATGAGATCCTCATGGTCTCTGATGATCGGGTTATGAGGCTGCAAATGACTGCCTCGGCTCGCGCTGCATTGCAGCAAGGGCCTCCAGGGCAACAGCCACAGCCACAGCCGCCGCCGCCACAACAGCCATTCTACGGGCACTGATGACCCAAAGCCCGCACATCCCATGGATGTTCCCGATGCGAACGCCCTTCACGACGTGACGACCTGCAATCTGTTGTATATCGCTCTTTGTGCCCTTTATCACTTGCTCCTCGGATGACCACGCGCATACCACACGTCTTGCCATGCTCTGTTCGCCACCGCTGTTTTTGCCTTCCTCATTCCACCCTTGACCTACACGAGATTCCATTTCATGCTCACGTGCGGCTGCGCCCCCTCTCCAAGATGCCCATCTTTTCACACTTCTCCATAGCTATTGTCCGCTAAGGGTGAGGCATAGCTATCATTGTACGTCACTAGAAGTGCGATCAACTGTGTTCGAGCTGTAGTCGTTCGCCTATCCCTCCGTGTTCTTCCGTGTCCCCTCTACTTACACCACATATATCTATCCTAACCTGCAATTGTATCCGAACCTCATGCCATATGTTATGATACGCGTAGCTAACACTTATCTGAAGCATAGAGAGCTGCCCACTGGCATCGCGTGCAGTCCCGCGCTGTCCGCCTTTGGAACCCCGTGGAGGTCCACATTCGAAGGCCGTGATCAGACGCTGCATCTACCATGGCTCATAGGGTGCTGTGACATCCGAATGCCAGAGACTCTGCTAGATTTGCTCGGAGCCCGTGCTTGGGGTAGTTCACCGTTCGCCGAGGACTCCCGATGTTTCGTCTCGACCGGCTATTGCCGACATGTTGCATCGGGCTAGCGGCACCTACTATCAATAGTACTACTATGTAAGTCCTGAGGCCTGAGGCCTGAGCGCTGAGCGCTGAGCACTGAGCTTCGAGAATCGACCGAGTCGCCACCAAGTTCGTCTTCGCATACGGCTAGAAACAACGGAGACCGGGCCAGGCTCGGATCCTTGAAGATACAAGTTGATTGATCTCATGCCAGGTTGTACACTATATTCACGGTAATCCACTCAGAATGGGTCCGATTGCAATTTCACTGACGTTGGCTGGAACGATACACCGTAGACTCGATTGATCCATATGCATGTCAAACCTCATGCATCCCTTGATGCTCTACCGCCCGAGCTCCTGGAGAGCATTTTAATCGTTGCAGCCGCGAATGGCGACGCAGACAGCATCGCATCAGTTGCCGCGACATGCAAGTATTTGTTCAACACGGTGTATAAGGCGGCGGATCGCCATCTGTGGCGTTCGTTGTTTCGCACTACATACGACGACCCCAGGAGCCTCTGTTGCCGGGAGGTGACCGGTATGTTTACTGCCGTGTTCTCCCTTGCTCGCCATAGATATATTGACCCCCGCATTGCGAACAGACTTCGTCTGGCAGACGGGATTCCAGGATCGGTTTTGGACTCGTCGCTTTACTACCCATCATGCACAGCCTCTGGTATTCCGCCACGAAGGCGTCATCTCTCGCCGAAAGCTTCTATATTCTGTTAGTTACCTGGCATCGGGTGTCGAGGTCGCTCATGCCAAGGCCTTACGGGTCCTGCTCGACGTCGTAGACACGAGTCTTCCAGTAGCGCCTCACGCTGCGAATGCCCGGATCGCACCCGTGCAAATGGATCACACCGGCACGTATCGACCCGTGCGCCTGGTGCAGCTACATCGTCATTCGGGAATATGGCCACCTGAGGTCATCCCGCACTCCAACTCGAAGAACGTCATCTGGCTCCAGGATACATTAGCCCATGGCTTGCCTTCCGTGCTCACCGCAAACCTCGTTCTTCAATGGGTCGATTGGTACGCCCAAAGACGATGGTACATATCAGCAGCGGGACTCGAGTTCGCCAGGTTGACAACCTTTCTCGGCCTTCTCCCTATCTCAGAGACGGCCGAACAGTCCGTGTTGACTTCGCCGTCCCCGCCGATCTCTGGACCTCGAATCAAGTCTAATCGACGTGGAGACATAGACATGAGCGAAGATGCACAGCGAACTCGCGCTCTTTGTATGGCACGCGAGCGTGTCTTCGACATGGACTACCTCGTAGCAAGCAGAAACTGGGGTCCATACCTTCGTGTTCGTCTGGATCATCAAGGCGGGGACAACAATGAGACAGACGAAAGCGATGATGACTTTGACACAACCCCCCCTGCTGCAGACCAGCTGTTGCCTGACTGGTCGTGGCTCGCTGCTGCACGTATCGTTGCCAGCTCTGTGCTGCGAACCTATCGGGAAGACGTTCGGAGGAGGATCGAGGATTGGAACAACCTCCGCGAGGGCGCGTGGCTGCGTCCCGGGGCAAGTCCAGGCTTAGGCTCGGAAAGCACTGGAACAGGCGGTTTTGTTGCTATCGACATTCAACACTCCGAGCATACTCCGAAGCGAGACTGGGCGGGTGTAGAAGGCGTGTGGAGGTGCGTATGTTTTCCTGCTGGTCTCTCATATGCCATCTGAGATCGCAACAGACGACTGGTCTGCTGGTTCGATTACGAAGATTTACTTTGTTCGTATTATCAGTCGTCGTCGCCCATTCGATTACTTATGCGCATGCATACTTAGCATTCAATGCTGACCAGCGGAGGGAAGCCTCCGATACTCCCCATTGGGTTGATGACAGCTATCAGGAGGCCTGGATCATCGTCCCGCTTTCTTTGCGAATCACCGGCTACTCCCCATGCCCTATCCCTGAATTTGCAGACAGGCCGACTATCCATGTCGAGGGCGAGATGGGTGGTGCCGAGTGGCTGCAAGAGGCTGCTACTATGGGGCTTGACGACCAGGACGTTCGGCGCGTCCATGGCACAGTCACCATGCTCATTGATGGCAATGTGCGCTGGTCAATCGTACGTCTTTGACAATTTTCCATCCGCTTTCATAAGAAAATTGTTTATCGAAGTTCTCATGTGCAGACGTCCATGGACGAGGACAATTCGGAGGACCAATGGGCCTCAGAGGCAATACAATTGGGCGGAATAGGTTCCGCAATGGGCTCGCTCGGCATGTGGACCGGAGTGAACCACGAGCAGGACGACCCACTTGGTAAGCTGTTACTGATTTCGTCAAAAGTTCAACTGAGTCTGATGCTTGTTTGCTAATGAGACTCGTTCTATAGGGGTCGTCTGGCAATGGCGAGTGGGCTGAGAAGCGACTGCTATATTGCGACCTTCCTCCTGTCGCTCTTCGCTTGGTGCGGAATCTGTGCGTGGTTATAGGTACGCATATGGTCCCCTCTAGTAAGCGGTACTCCGGCTGCAATTCTGCTCCTGAAAACACCGCCGGACCATTGTCCCCCCCGCTAGGATCAAGTCTGACTGAGTACAATGGACATGCTCCCGCAATATATAAAATGCTGTTCCATGTTCGACGGCCAATGTCTCAGAAGACCGTACGTAAGAGAACGCAATCGAAATCCTCGCGGACCGCGTTGGCAAAGAGCTCCGTCCCTCCTTTTAGAGTTGCTCTCCATCGGCATCTCAGTTATATGAGATGTCTGCATACCAGCGAGTGGACCAGGGATCAGCAATCTAGCGGGACAGGTCCGTGCCATCGTGTCCAGGAGGCACATCCCACTGGTGTTACTGTCAAGCCGCGTTGGTGGATGTTCATGAGGTGAGCAGTACAACGGCCAACTCGAGCAACGCACAATGTGGTCTGCGACCGGGAAGGACATGTGGAGGCCGGCAATTTCGCCCAAACAGGACGGCGTGCAAACATTCACTCCCCGTTCTATTGACAGGGTGCCCACTCCGGCAAAACACGTTTTGTGCCATGCGAGCGAGTAGCGTTGGCTCTCTCTGCCGCAAACATCGACATCGCTAGGACGTGTTCCCAAGCTGCACTGATTGCACTGCTTTCGTATACTGTGGCTATCCCTTTCCGGCGTGTCCTTGTCAGGTGGTCTGTTATAAACGGCAGCTTGCACAACGCAGCAAGGCAACCCTTTTGCCTCCCGCTCCCGCTCACTAACTTGCGACCACCCGCGACGGAAAGCCATTGGGGTATCGTTGTCACTCGCAGCTCTTGTGCGACGAACCATGAAGCCCGCGCACTCTGCGGGACCATCTCTGCTGACCCTTCCGACAGGAATTTTGGAGAGCGTCATGATCGCCGCAGCGGATGACGACGCAGGAATCGTTGCTTCCCTTGCCACAACCTGCAAGTTCCTGTTTGTCATGGTTTGCATCACGACAGCTCAGCACCTAAGGCGCTCTATTCTTCGCGTATCCTTTGACGATCTCTGGAGTATTCTTTCTCCCAGAGTACTAGTACCGGTGAGGTCCCTCAATGCCATGATCGCGTGTCTCCACAGGCTGACGTGAGTAACAATAAGCAGGTTTTAGCTGGCAATTCGAACTCAGGTCTGGACGAAAAACTAGGGTTGCGAGGCATGCGCAAAGCGTTCTTCGTCGTGTGTCCTATCTGTGCCACTGCCCGAGGACATGCAGCGTTGCCACGCGTTGCGACTCGCCAGCAGACGAGCCTTCGACACGGACTACGTCTCGCCTCGCAGACATTGGGGCCCGTTCCTCCGTGTGGACGCGCCTTCTCCTCAGGAGGACGATGCAGAGCCCGACGACAGCGACGGCGAGTGGGCGATGGACGTCCCTCCCGCCCGCGAGCTCTTGCCAGACTGGTCATGGCTAGGTGCCGCGCGCATCGTCGCCGGCTCCGTGCTGCGCATTTATCTATCAGAGCACGGAGGATGTCCGGAAGCTGGAGGATTGGAACAATCTCCGTGAAGGGACGTGGGTGCCGGAGGCAGAGGTCGCCGGCCCAAACGGTCTAAGTGGGCGACTTTCCCGCCGATCGCTTGAGCGAGACATGGCTGATGCGGAGGGCGTTTGGCGGTACGTCGGGGCGAGCTTGACGGGCGATGTGAGTGCATCGATCGCTGACGCTGTTTCTTGGGCGTTTGGTCTGCTGGTACCCACAAGGTTCACGCCCGGCATCGAGTGATGCTTTCTCTCCACCACTGCAGTCGTCGACGAGACTTCCATTTGAGATGAGCTTGATTACGAAGAGTGGTGGCTGATTGTACCGCTCTCTTTGCGCGAATCACACGCTACTCACAGTGTCCCATCAAACGCTACGCTGAGAGGCCGGCCATTCACCTGGAGGGCGAGATTGGCGGCGCAGGTTGGGTGGAAGAGGCAGCTGCCGTCGGGTTCGACGACCAGGACGTTCGGCGCGTCCACGGCACGGTGAGCATGCTCTCTGACGGAAGCATCCGGTGGTCGCTCGTACGTTGTTCAAAGTCGTCTTCTCTCCCTCAGCAGTTGGTGGTCGGCGCTCCCGCAGACGTCCATGAATGAGGACGGCACCGAAGATCAGTGGACGTCCGAGTGGACGGAGGCCGAGCATGCGGAAGGCGATCCCCCTCGGTAAGCCGGTGCATTGCACCTCGGTGAGATATAGCGTGCGATCGACCTGCTTGTTTCTATGGGTAGTTTGGCAATGGCGCGTCGGCTAAGTAGCCATCTCTTTCCTGTTGTCATTCGTTAGTGTACTAATAAGTATTGGGTACCGTTGCAGCTCGTTGGCGAGTACACGTGACCGCGACACGACGCGTGGGATGATGTCACTGGAGAGGAACCACTGCGCGTGCTATGTACTTAATTCATCCCTCCGACGTCCTCGTCCTCACAGCCACGGCGACCTTGCTTCTCTCGAGTTCCTGCCCAGACTGCAGCATGTCCTCCTCAACACAACCTCAGCACCTCCAAAGCTCTCTCAAGTCCCACACAGCCTCTCTCCTCGACCGGATACAGCACGAGGTCCAGCAGACCGCCGCACATACCTTCGAAGCCTTTGCCTCCTTGGCATGGCTCTGGCCCCTCCGCGGCATCCTATTCTCCATCACACGTACGTCTCTCATCTCAAGATCTCAGCCGGACGTTCTGACTGACATACACACCGACCACAGACCCGCAGATCATCCTCTCTGTCCGACACGCCCTCCTCAAATCCCTCATCTCCTCCGCCGCCGTCTTCGCCGTCCTCGCATTCTTCACCTACCTCCCCCAGATGGCCTTGCTTGCCATCTTTACCGGGCCCCTCGCCCCGCTCGTCGCCCTCGTCGTCGTCGGCGCAGAGTCCCTCCTCCTCCTCTCCTTCTTCGTCCGCCCGCTCTTCCTCGAGCCCGCCCTCTCCCACGTCTTCGACGCCACCCTCCTCGCGCGCGGCCAGGGCCAGCTCGTCCGCGAGGGCAAGACCCGCGCCTCGGCGTCCCAGCAGAACTCCGTCGCCCGCGGCGTCCAGGGCGCGCTCGTCAAGCCGCTCCAGGTCTTCTCCAAGGACGGCATCCTCCGCTACGTCCTCACCCTCCCGCTCAACATGATCCCCGCCGTCGGCACCGTCCTCTTCCTGCTCTACAACGGCTACAACGGCGGCCCCGGCTGGCACGCGCGCTACTTCCAGCTCAAGGGCTTCTCCAAGGGCCAGCGCGCGTCGTTCGTCGAGCACAGGCGCGCCGAATACACCGCGTACGTACATGTCTCATGACGGAACGTCCGAGGGACGTAGGCTGATCCGCCTTTGGCCCGCTACAGGTTCGGCATGGCGACGCTGCTGTTCAACTTCATCCCGCTCGTCGGCCTCCTGTTCAGCTTCACGAACACCGTCGGCGCCGCGCTCTGGGCCGCTGAGCTTGAGGCGCAGGCGAACATCATCGACACCCAGGTGGGCGGCACGCGCAGCCGCAAAAACAGCGACGCGAGCGGCCGCGGTCAATGAAGCGGCGTGCATGCACGGACACTCCTCGGACACCCGCCGTTTTTCGCCTAGGCCCTCGGGGGGGTTTCTCTCTCCATGTATCGTAGCCACCGGACTTTAGCGATCGCATACACACACCGTACACGGACCGTTCATATTCTGCAGTCCTTCAGACTGGTCGTGAGGGGAGTCGTGGATGTCGGTAAACGCCGCGCACGCACGCCGGGATCGATGGGGGGGAAAAGTCCAGGATCATGGGTAGTCATTATTATACGGACGTACGTATCCAAGCGCGCGAGTAGCGGAGACGGGGACGAGGAGCGAGCGAGCGGTCGAACAGCAGCAGGAGCAGCAGCAATGAGATGTATGTACCAATACGAGAACCGAAGCCTGGAGCATTGATTGGGAAGCAGAATGAGCGGGGCGGCGCACGCATCAGGGGGGAGTCTCGTCTATTAGGACAGGAGGGGCGGAGCGTGAAGGGAAGGGAAACGAGAGAGCGTCAGCTGCGTGAGCGGGAAAGTCGTGGTCGTATGTGTATGTATTCGCGCGCGGGGGCAGAGGCAAGGAAAGAAAACGGGGCATTAAACGTTGTGCGGTGCGTAGCGTACGATCTGTGTCGGAATCCCCGCAGATATCGGCTTACCCAGCCTCCCTGGAGACGCACGGGGGCGTCGCGGAGACCACGATTCGACCCAGAGTCGCCGTGCAGTAAACGGCCATAGGCCGATCACGCCGCGGACGGAGGCGGGCTCTTCTCCTTCTCCTTCTCGTTGTCAGCTTTCGCGGACGCGGCGGCCTCCCCGGTCGCCTTTTCCCCATTCGCGTGGGCGTGGGCGTGGGCGTGCTCGTGCTTCTTCGCGCGCTGCGCGCGGAGCTGGTGGTGCTTCGACTTTCCGGACGCAGCCTCGGCGACCATCCTGTTGCGACACAGGCAGGCAGAGAGCAGAGGACGCGGGTGAGTGCAGCTATAGACCACAGCAGACGTTGGAAGCGCACCTCTCGAGCTCTCGGCGCTCCTCGTCGCTCTCATCCGGCTGGGTCTGCTTGAAGATCGCGCCGATGAGGAGCAGGCCCTGCGCAGACGGACGTCAGCGTTCGGGGCTTACGGACGGCACCGTATGAGGCGGCGCAGACGCACCTTTGCTCTGTTGTACAGCACCTGATCGGGCACGCCGGGTTCCTTGAGCACGCGGTCCACGACCTACCGCATCGTCAGTCGGTCGTTTGCGCCGTTGCACGAGCGCACGTGGGACGTACCTCTCGGAGGACTTGCGACACCTCGAAACGGGTTCCTCGCCACGACGCGAGCATGATCTGCACGAGGGGCTAAGTCAGCCATGACTCTGTCAGCGACCATCCGACCTGGGCCTACTTTGCCGGTCACGTCCTCCTCCAGAGCGCGAAGTTCCTCCTCCGCAATCTCGCCCTTTGCCTGCAGCCTCTCCATTTCCTAGTGTAAAGTTCAGACCCATCAGGATTAGGTCTCAGAAGTGCTCGCACAGAGAACTAACCGCTATTGTCTGTTGCACGCCGATGCTGTATACGCAGTGTGAGCAGGCTATCGCATGAATAATGACGGCCAAACGTACGCGCTGCCAATGACACCCCACGCATCCTTGGCCATGGCGCCCTTCTCCTTTAGACGTGAAAAGAATCCGGGACTGGCGAACATACATATGAGCCCACCGACCCACCACACGTCGGCAACACACTCACATGCCCAGGAACTTCCGCGACTTCAAGAACGACGTCGCTTTCATCATGTATATGTTCCCGATCGTGTGCAGCAGCTCGACGCCGAAGCTCTCGAGCTTGAGGTCGTCCGCCTCGCGGCGCATCTTCTGCTCGAACGCGAGCGTCTCCGGGTCGTCCTTGTCGCCCGGCCGCTTCGCCTCGACGAACGGCCGCAGGCGCTCGACGAGCTTCTTCGTGAGCGTCTCGATGCGCTCCTCCATCGCCTTCCGCCGCTCCTCCTCGAGCTCCTGCAGCTTCTTCTTCTGCTCCGGCGTCAGCTTCGCGCGCTTCTTTCCTCCGGCCGCCGCCGCCGCCGCCGCCTCGCGCGGCTCCTTCTCCGCCTTGTGCAGCTCCCTGTCTTTGAGGTTCGAGTTGGACGAGGACGCGGGGCTCTTCGCGTTCGCCGAGAGAGGCGGTTCGGCGCCGGGAGCGGGGGCGGGGGGCGCGGGCGACGTCGCGGGTGATGGCGAGGGCGAGCGCGGGGGAGAGGTGCACGACAGTGGTCTGTGGGACGTCTCTCGGATCTGCGGGCCGTGGTTCAGGAGAGGCGGGAGCGGGCGGGAGAGGGAGAAGTGGGCGCGACGGCGGGCGAGGTGGGCGCCGCGCCGCCGTTCATCTCGCGCTCGATCTCCGCCTTCTCTTCTTCGGACATCATCGTCGTCGCGACCGAGGTCATCTCTTTCATGAGCGAAATCTCGCCGATCTGTGCGGGGGTTGGTGCAGCCCGCGTGAGTGGCTGGGTACGGATTCGCTTATGAGAGTGTGTGCACGCACGTAGTCCTTGAAACGCTCTCCGCCGAAGACGTTGGCGAAGAAGCCTGCGGCGTCTTCCATACCGACACCGCCTTCCTTGTCCACCTACAGGCACCCACATCGGTCAATCCATGCGGTGCATATTCACTGCGCGGACGGTGACGCACCATCTTGGCGCCATTCTTGTCATATACCGCGCGGAGGTTCTGTGTGCGAGGGATGCATGAGTCATACGGTGATGGTGTGAGAGGCTGGCACGCTTACGGGATCTGAGAGGATCTGGTAGGCTTTGCTACAGTCAGAGGAACCTTGAGGACAACGCTCAGGGTGACACTATCGTGAGACGGACGAACCTGATTTCCTTGAATTTCTCTTCTGCGTCCGGTGCGTGATTCTTGTCTGGGTGGTACTATAACAGCACGAACGAGAGTACGACGGGTCACGGATGGATGTCAAGGTGACAACAACGGACGATGCATGCCGAGCACACGGGAGCTCGTCAGCAAATACATGAGCAGGCCGAGTGCGGACGAGCGCACCTTGATCGCCTGCCTCCGATACGCCTTCTTCAGCTCTGTATCGTCCACGTCCGGAGACACACCGAGCTACGCATCACACCAGCGAATTCCGGACCTCCGGATGAGCCACCCGCCGATACGCGCACGGACTGCAAGAAGAAGCGTACCAAGTCATAATATTCCGTCTCGACTGGGGCCATGCTGCGAAGGCTGCACGGGGAGGTTCAAGCAGAGCAAGTCGGAGTGCGGATGATCGGACTGTGCGCTCAGCAGAGAGACCTGTTTTTCCAAGAGAGTCTGGCAGCAGCTGTGAACGCTCCAAGGACGTGCGTGAACTGGCGTGGAAGGTCGTACACAGAGAGCAGAAAGCAAGTAGACGGTTCGTGAAAGCCGGGAGAGAGAGAAAGAGAGAAAGAGAGTCGGAAGGACGGAACCGATCGACGTCTGAGCCCGGCAAAGGGGAGCGCCCATGACATACGCCTGACATACCACACCAACGTATGTGACCGAGCGTCTGCGCAGTCGCCGCAGCGTCATGCCTGGAGGGGCAACAGGGATAGCGGACACCGTATTGGCCTACGGATGTACCGCACCATAACAGTCTCTGGTCCCAGCAATTCTAGACCAGAGGCCCGTAGCAGGTGTGCGCGCACGCATCATGGCTACAATGGCCATTTTCACACGGTAACTGACTCTGCAGTGAGGCTGCGTCGCTGTAGCCACATAATTTGAGGAATTGAAGTAGTATACCGTATAGGCTTGTACAGGTGCCGAGGGTAAGTACTCTGTGACGCCGCATGTAAGCGTACCTCGCGGAGACCTCTCAGACCGGCCTATGACGTTGGCAATATTGTCGAGCTGACGTCGATGACTTACTACTCGAGTACTAGCAGGTATTCCTAGCGTTCTACTCCATAGCCTCCGCGCACCGCGCCAGACTCAGCGGGGGTACTGGTAGATATAGACATACTGCGTGTGTGGGCTTGCATGGGTCCATCATCTCAACTCGACCTGCGGCGTTCAGGTCTGTCAGTCGGATTGTACACATATTGTCCTTCGAAGGATGCAATGGTCACATCACTGGAATTGGTGCTTACAGACTGAGCTCCAGCTGGGCAGCCCTCTGTAGACCGGGACTCTGCATGGCAACTTTACTATGGTCGAACAGTAGTAGGCACCAGCAACATACATGGATCTCCGCCAGATTTGATTATGCCAACGGTAAGCATGTTCTCGGACAATTATGCCACGTCGACACTGATTTGACGCAACTATGTCCGACCACACATACTGAGGAGCGACCGAATCAACGCGACCTCTTCTCCGCGTCGGCAACAGGAGAGAACAAGAGCCTGGGCAGATTGAGGACAGCATAGAGTTGCGGTCGCATCATCAGCAATTCCGCCTGCACATCCTCTGTGCTTCTAGCAGATGTGATATCATGTCAAAGTCCGGAGCACGCTTGAGGATATGCGGGGGAGATCGCTGCCACTGGTCAGGACCAAGTAACCCATGTCGTCTCCAGATCAACCCGCGCAGCACTCTGGTACGAATGAATGCGTTTGCGCATTCCAAACGAATGATTCGAGCGAATGTGTATGATGGATATGCCTATATGATGCAGGGAGGAGATCGTGCGTGGACCCGTGCGGGGCAAGGCAGAATGGTGATGTAAGATGTAATAGAATGCAGGGTGCGAATGCGTACAATCCAGAGTAAATATGCCAATAGATAGACCGTGTGCAAAAGCGCGCCCGGGGAGGTGGCGCGAAGAAGAGACCGCAAATATGGAATGGGTCGAAAAACCAAGAGATTGATGGGCACGTGGGAGGGGGCATCGCGATGGAAAGAGGCTGGAGGCGGCTAAGGACGTCCTGGCGGTGCGTCTTGCGCATCTGGTCCTGTCGAAAACCGCACCATCTTGCGTGGCGTGAGCTCTCCCGTGGAAGAAGCGTCGTCCGAAGACGGTGTCATGACCGAAGGGCTGTCCGATCGCAAGCTGGACGACAGCGAGCCCTTCCGCGTCGGAAGCAGCCTCATCATTTCCATCCTCAGCTTTCCAGGGAAGGAAGTCGCAGGCGCGCTTTGCACCGAACGTGGGGTCGACGGGCCGTTCGACGTCAATGTCGTCATCGTCGAGATAGACGCATCAGAGGCCGAAGTCGTCAGCAGCGAGCTCTCCGCCGTCGTAGGCCGACTCGGCTTCTTGAGCGACGACCGTGCAGGAGGTGGGGGGAGGACCACGGCTGACATGGAGGCGCGTCGCGTCTGGGCGCTTGGTCGCGTGAGGAGGTGGCTATGTGATGCTGCGCGTGGCGAGTCGCCGTTTTGCCTGATGTTGTCGAGCCGCAAGGAGTGGGGATGGGGTGCGCGGTATGGGAGACTCGGTGCATGCGGTGTGCGGGAAATGTGAAGACCCATAGCTATTTGCTCTATTGTCGGCCGGGCGTCAGGTCTGTCATGTAAACTATACACTGAAGAGATGGGTGGGCTGCTCTCCGCTGGCGTCGAGTACGTTTTGCTCTCCTGTAGAAGGAAAGGGGTTGGAAAGGGGTCTGGGAGTAATACATGCATACGCACGGGTTGTCCACGGTCTCGTCTCCTGGGTGAGCTGTACGAAATTTTGCGCATAGTGTGCATGATCTTGACAGCGGTAGTACGCGTGCTCGACGAGCTCGATGCAGCGTCATTGCGAGAAGGGTCATGATGCATGCTCCATGGATCTACTGGCAAATGATTGAGGTTGGATACCGAATGACTAGAGAGGCCACCGCAGCGTACATACCTGACTCGTTTACAGAGGGCACTGGTCTGTGCTGCCGACGGCGATGCGGAAACATTGCTGACCGCGGATTTAATGAGAGGCCGTTCGGCAACGCAAGAGACGAGCGTGCGGGGTACAGGATACGTGGAATGCGAAGGAAAGAGGGAGATGAGGGAGGAGGCAAGGCGGATTGTGAGGAGGAGCGTCACGCAAGGTCAGGCACAACACCAACCCACATGAATTTCGGCATATCTCACGCCACGTGGCACATGTGCACCACCCAAATATAGCAGGTACTGTATTGGGCCTCTATTTCAATCGTCCGTTGTTTCATGTTCCAGCGCCATGTATATCGAGAATCGGTCTGTTCTATAGCTTCTCAGACAGCGCTTGAGAGCGAGATGAAGCTCGATGAAGTATGAGAGCAACTCAACCGTTGGCAGCCGAGATACTTTCTCGGAGCAGTCGTACGGACGGCAGTCGGACCGGGGCCAATGACATCATGCGTCTGACAAACGCTTTTCGAGACGTTACAATACATGGGCGCTTGTTCTGCCTCGGGCTTGCGACATCTCTCTCGAGCTTACGGCGCTGCTTATACATACCATAGCCCATCCGTTGTACTCTACCAGACCTCTACACTATCGTTCACCTTGACCATCATCTCCTCGATACCCCACCTCACAGCTCTTATACACTATGTCGTCAGATAACAAGGAAATCTCAATCACCGTCTCGCATGGCGGTACCACTCATCCGCTATCGCTTCTTCCGGATACCACATTGGCGTACCTCCAGGCTCGACTCGAGGAGCTTACATCTGTACCAACAAACAACCAGAAACTACTCTACAAGGGCAAGAACAGTGTACCTGAAGACGCGACTATCGTCGACGCAGGCTTGAAGGATGGCACGAAGGTACAACTGATCGGACCTACCGCGGAGGAGCTGGGTGGCTTGATGGCAGCGGAAAGCGAGCACCAGCGGCGAGAGCGCATCCTTCGGGAACGAGCACAAAAGGCCCCGGTAAAGGTGTGTCCGCCTTTCCTCATTGTATCTGCTTTCCGTCTGACAACGGCCCTGCTAGGTACGCGCGACAGGCCGTGCCTCCCCATCGTCCGATGCCCGCTACGCTTTCCACCGCATCGAACCTCTGCCCCACCTGCCAAACCCGGAGTCTGCGAGAGACCTACTTACCCGGCTTGCAAACGATGCGGCTATTAGACATGTCATGCGCAAGCACCAGTTCTCCGTGGGGCTCCTCACCGAGCTTGCGCCCCATGAACAGCCGCATCTCCTCGGACTGAACGTGAATGCCGGCCAAGCCATCAAGCTACGCCTCCGAACCGACAGATATGACGGATTTCGGACGTTCAAGGAGGTGCGGCGCGTATTATGCCACGAGCTCACCCACAATGTATGGGGTGACCATGATAACAACGTGAGTATGTGGTCCACCATCTTCAGGGAATAGTCGAGCTGATAGCATAGCTGGCCAGTTCAAGGAGCTGAACTCGCTTCTGAACAAGGAAGTGGCAGAGTTCGAGCGCGCGCAGGCTGCGGGGACGCACCATCTCAGCGACGCACTCGGCCTCGAGTCGCCACACTCTGCGCTCGAAGCAGAGGCGCAAGAGTACGTCCTCGGTGGAGGCGCATATACTCTCGGCGGTTCCGGGACCAGCACTCCCACTGACTCTCCGGAGGAGCGAAGGAGGAAAGTCCTGGAGGCGACTATGAGACGACTGCAGAAGGAGGAAGAGGAACTGGAGCAGAGATGTGGGACTGCAGGGCATTGACGTGGAATGGTGTGTTGCATCCTCGTTTCCGTGTCAGTCGTTCACACTTTCATGTAAGTAGCTCAGTGTTGCAGTACTCTAATGACGCGGGAGGTTGAAGCGTTGATGGTCCATGGGTGATCTAGAATCATCAAATAGTCTGACCAACTCGGCTCATTATAGCTCATTATACGGCTATAGCTAAGCATCGCTGCGTAGACAGTCCCTCGACCGCCGGATGAGTACTGTCAGTCTTGTGTGCTGTGAGATTGTATCCCTCTCTGCACCTCTTACTATAATGAATACCGTTGGTTGTATCAATTATAAGGCCGCCTGGCGTAATGGCAACGCGTCTGACTACGAATCAGGAGATTGCAGGTTCGACCCCTGCGGTGGTCATTTTGTCTTCCAGGATTTTCGGGGATGAGATTTTTGTCGTACAGACGTTGGTTGGTGACTTCGAAGAGATGTTCGTTATCATTCGTTTCTCCAGACAGGTTTTCATAAACATGGCTCTGGCTCAGTGCACTAAGTGGTAGGTACTACCAGCGTGCGTACAGGACAGAACCGTGCGAACCGTAACATATGATCGCAAATAACTAGCCTGCCTGAAAAGGGCAGAATTTTCCCTACGGTATCACGATCTGGAGGGGTCGAATCGCGGGAGCTTATAAACACCGCTAGCAAGCAATTGGAGTGGCTATAACCTCTCGGTCACATGATTGGTTGAACGAAAGGGCTTGTAGAACCCCAGGCGGCGCATACAGTAAGTAGTCCGTCCTTGACACAGACAGTAACGAATCAAAGTTGAGGTCTGCCGGCTTTGACGTGAATCTCAACGCTCCCAGAAGTTCTCGCGGCCGCGCTGTGATTCAGAAGTGTAGACTACTGCCAAGGGACGGAAAGTATTGACCACCGCAGGGGTCGAACCTGCAATCTCCTGATTCGTAGTCAGACGCGTTGCCATTACGCCAGGCGGCCATTATAAGGAAGGTTTTGCTTATTTAGACGCCGTTAGGCGTCAATCTTGAAGGTCTTACAGGGCTCTCCGGCGCCAAGTTGAGCAGAGGCGCAGACTCGCCTCCAACGTCGGGAACAAATCAACCACCCAGTGCCAGAATGCATCACTCGTGTGTACATACTACTACTGGCTGATGTAGTGGTATCACTCATCCCTGCGATGACTCTCAAAAGTACAAGCAGGGACCAATGTGGCCACCACTTATCCCATCCTGCTGGGTGAGCTTGTTGTGATAACGCACCTGTGCCGAACAGTACAGTAAGTACCGCTAGTTCCCTTTGCGCAATGCGCAGTCGCCACTTCTGAACTTCCTGAGCAGGACGACAGTGGCGCACTGTGACTTCTAGCGAACAGTCCAAGCTGCGTAGTGTAGCTGCCCTAGCACAATGTGCCAAGCCATAATTCATCGTAATACCTGGCCTGGTATTCGCGCTCTCAGTATCGCCGTCGTACGTGCGGCCGAAAGGCAGCGAAGCATACCTGGACGTTTTGTGCCGGTTTCAATGCGGCCGCGGCCGGCCGTTTGGTACGCGACCCGGTAGCAGAGCCTCTGTCGTCTAGATCTGCATCTGGAGTAGGTGGTGACTCTGAATCCTCGCGCGTACACCTTGCGACATGCCTCCAACTTTGTTGCCATCGATCCATCCATGCCTTCATAGCGAGACTGAGCGCGCAGAGGTTCAGAATATTAGCTCTCCTTACCCATCCGCCGCCGACACCCGCAACTTTTGAGCCACCGGAGAATGCTCACAGAGAATCCCTCTGCTTCGGTGAAGATTGGCACGTCACACCGCCTGTACGTCAAATCCCCCGGGATAATAAGCTCTATGGCCAGCAGGTGACTTACATTCTGAGGATCTCTGACGCCCCATTAATGTGTCTGCGTTGTCGGAGCCGATGGCAGCACCACCGCGATGACAGGATGAATACATCGTATCGGCAGCCGCACGACCCTCTCACCGCAGAGGCAGTCTACTAACTCTATAGGGAGCGAAGAGCTCTCATCAGCGACCGCTCAAACCTCACGACCGGGCTCGATAGGAGTATTGGAAGACGTTGACCCGAGGAAGAATATGTCAGCTGAGCGAGGAAACCACATAAGATGGACCGCGGAGAGTAGCAAACTCTTCAGCAACGGCCAGCACCCAAGCTTAACAGCCTCCAGATCCTTTACCTCCTCGACATTCTGCCCGACATGAGCAGCTTCAGTACTACCGTACTCGTTGGCGGCAACGACGGAGCCATCTCACAAGACATTCTCTTCCTTGATGGAGACAGTGAGTCTCCTGTTCAGCAGGTTATCGTCGAGACACTCATATCCGTCGTATTTCCCAGACAACATCGTAATCAACAACGCCAGTATGTTCAGTACTCTGGGCCTGCTAGATTGAGTCGCATACTGACGCATTACAGACAAAAATCAGCTCGATCTCAAACATCCGATCCTGCAGATCGCCATCTCGTGTGGTTGGGTGGTATGTAGATGCCGTCCCTATGCTGCATTACTCCGGCATCTCAAAGTCGGGGCATTCAGGTCGACGGCTTCTCCGTCACGTACCAGCTCGGTGATGGCAGCAGCACCACGATGACCCACGGCAGTCAGTTTTCGCCGTCGTCAGCCGTCATCACTTTTAACGGTACATCACCTCATATCGCCCACCTCGGACATGGAGCTGACTAATTGTAACCCCTCTCAGCTAATGAGAAGCTGGTGGGCGTGTATGGTCGTGCCGGCCTCCAAACCTATTACAACCGTAGCTTGATCAACAACATTTCCTTTGTCATCTTTGACACAGTGGCGGGGACCACACGCACCGCTGGCGTGGGTATTGCTCAGTGAGCTCCTGTGGACCATATACGCTGACATTTTAATCCTCACAGCCGTACGGAAATGGCAGCAAGTCCAACCAGGGCACTCCGTTCTATGTCTCGGATGTCATGGCCTTCGGGAGCTTTGCCCAACCCAACGCTGCGACAGGTGAGCTTTGGCTAGCTATTCTGTGACTCTTGGAACCACCGCTGACGAATTGCTTAGTCGGCCTTTCGGGCGTGTTCTTCTACAAGTCCTGAGTGCAGCCAGGTCCCACAATACTTGCCGGTGCTGCACCACAGAGTTTGCTTCCGTAACCACTCGTAGTGCAGGGTGTCACCAATCTAAACATACTGTATCTTGGTTCGAGGGCCTCATGCACAGCGCGATCATAAGACTGCGTGAATGAGCACAGGACTGAAGCGCTGAAGCGTTCTAGTGGTAGTTGACATGGCTTGGCACACACCCACTTTTCACTGGGCTGACGTGTCAGAGCTGTATAAAAAGGGAACCCATGCGTGCGGATTCGAAACCCTATGACCACCGCAGGGGTCGAACCTGCAATCTCCTGATTCGTAGTCAGACGCGTTGCCATTACGCCAGGCGGCCATATAAGTAGTTGAGTTTAGCTTATTATTGAACCGCCAACATGACCGACACAGCTCTGCCCGAGTGCTGTTCTCTTTACAAGGACTCTTTATACACATCATTCATCCAGAGTTATGCCCACCAACCATGAAGCAGCGTACATCTAAGGAATACTCCGGGTGAGGCAAGCACCCTATGTGTGATCCTTGGTGACAATGCTACTATTGCGTTCTGCAAGAACTTGAGTCCAACAAGGATTTGGCCGTGCATACCTATGCTCGAATCTCACGGCCGTCGCGCATTATGGAGTTCGCCACAAGCTACGATTGTCCAGATGGTATGCGTAGCTCGTCTCAATTGCTGCCTGGAGGCCGTCGTCGACGAGGCTTCGCCCTCGGTCCTTGTTCCGCCGTCTGTCCATCGAGTATACCCTGCACTTGATCCTGTCCCTGTCCTTGTCCATCCGACCTAGGCCGTCGTGGCTGCTTTGGCCCCTCAGATGCCCGCCCATTCGCTTCGTCCTTCTCACCACCCTTCCCAACCCCCTTCTGCCCTTCTGGCCTGCCGGGCGCAGCCCCTGCACTCGCAGATACCTTGGTCTTGGAGGGTCGGGGCTTCTTGGGCTTCTGTTTGGGGCGATCAGCGCTTGAGAGGAGCGCAGCAAGGGCGGCTTGTTCCTCCTTGACGCGCTCCTCTTCCGCAGCCCACCAGCGAAGAAAGTCCTCTTCAGCCTGGCGCGCGCGTTCTTCTTCCTGGATCTCGACGAGCGACCGCTTGTCTTTGACTGGCGCGACGTCTTGTTCGAGCTGGGAGAGCTGGATGGCAGCAAAGGACATGGCTGCGCCAGATGTATGAGCGGGTTGAACGACCGGTTGGACGGGTGGGGGCGTCCACACGTTGCCGCTCCTGTAGGCAATATCAGCATGAGGCACAGAATGGAAGGGATTAAGACGAATACTCACGACACACGGCGAATGGACAAAGCCCCCGAGGAGACTGAGGCCTGCTTCGTCGGTGTGAACACCGGACCCAAGCCAGGAGCGACAGGTCTGCGAGGCGTAGACGGCTGCGAGCGCGCTACGCCAGAAGGACCTGAGGCAAAAACAGCCGGCGTAGACGCGAGAGCTACTTGCTGTGAACGACCCTCCTTTCCGGATGGCAAAGCGACCGCCGATGTAGTCGGGGTGCCATTGACAGGCGTTGTACCCTGCGAGGGCGCCCTCCACGACCCACTGCCCGATGCCGTTCGTGGAAGAGCTGCAGCCCGTACCGAACCTTCTACTAAGGGCCGTGCTGGAGGTGTCCCTCGCGAGATTGGTTCCATGGCGCTCGCGGGGCCTCGGGCACCTGGAAGATGAGCGGGATTATTCTTGCTTGTCGACGCTTCAGCCATGATCGCCTTCATGTCTACCTTCGGCGCCGAGGCAATGGGCTTCCATCCGCTAGACGACGCCTTGCCTGGAGACTCTGTTCTCGGTATACGTGGAGGCGTAGGCGGGGGTGGGGTCTCTGGTTCGTCCATCATAAACAGCTCGTCGTCCGGAATGCTCGTGCCCGCTGGACGCGAGGAGAACGTAGGACGAAGGACGGGACTACTGGGAGCGGATTGCTTTCCCCCGCGCTTGCTCGGGCCCGGCGGCGAGAGCTTGGGCGAATCTCTGAAAGCGCCAGGGCGGGCTGTCGGTACGATGGGTTGCGGGAAGTCCTGCAACTCGAGCCACGCGCCCCAAGTCTCCATGGCCTTATCGACGATACGTGACGAGCGCGATATTGGGTACTTCCGCGCCTGCTCTTCGCGCACAAACGCCGACAGCTGCTTCACAAGCTCCGGTGCGAGGTCCTCAAGCATGCGACTCTCCAAAAACACTTCCATATTAATCGCGATGTATTCTTGGAGGAGCCGTACAAGCGTCCTTGCGTGGTAGTGTGTCGCGTCGGTTAGGACAGAGCAAACGTTGTTGATCCACACGCGCTTCATGATGACCCACGAGCAAATTAGCATGAGCCGATCCAGGTGAAGCTCGTTCTGCGGTTGTGAGAATTCAGCACGCAATCACACATGCTTGTGTGCATTTAAACTTACCGCAGCGGCCATAACTTGGAATACAAAGTCGATCAGCTCGTCTGCCTTGCGCACGTCCGGGACCACTTCAAAGATCTCCTTGTCGCTACCGCAGCACAAGTATTTCATCACCGGATCCATAGCCCGCCATGTCAGGTGACTGAGGTCGACCACGACAGTCCCTTCAGGTGTCCATCGCTTTCTCGTCCAGTCCTTGTCGTCAAAGAACGCGGCGAAGAATGGCGAGCGCGCGCGCAGGATCACCGAGTGACAGTATACCTCCTTGTCGGCCAACCGTATCACGACATCGGCGGCGAGGGGATGTGGGCTACGCAGGCCCTCGGCTTGATTCATCGAGAAGAGACGCTGCAGGTCGTGCGAGAGGGTGGATTTCGGCAGACGCTTGACCGGTGCATCAAGGATATCCGAAAGGGCGGGTAGGTCCAGAAGGGATGCAAGGGCTTGGAGCTCGCTCTTGATCTGTGCTGGTCTGGCCTTGACCTGCTCGAGCTGACGCTGAATCGCATGGCCGACACGATGATCCCATAGCGCCAGAGGCTCATCCGAGTACAGATAGACGAGAAGAATGAGCACCGAGAGCGGATGGCAGCCTAGGAAGGTAAGTTGAGATTGACCTTGCGAGTTATTCCCGGCGTGACCTCGGATAGACACGTTAGAACGCGGATCCCGCGCAGTCTGCCCATCGGCGAGAATCCTAGATAACACAGCAGAACGTGCGGCGAGGATGACACGGTGGGCGGGTATGTCAATGCCGGTACACTCAGCATGTACGACAAGGTCGGCGTCGAAAGGTGGGTGATCGACGAAGGCAACTTCTCCGACCTTGCAAAGTTCCTTCAGACGGAGGATCGCTTGGCATAGAGCCTTGAGCTGCCGGATGTCGTTCTGGACTGCTGCATCCTCTTCCTCTACATCGGACTCTTCATCACGAAGTGGCACATCGCTAGAAGAGATGTCTAGAGCGTTGATGGGAGACATCACTGGAGAGCCGTTTTCATCACCGTGCGGCGCAATGTGAAGGTAGGGCTGGATCGTCGCAAGATCCTGCGCGAGGCGGCGGCCTACTACAGGAACTTCGTCGGGTACCCAATCAGTGCGCAACGCAGCGAACGCCCCGGTGGCGTTTGCGCAGACCTGCGTGACACGCTGGATGTATGGTACGCGCTGGAACCTAAAGGTCTTCGCAGAGGGCCCTTGACCTGCCTTGAGGTTGCGCGATCGCACAAAGACGTGCCCAGACTCTGTGCATATGATGATCGACCCATCCACGCCCAAAGCCACATCCTGATGCTCAGGTCAGTTACGAGGCCTCCTCCAACTAGTGACAATGATTACTCACTCGGACAGCACTGAACTGCTTGCGGAGCGCCCAGACGCGTTGCGGCTGTACTACAAAGCGTGACTTTGATGCAGAGGCTCCAGGGTCCGGTGGCGATGGGAGACTAAATGTGAACACTTCCCCGCTTGAAGAGAGCGCGGCGAACATGTCCTCGCAGCTGGTGATCTTGGCTATACTGGCGCTGTTCCTATTCGGAGCCTGAGGCGGTCGATAGGCTACAAACTCAGAGGGGAAGGAGTACGCGGGAAAGCTGCAGCGAGTCAGATGCACGCAAGGCTGATCAGAAGGCGGACGACATACTTGACCTTGAAATTTCCGTCGTTCCACAAGCAGATGACCTCTTGGTTATCCAGAAGGCACGCCAGAGCGGAGTCCTACATGGAGTTAGCTACGCCTATACTCCCAGAACGAGACGGCGCACTGTTATGGAAACCGAGGAGACAGGCCTGGTGATTTTGGTGACCACACGGGGCTGAATCTGAACGGGATGGGCAGCTCTGTCGTACCCTGCCCTGAAAGTGAGTTTGACTGCAAGGCTTCAGGTGACATGCAGACCCACCAAGCTGCCCGTTGTTAGTACCCCAGGTGAATACTTCATCTTCGGTCCAGCAGACAGAGGCGGTTTTGCAAGCTGCGACGCCAATGACCCTTCTGTTCTTGATAGCGCCCGCAATCTTCCTGGGTGAAGACTGGATAGGCTCATCGCTGCGAGAGCCCGTCACGGGCTCCACGACATATCCAAGCTGAGAAAACCTGTTCAATCCCCAACTATAGACTTCGCCAGACTTCGTCAAAATCAATGTATGGTCTTGTCCCGCGGCCACAGAGTCGACTGTCAAGTTGAAACCCGGCAGAGGTATCGGTATGTGTTGGGTGTGTTGACCAGGTCCCAAGCTGCCGGAGCTTCAGCTGGGGAATTCCGCGCAAAATGTGACGTACATACCGTCCGCCGCTGCCAAAGCCGCATATACGCAAGTTCCCTCTAGGCTCGTCGGTGACGATAACTATACCACACAACGTTATGCATACAGATCCAGAGCACAACCGCAGAAGCGTACCTGTGTGCAATTTGGACATCACGATTTGTCTCACACGAATCGGCGTGAATCTGTTATCCACGGGTTCCGTTTCGGGTATTGGCATGATGCGCAACGAAATTGACTCCGGAAAAGCTCGGTCGTTTCCGTCTCCGACCCCAAGTGCAGCATTTCGGTTGGAACCCCAGGTGAAAAGCTCGTCTGCACGGTCGTTCACATCCTTCACAGGCTTCGTCCCCTCGATAGTGGAGTTGTATAGGTCGAACGGGGTGTAGCCTTCAATATCCCGAAGGGTAAGGTCGATGTCCGGGCGTTGGAGAAGGAGCAGCGCCGTCGTCAAGTTGCCATGATACAGGGCTCGATGGAGGGGCGTCCAGTGACTCTCCGCGTCGGCAACATTGACGTTTATGGTGGGATGTGTCAAGAGCATCCGGACGTACTCCGGAGCAGCGGCATCTTGTGCGGAAGCCGCGAGATGAAGGACAGTCCTCCCCAGATGATCTCTTGCGTTGACGTCGACAGAAGGAGCAGCGCTCAACGGGCTGGGGCGCGACCAGGACTTGCCTCCGCTGGTACTGAGACCGGAGTGTTGACTCCGGCCGGGATCCAGCAGGCGCTGGAAGGCCTGCTGGTTGCGTTGGTGAAAGTAGGCATGGAGAGCGGTCATGCAGCGGGGTTTGGTTACGAACAGCGACCAGGAGTCCTAGCGACTCCCTTCAGGCCCAGCTGTTCGTGTGTTGCGCCGAGATGAGGAGCGCAACGATAAGGCTAGAGATACAGAAAGCGGAGTTCGCAGACGGTCGAAAGATGCGAGAGAGGACGCGGCGACGGTTTGCGAGCAGATGGTGGTTGGAAAGCAAAGAGGAATAAGTTAGGACCGAAGGTGAGATGGGACGGAAGAGAGCACTCGACGGTGACTGACTGAGTCTGAGTCCCCTTCGCCGTCACCGTCGCTCTCCTTCAAAACGCCGACGATAGCACGTGCGCCTTCTCCACACCGCAAGCGCCCGTTACACATTGTCCATGACCGCGCAGATAACGAACGTTCACACTTCCTCTCCATTCTTATCGACTGTGTACACGTTCTGCATCAAGCTCTCTTTTGGCGCGCCGCCATAGTACGAATGCGGTCATACCATTAGCATGTTACAGAGAGGCGATAAGAGCCGCGAGCGCGACCCAAAGAATTCTCGTCTAAGATCGAATCTATAGTACAGGAGAAGTCTCGGATTTTAGTCGCGGGGTAGGTTATGCACGGTGGTGCACGAGTCTTGTAGAACTGGTCAGAAACATGCCGCCATTGCTGATGTGTTCAGACACACCTTAAGAGAGGTCAAGTGCATATAGATGATTCAATGCCCCTCAGACGCAATCATGGTGGTCTGAAAACCTTTAGTTCCGCCTTTGCGAGCCCACACGCCTCGACAATGCTTTCCCTGACTTGATCAACACCGAAATGGGGATGTTCCAGAGCAGAAGTGACGATAGGTGGTAAGCACGTTGGTGCGGCGTCGAATACATCCTTTTGTATGCTCTTGATCGCCTTCGAGATCTCGCTGTCGCGGAGGGTATCCACCTTGGTGATGAT
>CCBP010000055.1:89438-115556 GCA_000765035.1 Trametes cinnabarina
ACTTTAAGCCTCCGGAGGCTTGACATTGCTCATCGAGTGAGCTAAGCATCATGCGGTCCACGTCATTCAGCCCATGCTTCGCATGAAACAGGATATAAACGCGTTTCAATCTGGCCCATGGCGTTAATACAGGATTGGCGGAGGCAAATGGCTCACATACTCGGAGCGATTTTGAACATAGTAGTCGAAGAGTTCACCCCACTCGGGGCGACCACGAGAGCCATAACCTGGTGCATCAACCAAAACGAGGTGACCAGGCGACGGCCCCACCCGATAGAAGTTCAAGGTTTGTGTTCTGCCCTATAAACAAGCTGAGCACCTCTTCGCCTAAGAGTGGGTGGTGCGAGAAGACGCACAGGCTTCTTGCTCATATGTAGAAGATTTCGCCTTCCGAGCACCGCATTCAATAGTGTGGACTTTCCAACGTTGGCTCGACCTATTAATAGTCTCCTTGTCAGCACTAGGATCACAATTCGTGTATTATGGCGACGAACCAGTCACTATTACCTTGAAGAGACGCGTCGTCAGATAGTAGAAGAAAATGAGATGAAAGCTACCATACCTCAGGCAGCCCATTGAGCTTTGGTATAGATGAAGGGCTACCTGCCGCGGCGAGAAACTCGGCGGACTTGGCGTCTGAGAACACCTTGCTCGTGGCTGAACTCGACGCATATCGTATTGTCCCCCGCAAGTAGTACTTCGTAGCAACGGCGAACGACATTGTGGGTGCCTATACTCAAGCGAATCCGAATCAAGCAATCACGCCACTCAGTCTTAAACCGTCGAGCCTGGTTGATGGTAGTCGCAAGTTACTTGGAGGTTGTAATGAGTCAGGGTAAGCAAGTACACTGCCGCTGGAACTGCAAGTTTGTAGGTCCACTCATAGGCGCCCGCAACTCAATCAGGCAATATTATAGACGCACATTTCGCGCTCGTACTTGAATTATGAAGTGCACCGCATCAGGGAATTGGGTGCGGATCCTGCAGTAGACTTTAGGCCTCTGCATCGAAGGTCTTGTATTGCAGGGATGGTATATCAAGATGTACCTCTGTACGAGAACCACGGACTCTAATAGACTGGGTAAGCTGATGGAGTGAGTGAGAGCACCCTATAGGACCGCGGAGAATCACTTGAAGCCCACTGTGGTTCGACGGACACTCCGCTACAGGATGCTACAGCCGCGCAGGCACGCGGCTACAACCGTCTGAGGAGGGCTAGATGGCGGTACACGAGAATCTCTAGGCCTTGATAGAATCTCGCAAGCACAATTCTAGCACAATATGTTAGCCTAGATGCCCGCATGCCCGGCTCTACAACTGAGTGCGATAGGCACGGCAGCGTGCTACCGGGCGAGAGAGAAGCAGGCTCTGAACGAGATGATCCCGTACATTGTTCTAGCAGGCCGGGTTGCCCGGGCGCCGGTGGATTGTTACAATCAGCTCTACATTACGAAAATACTATAGAATACAGCAAATAGACGATCCGAGCCCCGGGGAGCTTGTACGTTTCTTGCCTGAGAAACAGAGCAGCGCGACAGGAGAGGAGCCTTGACGAGTCAGAACGCAATGAGCGCGAGCCGGAGTTGAGGCAAAATCAGATAAAACCCAGTACTAGGGAGTCCAAGTCGAAAAGAGCAGTAAGGGAGACGGCGGCGGGCGATGCGAACGAGAGGGTGCAAGAACTTGTTGGCCGGTCAGAGAGGAAGCGAGATGACAGGCTCCCGAGAAATATAACCAGTGAGAGGAAGCTGGGGTGGACCTCAGGCATGCTGGCAGAGTGTCGCGCATTGATGCGGTCTGTGCGAGGCTATACGGTGATGGTCGACATCAGGCGTTGATTGATGTCGTGGCTCAGGGGGCCTGCGCACTTACCTAGCATTGCTGAGGCTCGGACTTCAGACTCAGTCGGTCACGTCGAGCTTCCCTTAGTCCACCTCCTCATCGCTTTTCGAGCCCTCGGCGTCCTGGTCTTCATCGCAACGGCTCAGGCTCCCATGTCCAATGTTCTGCTCACCGTGGCCCTCTGAGATGTTATCATCAGCGAGAGCTGAATCCTTTTCAGCCTCAGCACGGGGCGCCTTTTGGTTCTGGTTTTCAAATTCTTGCTCTTCGGCTAGCTCAGCAAGGAGAAGCTCGTGAGCAGAGGGGCCGCTGCCTTCATCCCCGTCGGAGTCCTCGGAACACCGCTGGAAGAGTTGGCTGAAAGTATACATGAGCTACCGGGCTCATCATGGCGATCGAGGATCCGGCACGAAGCTGTGACGTACCGTGTGTACCACGAGCAAATCTCCTCGTGCCATTTTTCTGACTTCAGTGAGATGGTCATCAGGTTAGACATAAAGTCTTTATTGCTGAAGTCGATGTCACGATCTTGATAGTCGCTCTGACTGTTGAGGCAGAAGCGAGCCTGTGTGTAGTACGCGGAATCCGAGAGATAAGAAGACATTTCGAACTCGTCAAGTCTGTCCGAGGGCAACTTACCAGTATAGCTATATACACGATGTTGATGAAGTTGATCGACATCATGTTCAGGGCGCGGCAAACTGGCGGTTTGCCCTTAGTCTTGGAAGACATATCCAAACCAGAAGTCGATGATGGCCCAGTGAATACAACCCTGGTGCACTACCAGAAGTGCAAATCAGTGGTATAACAACATAGTGCGTGGGCAGGCGCATGGACGTACATCGACAAGGAATGTGCTCTTCAGGAAACCCGGGATGAGCTTACCAGGGACATATTCATTCATGTTGTACATGAAGAGAGGGTAATCAGCACTGCGAACGCGTGCGTGTCCTGCCTTCTGATCGCGGACCATGCGGCAGAATCTGTACTAGGCATCATTTGATCAGCAAAGAGCAGAACACCGGGACGGCTGGGGCTCTGACTTCTCTGGATCGGCATCGTATTCGCCAAGCCGCTTGATGGGGCAGAGGAGACGTCCAGTTTCTGGGTGCTTGAAACCTCGGCTCGACTTCGCTTTGAGTCCAGAGGTGTCGCTGAGATCAGCAAGACTGACGACCTTGTCTTTGAGGCGAGAAATGTCGTCGCCGCGTGCCTTGCCGGCCACTGAGCTCATCTACGGAGGATGAGCATCATGAGACCGCCATGATGGCAATAACCTGAAGGCTCACCCATCTGGCCAAGTGCCCTACAAGCTCAGGTCGCTGACGGAGTTCCATGATGTTATCAGATAGTCCCGGGAAGTGCCTAGAGATGCCGTCGAAGTACACGAATGCCTCCCACCAAGGGCTCCATGTGCTAGAGTGAGATGGATAAATGGGTCAGTGCATATATGCGGATAGAAATTCCGAGTCCGAACACGCACAGGTCTTGTAGTTCAAGTTCGTCCTGGGTCCATTCACCTTCCCTATGGAGGCCCTCAGTGAGGACGTAGGTGTAATTGACGCATACGCCAACATGGCGAGGCAATGTGCGGGCTGCTTGATAAAGGTACTCTATGCCATTCGTGATGCGGGTGATCATCCTGAAAGTGTCAGTATATGCAGCATATACTGAGTAGAATGAGACGTACTTGGTGCTTGTCAGAAGCATTTCATAGCGACGGATGATATCGGGGGTCTCCTGGGTCTCCTCGGTGGTGACTAAATGCGCTGTCTTCTGTTTCTTTGGAAGACGTGCAAACTCATCGCTGTTGTCCTCGTCGTTCTCAACCACTTTGACTTTCTTATGTTTGACTGAAGTCTGCTTGCGATGCTTGGACGCCGCTTGCGAAGGAGGCGGAGGCGAGAGCGAAGGGGACAGAGATGCCAACCGAGAGACGGGAGAAGACGTCTGGCATTGCAGCGGCACTGAGACAGCGGCACCGGTCTTGCGGATGCGCTGCAGACCATTAAATCCAGGCATGGCAGGGTGGGAGGTGGAAGGGGGAAGGGGACAAGGAGGGGAAGGACGGTCTTCCGAGAGCGCAGCACTTATAAGAGGGACGCGTCTTTATCTGAAAGACGCGTCTGGGTATATGCACCCACGTGACCGCGAATGTGGACTTTGCGCTTTGCGCTTCACGCAACCGACCACAGACTCTGCTCTGTCCATCCCACATACACCCTGCTATGACTCTGACATGCTTCCCTCCTGCTTGCCTTTTTACTTCTCGGAACTCGCGAGGACTAGGCATACATCAAGCTACTTGCAAAGTCCGGCTTGCAGCCATCACAGAGGCCCTCAGGCTACGAAAGCATCCATTGGAGGATGGCGGTGATAGGCCGTCTCATTCTAAGCGGGTAAAAGGGAACCTTGAGGTAAGATCCATTGCATCTGCTACATACCAGTAAACACTGAGGCATTCATGCAAATATACAGGCTCCTGCCGTTCCCAATGTACAGTCTACTACCCGTAGAGGGCGTGCAATTCGCATTCCACGACATCTTGACGACTTCCTACCAACAAATGAAGACGATCTTCCCAACCATTGTGCCCAGGTGTTTCCTGAGCCAGTCGCAGCATTTGCACCCTCTCCCAGCCCTATGCGATATCAGTCACCAACTGTCGAAGATGATCCTGAAGAGGATGAATCCTCATCGGGCCCGGAGGTCTGGCAGACCGCACCAAACTCATTCGGTATCTATCGCGAGTATATGGTCCCCCCTCAGCGTGATCCCGAGGCAGGCATCACACTATCCTCATGTTGTGACGCTCCTACTTTTGTGAAGGACCCGAAAGGCGATGATAGGCCATCAAACGTTCAGAACGTTGCCTGGCTAGGTGGTGCTGGTGGCCCCTCTGCAGCGCTGTCTGGTAGCCTTGGGCCATTTCCGAATGTCTCGCAGTTCCGCCTGTATGACTGGCACTACAACGCCTCAAATACAAAGTCGTCCGATGACTTCGATGATCTCTTGGATGTCTTGCGGTCAGATGGCTTTTCTGCCAGTGATCTGGAGGGGTTCAGTGCCCATACTGCTCAGAAGGGTCTCGATGAATACACTCACCCTCAGGGGACATTCTCAAAGAAGGATGGATGGTCTGAGAGCACGCTTGAGGTACCCCTGCCAAAGCCAAAGGTGAAGCACACATCGGAGTCGTCTGCACCCAACTTCACAGTTCGTGGCCTTTATCACCGCCGAATCATGCAGCTAGTTCGCGCCGCAGCCGAGGATGTCCGCTTTGCTGCGCAGTACCACTGGATACCGAACAAGACATTCTGGCAACCCCCACCATCCACCTACCCCGCTCCCGCTCCCTCTCCATCATCCAGCTTCCCTCCCAGTCCAGGCTCCTCCCCTCCCAATGCTCCTCAGTCGACTCCTCCACCGACATTTCATGAGCGTATTCGGGTCTACACGGACTCATTTAACTCGAATGCGATGCACACTGAGTACAAAAAGATTTGTGCAAGCCCGCGCAATCCTGCAGACGGTCCTGATGTTGAATATGCAATTGCGTCTATTCTTCTCTGGTCGGATGCTACGCACTTGACAAGCTTTGGGTCTGCAAGCCTCTGGCCAATCTATCTCTACCTCGGCAACCTCTCTAAGTACCTTCGCGGTATGCCGACAGAGTTTGCGGCTCACCATTTAGCCTACATACCATCTGTACGCCTTTTTAGTCTCCGAGTCACAAGGAATGTCAACTTACTCTCTGAATCATCTTGCAGATCCCGGACGACCTTCGTGACTATTACCAGAAGGTATACGGCACTTCAATTTCGGATGACGTGCTCACATTCTGCAAGCGAGAGCTCATGCAACGAGTATGGCTGCTCCTCCTTGATGATGAATTTCTGGACGCCTACAAGAATGGCATTCTTATAAAGTGCGGCGATGGGGTCACCCGTCGTATCTTTCCCCGCATCTTCACTTACTCTGCAGACTATCCAGAGAAGTCTGTCCTTCCTATGCTCCTTGGCATGAACCCATCTAATGCGTCTGAACAGGATTTTGCTCACCGCTCTCAAGCCCTTATCGAAGCACCCTTGCTCACGTTGTCTCGTCTCTCATGACAACCTCTGCAATGCTGGCACCCCAGAAGACATTGCGGACCGTCAGGCCAACAAGCGGCGCGACACCCCAAAGCTCCGGAGGGACATCCTTGGCGCGCGCCGGTTGGTTTTCGAACAAGGACGCTCTTTGAACAGTGCAAAGGTCAAGAAGCTACTAGATTCGGGCTCGCTGAACCCTATGCAGGTGGACATCTCACGTATCTAATCAGGCCATTTGCATTGCACTGACATGCCCACAGTCTGCCTTTTCCACGCGCCTCGCAGAGTTTGGCGTCAACTTCTATGAGCTATTTGTTCCTGACCTCATGCATGAGTTTGAGCTCGGCGTATGGAAAGGAGCATTCAAGCATTTGATGCGTCTGCTTGCTGCGCAGGGTCCGGAGGTATTACAAGAGTTTAACCGGAGGTAAGTGCCTGTGTATCTATTCCACGTCCCCGCAAGACCACTGCTTCAACATTATGCACTAACTCCACTTACTCGTTCGGTATAGGATGCGTTGTACGCCACCCTTTGGTCGCGATACCATACGGAAATTCTGGAGTGACGTCTCAGCTCGCAAGCAGCTTGCAGCACACGACTACGAAGATTTCTTGATTGTGAGTGAACACTAAGCTGTTCCTTCAAGTTGTACATGCTGATATTCATATTATTAGGTAATGATGCCAGCATTCGAGGGGCTCCTACCCCTCCGCGATGACGAAACTGTGGCAGACCTGTTGTTTGAGTTAGCGAACTGGCACGCGCTGGCTAAACTGCGGTTACATACTCAGGTTACTGTTGATATCTTCCGCGAGGCCACCACGCACATGACCGAGGCGATGCGACAATTTGCGGATACAACATGTCAACGGTGGGAGACCCGAGAGCTGGTGAAGGAAGCGGAGGCCCGCGTACGTCACCAAGAGAAAGCCGGCAGCAATACGGCAGCGCCAGTTCAACGCGAACCCAAGATTGTCCGCTTCAACGTTCTCAACACCTACAAGTACCACGCGTTGCCTGATTACCCAGGCGCAATTGAGATGTCAGGCACACTCGACAATTACAACACACAAGTCGTGAGCCACATCTCTAACCTTGACCATCCAAAACTGTAGCTCATGCGCTCTGACAAACTCTAGGGTGAACTCGAGCATCGCCATGTCAAGCGCTATTATGCAAGAACCAACAAGATTGCATTTGCGATGCAGATCGCTAAGCACCAACGACGTGCAGCGCTTCTACGCTCATTTCGTCAATCTGACCCACACTACGTACCCCGCCGTGAATGGATGAGAAAGCAGAAGCTTGCAGGCCCACAACAGAAACCCTCCGAAGTCGCATCAGCCCAACAGACAGACAACCGACCCGACGATCCCCTTCCTCCAACAGACCCGCATGATCATTACGCTATCTCACAATCGTGCCGACTGCCTATACGCATCAACGAATGGCTTGCGCAGCACGAAGATGATCCTGCGACTGTCGTACGTACTCAAAGTCATTTTGCAATTGCATTCAAGTTGGCAATCTAATTGTGTGGTGCCCGCAGGACTTCATCCCTGCGCTGCGTGAGCATCTGGTCGGCAGGATACTTGATCCTAACCCTGAACCCGACAGTGCACGCTTCACAGAACAGCAACTAGATGGCATCGAGATCGAGAAAGACAGGCTCTACAGGCATAAGCAGCTTCGCATCAATTATACAACCTACGACATGCGACGCGACCAAGACGTCATCAACCCACGTCGGGACCGGGACATCATGTTGCTCGCACAGCCCCGAGACCAGGATACCTCCGACACCTCCGACGCCTCAGACGACAACCATCCATACTGGTACGCCCGCGTCATCGATATCTTTCATGCCAATGTCCGCTACACTGGGCCTGGTGCTATGCGTGCAATGCAGAAGTGGCAGCGGATGGACTTTCTCTGGGTCCGCTGGTTCGTGCGTGATCTCGACAACCTCGGCGGCTTTCAGTCGCGTCGTCTCCCCCGCTTGCACTTTCTTGCAGCCTCCAACTCTGCTATAGGCGACCTCTTCGGCTTTGTTGACCCCAACGACGTCCTCCGTGCAGCGTACATTCTACCTGGATTTGAGCACGGTACCACTGACAGACTACTTGGACCCTCAAAGCTCACAAGACAGGTGAAGGATAACGATGAAGATTATGAATACTATTACGCCTGCATGTGAGTTCTCAGTTCCCAGTACATATGTTCTCGCATGCAAGGGCACTCTAACACCGGAACAGCTTCGCAGATCGTGATATGTACATGCGCTTTCTGGGCGGAGGTGTTGGGCATCGCACTGTTGGTGTGAGCCTTGCAACTTCCCTAGAATCCTCGCATCGCACAAAACCAGCAGGATCAGCAGCAGATCTTATGGAGGCTCAGGCTGCCATTGTAAGTGCTCAGCACGTGTCTGTTATTCATTTACTTATGGACACTGATGCTCCTCTGGCACATAGAACGACGTGTCTGTACAAGGGTCAAATGCTCCTGACTCAGATGAGCATGACATCCAGAGTTCGACACCCGGCGGCCCTTCCTCCATCCATACCGACACTCACCAGACCAAGCTGTGGCTCAGGATCCCAGCTCATGCGGTGCAATCCTTCCGCGATCACGACCTCTTTGGCGACCTCAGTGATACCTCACCTGAGGGCCCTGAAGACAATGGCTTGCAGGCTGATCTTGAGGGCGATGACGACTCTGATGAAGAACTGGATCAGGTTTATGAGGAAGAGGAGAGTAGTGAGAGCGATGGGAATGAGCCTGGTGAGGACTCCGACAAGGAGGAGGAGGAGGAGGAGGATGAGGAGAGAGAGGCCCGGGACCAAGGGGATGAAGCTGCCGCTGAGGAGGGGTATGTTGACCTCATATTCGCTGCTGAAGGCTTTGCTCCGCTGTAATAGGACTACATTCGATCAAGAGCACACCCTTGCCTGTAGCTTCAAGTGAATGAGCTCGAGTGCTTGCCGCCTTCAAGCGCTTAGAGGTCCCAGTGCGAAGCCCATAGCAAGGACCCCGGGCCGGAACTCGAGTGCAAGCTGCCGCATAGATTGCTAAGCTACAAAAACCAACTCAGGTAATAATAGTATCAGCACTTGGCTACCTGTACGTATTTTTCTATTGCTTTGCAGAGCAGAATTGACCGATACAAGCCCGTTGCAAGTTCATTACTAGCGCGCCACATTCAGAGCCATGAGCGCCCGTCCCGCCCCACCAAAAAACTCGCGTACAGGCCACCGTTGCTCGCCTCGCGCGCGGACTATATACATCACTGAACAAGACCGCCCTCTACATCAAATAGGAATGACTCATAGTTAACTTTCAGAGGTATTCACTTGCTTACCAGAGCCCGTTGGGAGATAGGGGGCCTGTGCTTATAGACGGAGCATGTCCGACTCCTGGCCCAGGGGTCACATTAGCAAAAGGTCACGGCTACTTATTGACTTATAAAACTCTTGAACGAAGTGTCACACGGCGGCGCTTTGTCGTATGCGCGACTCCTGTCACGCTGAATTGTGCCCTGCGTCCTCGGAGAGCTATCGCCTTCAAACTTGCTAACTTTAATATATAATGGCTGCTAATGCACTTCAAAATAGTTTTTGAAGCCTGAAAACGCGCACTGTATGCTACATCACATGCTGAGGGTGGTCACATAGTGACAGAGATATGGGCGCTAACACTGCATCTGACGACTAACCCTGCAACTCTGAGTGGTAAGTCAACGTAAGTCAATCCCAGTGTCGAAGTAATTTACGGCAAATCAGAACAAGTCATAAGTACCAAGTCCCTGGTAAGACTAAACAAGTCGCAAGTACGGCGCGACCTTTTTGCTGATGGTGTACTAGTAGTTTCCTACAAGTTGCTCGCTCGTCCCACTATTCACTGCAGTCCAATGTAGAACCTCATCATATGTGACCTAGGCCTACAATTCTGATCGTGTACGGCCATGAACGATAGAGGGATGCAATAATAGGCCACCGGCGGCCAGGCCCTGCAGCTTGCTGCCGCGGTGAGTAGCAGGACACGAGCGCCTAGGTCGTACTCCATCCGGCTGGCTCCTTCGTAACGCTCTACAGCCATCTACAGCGAAATTCCCTTTTGCTGATGCGCGACCACCTCCACTAACAGCACACGCTCGCGACCTGATGATTTCCATGACGTCGGAATGCATCGAGGTCGCCGAGCCAAACAACGGAACATCTGATGTCTGCGCGATGACATTGTTACACTGACCGAACTCCGCGAGCAGCAGTGCGACTCGTGAGCCAATGCGGGGAAGGATTGCGCTACAGACCAGGATACCCCGCACTCGCTCGATCATATCCGCTTGCATCCGCCGCACATGCTGTCGGTACTCGGCTTCGCTGCTATACGCTACCGCACGAATAGCGCCGCAGCTGCGCTCGGATCACTTGAGGTCCTCCTTCTTTTCTTCGAAGGAGCGGGCAAGGCGTGCGCTCTATAAGTGTCTGCCTCCTGCGGACTACGATCGTCCAACTTTGACTTCACTTTTGCACCTTTCCCTTTACCACCGAGCAGATATTGCTACCCCTTCGCAGCCATTTGGCGACCACTTCTTTCGTTTATTATACTCTCAAGACCATCAGCACGTAGTCCATTTGCCCTGCCATCTTTCCCCCCACGCCCCCCACTACCACCGCCTACCCCTCACCTCATGTCCTCCCCGCCCAAGAGCTGCCTCAAGCGTAACTCCGTCTCCTCCAGCGACCGTCCCCTGTTCTTCGACGGCGCGAGCCCCTGCACTATCCTCGACTTCGGCGACACCGCCTCGACCAGCGATCAGAGTGTCTCATCGTCGCACTCCGCGTCCTTCGAGCAGCCGCAGTCGCGCGAGCTCCGCGAGCGTCGCAAGTCCGTCAGCTTCTGCGAGGACGACGAGGTCCGGCTCATTTACCCCGTCAAGGACCCGCTCCATTACCAGGCTCGCAAGCAGGCCAAGCGCATATTCAGTACGTCCCCCGTTTGGTTCACATCGTCATGGTATGGACGAAGGCTGACGGCCGTTGACTTGCAGAAGCGTGCGCGGAAGCCCTCCGCATCGATTCACCGTACTCTCCTCCCGGTTCGAGGCGCGGCTCTGTCTCATCCGTTGAGTCCGTTGAGGAGGAAGATGAGTACGACGTCTAGCTGGTCGGCCGCTGCGCGTGCCCTGGAGCTTCACGGACGTTTGCACGGTCTCTTGTACATCATTCGGATCCGGGCCTGTACTTTATCATTGCACCAATGCGTCATTTCACTCGTTACAGCGCTCGTCTACGGTCCCAAGTTACTTAATGCGAACTGTCGTAACACATAGTCATCTGAGAAGAGGAAGAAGCAAACATACATCTATATCAGACCGAAGGCTTGAACCACTTCAGCTGCACCGCGACGAGCACGACCGGCAGCACGCTCACGATCTCCCCCAAGCCCGCGTACGCAGGCGGGACGCGCGCGTGCACGAACGCACCCGCGGCAAGAAGGATCGCCACGAGGTTGTACACGAACGACCAAGCGAAGTTGAGCGCGATCCGCCGTGCAACAGCGTCGCTTAGTTCAAGCAACGTCAAGATCCCTGTCAAAGAGGGGTGTGTGAGCACGACATCCGCCGCAGTCGAGGCTGCCACGCCGCTGGCGCCGTCGGTATGGAGGTGCACGCCGATGGCGGCCTGAGCCAGTGCGATAGCGTCGTTGGTTCCGTCGCCGCAGAAGAGCACTGTCTCGCCTTGAGCGGCGAGCTCCTTAATGTACGCTTGCTTATCCGCAGGCAGACAGCTGGCACGCACGCGATCAGCAGCGATCCCAAGCTCGGCGGCGGCTCTGTAAACGGCGCTAGGATGATCTCCGCTGAGCATTGAGACGCGGATGTTGCGTGCAGCAAGGCTATTGAGGACCGAATGAGCCTCTGGGCGAATTGTGTCCGAGAGTCCGAATGCAGCGATGACGCGGTCGCCGTGGACGACGCAGAACGTGGTCAATCCCTGCGAGAGGAGAGGTTGGATGACAGGGTGCGATTCAATTCCCAACCAAGCAGCACTTCCGCCGCGGAGCGATTGGCCCAGCAGAGTGCCCTGCACCCCTTTGCCCACGACCACCTCGACGTTCCCCACATTTGCATCGGTATCGGCTGAACTATCGGCGTCGAAGCATGCAGACACTGCCTGGGAGACGGGGTGACGACTGGATGCGACGAGGGCAGAAACCACCACAGAGACGTTGAACCCAACGGAGTCGTCCACAAAGCGGCTGACGACCGACAACCGTCCTTGGGTCACCGTTCCCGTCTTGTCCAGAACAACATGCGTGACCTTACGCGCCTGCTCAATCGTAGTGGCCGCCTTGAAGATCAAACCTAGCTTCGCCCCGACACCACCAGCGATGAGGATGACCATCGGAACTGCAAGTCCGATAGCACATGGGCACGAGATGGCAAGGACCGAGATGGCGTAAGTGAGAGCCGTCACTGCAGCCTCCCCGGAGGGTTGCTTGCGCACCGCGATACCGACGGCGAGCCAGACGACGAATGTGATGATGGCGAGCATCAGGACGACGGGGACGAACCAGCCGCAGATCCAGTCGACTGCCTCCTGCACCTTAGCACGAGAGAAGCGCGCATCGTCCACCATATTTGCAATGTCGCTGATGGTGTTCTCTCCCGGAAGCCGGATGACCTTCACGATGAGCGTGCTCGATCCGTTGTGAGTGCCAGCGATGACGAGGCTCCCAGCAGCCTTCTCCACCGGTCGCGACTCTCCCGTCATCATGGACTCGTCTACCGTGCTCGTACCCGAGATCACAAGGCCGTCCGTGATGATTACTGAATCGGGAAGAACTTTGAACTGGTCATCGTAGTGCAGGAGGCGCGCATCGATGTCTTGCTCATGGCCGTCAGGAAGTACGATGCGTGCATTGCGCTCCTGGAGAGAACGGATGGAGATCGCCTCGATCGCCCGCTGGCGAGCGACTGCGCTGACGACCTGGCCCACCATGATCAGGGTGACAAGGAGCGTACTCGTCTCGAAAAACTGTCCAGTGGCGAGAGGTCTTCCAAGCATCTCGAACGCGAAGGCAACCACCGAATAGATATACGCGGTCGTCGTGCTCAGCACGATTAACAACTCTGTCTCGACCAGGCGGGAGAACGCGAGGCTCTTGAAGGAACTGACATAAAAGGGGCCTGTGATCACGGTCTGGACAATCGTCGCCAACACGAGCGACGCGATAGCGTATGCACGAGGATGCGGCGGGAGGGGTGCCCAAGTCATTACCAGCACCGGAATCGTCAGGACAATCGACAAGGCTGTCCGTAGAACGAGGGAGCGGATGTGCGCTGTGCCAGCAGTGATGGCTGGGTCTTGTGCATCGGGTGCGAGAGTAGGAGAGAACGCTTGATAGAAGTCCAGAACATTGCGAGCGCCGATGACCATCGGGTCATAGACAAGGGCGACCCTGCCCTTCCCGGAACGCGTCATCCGCTCTACTCCAGCAGGGTAGGGCAGCGACAACATCTTGTCCAGCAGCGAAGGAGACACCATCAGCGAGAGATCCTGCGTCGATTCAGTCTTGACCACCTCCGCGGAGAAGCCTGAACGCATCTCGATAATCGCTACAAGCGAAGCGAGGTCCGTTGCGCTGTTATCGAAATCGAACTCGGCGCGACAGAGGACGAGGCTGGTCTTGACGTTGAAAATCGTGGAGATGCCCTTGAGCGTGCGTATCAGCTTATTCTCGCAGCCCGTACAGGTCATGCCCTTGATGGCTAGGACGGCGTGCTCCCGCGCTCGGCCAGTGAGGTCCTCTTGTATGTCAATGGCGACATGCTCGTGCTTCGCGCCGTCCTCATCGGCACGACCATTCTTGTCGGAAGACTCTCCGTCACAACAGCCGTCACGACAGCAGGAGTCAAACGAAGCGCGAGGGCGGGTCTTCTCGGATCTAATCAACCCGCCATCCACGTGCCCTCGGTACGACAAGCTGTGAACGCTGGGGGTCTGTTTGCAGCAAGCGTCCTTCTCACAGCAGGAATCCACCGAGGAGCGCCGGGAACTCTCGCACGGAGAGCGGCCACCACGCACGAGGCGTGCGCTTTGCCTGCCGGAGGATGGACGGGCAGCCGCCTTGCCACTACGGCCCAGAGGACTGCTACAGCACGACTTCATGCCGCGCGCGAGCAGAGCCTTGCAGACGCATCCAAAGGCAGAGAGTGTCTCGTTGTAGCGGCTCCGTGCAATATAGCGGTGTTCGCCGCACGCTTGCTTAGGATACGCTGGGCCCGATTGGGTATCATTCGCTGCCGCCTCGTGGAAACCCGCATGTCCGCAGCTCTTCGTCGGAACAAACACGGGAAGGGATGTCTGGCCTTTCTCTGCTGCCGCAGTAGAGTCCTTCTCACAGCAGGTGTAGTCGGAAGAGGAGACTGAATTTGAGTGAGGATGCAGATCCGACGACGTAAGATGTGTAGTGCTCACATTGCGCATCACTGTCTTTGCTCGCCTCGCCACCGCGATTTCCTTGAGCGGCGGTGTGTTCGGACTGCAATTGTTGATCACTATGCAGGTGGCTGTCGTCATCTGCACAAATGACCCGAGCTAGTTCGTCAAGGCATGCATCTAGATGAATGCAGACAAGGCGATGAGCTAGGCCTAACCTTGGAAGAGTACACCGCCAGAGACTTACCATCGCATCCACAGTTCGAGCCCTCACAACATCCCGGTTCAGTGTTTTGACTAGTATCCTGTTCACCAAGCTTCACATCAACCTGGTTCTTGATGCTTTGAACATCGGAATCGCTGCCACAGTCGCTACAGCACGCTGCCATCGTCGTGGTTGTCGTCTAGGTTGCGTTAGCAGGGAATGGGAACAACGGGGTTCTTAAAAAGACTACGAAGATTAATGCCACGTCCGAGAGAGTCAAGTGAGGCGTGTACAGGTACACCTAAGCTGTGCACGTGGATTCGGCCGCGGCACGTCCAGAATGCAGCGGGCCTGAGCAGCGCGCACGGACCATGTTGGCAAGGCGGCGAAGAGCGTACCGCAAACACCCGGGCAAGCCTATTATTCCCATGGGCGCTGAGTCAGACGCCTTAAGCTCGATAGCGACTGGTAAGCGACACGTTCGTGCGAGGTTTGAAAGGTGCAAAGAAGATCGAGGTAATCGCATGAGAGCAGTATTCATGCCAGGATGACCTAGACCAGAAAGGACCGACATGGTGGCGACAAAGTGTTGCCAGGGGAATGGCCTAAGACGTGTGCTAACATAGGATGGCTGGATGTGGCACGAAGGTTGGTCAGACTCTGAGAGGAAACCGAGGATGGACTGCAGAGATGGCGGTGAGTACGTGCCGGGAGAGACATGGAGAGTCGAAACGGGGAAGATGCACGCTCGGCCGTGGTTTTGAAGGATGACCGTCACTGGTGCGGTACTCAGTTACAGCCTGCCTTGGGCGCCAATGCCCGGCCGAGCCTCCGAGTCCGATCCTGAGTCGCGCATTAAACATTGCACGGCTCCAAAGACTCAGGCGTCCATCATATTCGTCATCTCTACGAAGACGGGCAAGATTCGGTTCTTTTGTTGAAAAAAATAATATTTTCAGCAGTAATGGTCTGGGAGTGCGAACAGACTCTCCGCTCTCATGTTGTGAGAGAGGACGCGGGGTACAACCTGGCCTTTGGTGCGTCGTAGATAACATACGTCCGCCCTGCCCTTTCTGGGTCTTAGAAGGCTCCAGGAATGCAGCTGCCGGTTGCCCCAACAGCAGCCAAAACTCCCCCCGAGACATGAGTGTTGAAACCCAAGTCTCACCAACGTCCAAGAGCCCGCCACAGCCCCCGGCCATGGCGTATAACATGACAACAAGCACAGGTTACGCGTAAGCAATGTGAACCAATACATATTCCGGAGCAATCGTGCAGCCTAGAGAACCGTGAATAAAAGGCCACATGGTCTTGAAGAGATCCACAGTCGTCCGTCAGTCTGAGAGAGTCGGAGCGGGAGTAGCCCCAAGAGATCGCCGACGAGAGATCAGATAGCCCACAGATGTCAAAACACCAAACAAAACGAGAAAAAGAAGGAAGCAAAACATCAGCCCCGATCCCAAGTCTTCGAAGAGACCGAAGTGGCGAAGGGTGGAAAGAGAAGACAAAGCAGAGATCTTGACCAACAGAGAGCCTCGCCAGGTCAGGCCATCTTCATGCAAGCAGTTCACCGACGGTAGTAGTATTTGGGATTATCTATGAAGTGTGGCTTTGGTGCTGAAGAACACTGTGGCGTTGTGAATTAGGGTACTCACCACGTGAGACCTCACTGCAAGGCCGCCCCAATAGGGCACGACGGCGGAGGCTTCACACGCTGAAGATGGGGGCAGGAGGAGACCTGGGGAGGAGAGTATGTCGTGCACCTGGGGCCTTTTATGCGTTGCAGGCGGTGGCACGCAAGTACAAGTTCAACTCCGCCGCTGCTTCTCGCGGCATGAAGCAGCAGCAGGCGAACAAGCTCTCCTTCCCGATATGGTCAATCCCCTTCCATATCGGTATCAGTGCCTGGGTTGCGCGCAAACCTCATGCCTCCGCCAAGAGTCGGGCCCGGGATAGGTCGGGTACAATTGTCCTTCTATAGTTTCCATTTCGCAACGCTAGATGCTAGCGTTGAAGCACTCTTCTTGCATGTCCTCCGGCTCTCACATGCACGGCTCAAGCATGCAAACATACGCCCAAATGACGTTCCGGGAGGACAACGTCGAGTTCATCGTTCTGGACTATGCGGTTCACCTCCTGCGCCAGGAATTGCCTTCCCATCAGCTCGCCACATATGCTAACTTTCGCATGACTCGAGCTGTCCAAATCGGTGAAGCATGAGAGAATGGACCCACAAAACACCATCACGACCTGAGTTCTGGACGTGAACAAAGGCCTATCGATGGCAACGGCCATCTGCGTTCCATTCAATTCCCCACCTTCCAAGGCCCCATGATTATGGACGACCGGAGAGGCAGTCCGAACATACCGGCTACTGATCCCGGGCCCTTGATAAGAACACATGCACAAGTAGTATGCATATGCATGGAAAGGCGGTTGTCAACGAGCTCGAGTAGCGCGGACAATAAGAGAGATTGGACTCGTACCCGAACGGTCAAGGGAGCTGCACCCCGCCAGTGCCCTCCCAGTGCGGCTCCCTCGATTAATGTCTGGGTACGAGACCCGAGGGGTTGCCGCAGATATGTAGGTTGCGAATTCGAGCCGCTCTGCGGCTATGCTTGACAGACAGCCCGATATTGTTGTGCTCGAAAGTCGATAAAGTCCATGAAAGGTGCATGCCTTTGCCTTTGATAAGGTAGTTAACAATGGTCGCGGGAACGGTGGACGTGTTGACGGCGAAAGTGAGCCACGTGATCAGGACTAGTACTCTCACTTCTTCCACTGTACACAAGTACATCTGCCAGCCACATCTTTTTTGCGGTCGTGTCTTATATCCCGCTCGTACTGAGTACGTGCGCGGCTGGGTTTCTGTATCTACAGGTTTCCTGTGGTGAGCGAGTGGTCTCAGCCCATGCATGCGCGCCCTGTGCAGGGTTGCGACTCCCACGCTATTGAGCCTGTCAGTTCGCTATCCAGCTTCATACGGGCGCGTCCGCGAACTTGAACGCGCTCTCGTTTTCGCGCAGGAACGCCGCCAAATCACTGTACGCGTTCAAATGCTGTAGAAACTCGAACTCGCCTTGTAGCTCCCACCACCTACGGTAGCGAGAGCAATACATGTTCCCGGTCTTGCGATACTCCGCACTCTGGGCAGTTCACCGGTTCCGCAGGGAAGAAGCAGTGCTTGGTCGAGTATAGCCCGGCAGAATTGTGCCATGGCCGATTGCAAGTGCCCGAACTCCTTCAGAGCCGGGCTGGTGATATGGTGGGGCAGGTCAAAGGCCAGGAAGTCCCGACCCGTGTATGTCGGTGAGTTGCGGAACTTGTCCCGCCAGTCTGACTTCATTTGCACCATCAGCAGGTGCCTTGCATGCGCCAGAGAGCACTCATCCCTCTCCATGGGTAAGTGAGCCTCTCGCTTTGCGTCCTGGTCCACTGATTTGTTCTGCCAGCCACATCTGCCCTACACTTGCATATGCCGCCTCTGACGTAGCTCTATGCCTGTCGAAGCTCTTGTGCAACCTCCCAGCATTGTCTATCTCGAACTTCGAGTTTGTGTAGCAGGCTACATCCGACGTTGTGGCCAACTTGAATGGCTATCCTGGCTTCGTGGCACGACTTTCATGACGATTCCGCGTTCTTGAGGTGCGCTGATAGGTCTTATCGGCAGTGATTTTAAGTCTGACGAGGCGAGACGCAACTCTGAAGAAGGTGCTGTAAGTGCTCGCACTACACGTTTGTGGCCACATTCGGTTCCCGTGATCCAGGGTTCGGATGTGTTCTGCAGTCGCGCAGCAGGAACTCTGCCTGCGCATCTGGACTGCGCTGTTTGATGCCGTCAGGATTCGCAGTCGTTGTGCGCAGGTGCCCGACAGGTCCGACCCCGTTAGCTCGGAGTGTGAGTCGGCGACGGGCTGCTGACACAGTGACAGCATAGTTCTGTGCACATGTGCGCTTATGCTTGACCGGAAGCAGATCGCGCCGTGAACGCTGCACTCCTGTGGTTCCGTTCCCACCTGTACACATACCCGCGACGCCTACGGGTGGCAGTCCAGCAAGCCTAATAGCCCTGAGCTGATCAATTCCTGCGCACAACGCGCCAAGCAGGCGGGCTCAGGCGGCCCCAGCTGATCGCGTGTGCCAGTATGAGCCACCTGAGATGTACTTAAAGACGCCTCTTGACAGCAACAGCCCACCGTCCAACCCGCAGTGCCTTCGGATTTATAGCTACCTGCTGCATAGCGTACCCTTTAGCTTACCTCAAAGCGTAGCAACCCTTCAGACGTCGGATTCCCAAATCCTCACCTAACCAACCCTCGACAATCCTTGAAGTAGGACAATCAGCATGGTGCTCCCCTTGTTGGCGCAGATCGCGATTGCAATCCTTCTCGGCGTGCTCGGTGCGGTCTCATGGAGGTTGTTCCCAATCATTGTTCCGAGGCGGTTCACATCCCCTCTGTTGAAGCTTCGAGGGCCCCCGAGCTCGAGCTGGCTCTTCGGACACCTTAAGGACAAACATCTTTCAGATGACGACCTCCTCAACGACCGCTGGGTCAAGGAGTACGGGCCGGTGTGCATCATCCGGGAATTCTTCAACGTACGTTTACGGTTGACCGTCCGCGTTCGCTCCGTCTTGGTGCTCATATGCATGTACGTAGATGGCGGTCCTCCTGGCCACGGACACACGGGCGATCAACCATGTCCTGACCCACTCTGCCCATTACCACAAGCCTGCACAAGCGCAGCGCGATCTGTCAAGACTTCTCGGGGAAGGTGTGCTCGCTTTCGTCGCGTCCTTCTCTTACCGACTGACTCATGCGTATGCAGGTGTGCTGATCACAGAAGGTGCGTTCAAGCATGCACATCAATGCTCCAAACACCCGCTCAGTGATTGGATATAGGCGAGCAACACAGACAGCAGGTACGGGTCTCCAATTATTCCCTGTCATGATCAAGATACTGAACATCGAACTGCCCTCACGCGCAGCGGAGGATCATGGTAAGCATCTTAGATGTCAGCGTCGAGTCAAAGTGAGCTGATCTTGCCCCCTAGAACCCCGCTTTCGGGCCAGCACAGATCCGCGGACTGACCGAGATCTTCGTCGAGAAGGCCAACCAGGTGAGGTCTGCCCGCTGTCTCCCAGACGCGCATGTTGCTAAGCGCGTCACTTCAGCTGCGCGACGTCTGGGCAGCTGAACTGGACGCGAAGGGCGAGCCGACCCGCATCAACGTCATTCGCGGGCTCAGCAAGATGACGCTCGATGTCATCGGCCTCGCCGGTGAGTCCGAGAGTCTACCCGAGAGCGACCGGAGCCTTCGCGCTGAAGAAACGCTTGCAGGCTTCAACTACGAGTTCAACGCGTTGAACCCGCGGGGCGAGCAGAACGAGCTCGCGAAGGCGTTCGAGGAGGTCTTCTCCTTTCCCGCCAAGATCCCCGTGCTCATGATCCTGAGGAACCTCTTCCCTGTCTTCGAGATCATCGTGCGCGAGCTTCTCTCTCTCCGGCGGTTCGTGGATACTGACGGCGCGGCAGAAGGACAAACGGCTGAGAGACATAGAATACGCGCGGCGGACGATGCACCGCATCGGCTCGCAGCTCATGGCCCAAAAGAAGGCTGAGATCCTGCGCGAGTCGTCGGGGGAGAAGAGCGGTGGCGTGGGGAAGAACAGCGTGCAAGGAAGGGACCTGCTCACCCTGCTGATCAAGGCGAACACGGCGACGGATATTCCAGACAGCCAACGGCTGTCGGACGAAGACGTGCTAGCCCGTGAGTACCAACAGATATGTCGGTGTTCGCGCGGTCGCTGAAACACACTGTCCACAGAGGTCCCGACGTGAGCTCGCCGGACTCGGCTGTCTTCCCCGTACATACGTTGATGATATGTGGCCATCTAGATTCCTCGTCGCGGGCCACGAAACGACAAGCACCGCAACGTCGTGGTGTCTCTACGCCCTCAGCCAAGCCCCGGACGTGCAGCGCAAGCTGCGCGACGAGCTGCTCACCGTCGACACCGAGACCCCGACGATGGACGAGCTCATGGCGCTGCCCTACCTCGACATGGTCCTCCGCGAAAGCCTGCGTCTCTACCCCGCCGTGCCCGAGACGGGCCGCATAGCCAAGCGGGACGACATCATCCCCCTCGACAAGCCGTTCACGGATAAAAACGGGAACGTGCAAGATCACGTACGGTGCGTGTTGACGGACAAGAGGACCGCCGACGCCGCGGCGGGATGCTGAAGCCCTTTCGTCTGCAGGATCGCCAAAGGCGACATCATCCTCATCCCCATCAAGACCGTCAACCGGCTCGAATCCCTTTGGGGCGCGGACGCGCACGAGTTCCGGTGAGCAGCCCCTCGCGGCTCTCTGCACCCGCGCACCGACATTCTGACATACGACGGGTCAGCCCCGAGCGGTGGGAGAACCCGCCCGCGGCGGTCTCCACCATCCCGGGCGTATGGGGCCACGTCCTCTCCTTCCTCGGCGGCCCGCGCGCGTGCATCGGCTACCGCTTCTCCATCGTCGAGTACGTGCGCCCTCATCCCGTCCCTCTTTCTCTTTCTCTCTCTCCCGCTGACCGCCGCATCGCGCCCACCCACAGGATGAAAGCGCTGCTCTTCGCGCTCGTCCGCGCGTTCGAGTTCGCGCCCGCCGTCGACCCGCGCGAGATCAAGAAGGGCCCAGGCCATCGGTAGCAGCGCCCGCCCTGCGCGCCGACCCGACGGGCGCGCCACACATGGCCCCTCATCGTCCGGAGGTACGAGCCCGCCGCGTCCGTGTACGCGTCGGCGTAGCGTCAACGCAACACCGGGGGCGCGGGGGCGCCCTCGTGCGAGTAGAGACGTTACCGCGCTTGTGAACGTACGCTATCTCGTATGCGGTCCTCATGCGAAGCGAGGACGTCGCGTGGCTGGCATGAGCGCGCCATGTCCGGCACCGACGCCTCTAGATGCGTCATATACACATATATACACATACACAACGGGCCCGGAGGTACAACGGACGAAAGAGTCGAGTCGTTCTGTCTATGGTGGTGAGCGAGCAAACGCGGCGCCTCCTCGAGCGCGGAACGAGGAAGAGGCACGAAAGGAGAGGCGGCGGATTAGAAGGCGAGAGTACGATGATGTCCATGAACGATGAACGAGGGAACGGTGCTCGGAGGGGTGCATGAGTCGCCCTGGCAGTAGTGCACTGGCGGTGAGGACGCACGCCGCGATGCGATGCGATAGGGTGCGGCGGCAGGGCGTGGCGGGAAATATGGTGAGCGGACGCCGCACACGCTGAGGATGCGATGAGTTACAGAATGATACTATATATGTGCTGGTGCTGGTGGCCATAGCAGGACAACGCGCATGGGGGTCCGCGGCACTGCGATGTATATATGAATGTGTATGTACGGCTAGCGAGAGGATGTGCGGGCGCAGGCCGAGAGGGTGGGGAAAAGGAAAAGGAAGATGGAGATTGATGAGAGCGAGAGTGAGAGAAGAGCTAGACACGAAACGGGCGGAAACGGGCGAGACAGATATCCGGGCAATAATGTATGCAGGATAGGATATACGATACGTGAATGGATGGGTGGGTGGCAATGAGAGCGAAGAACCGGACCGCGACGAGGACTCATGCGTGCGGGGCATGATCACGACGCCGATGCGGTAGAAGATGCGTGCAAATCAAATCGGAAAAGTGGACAAGCCAGGCTACGCCAAGCACCGATGAAGCAGCGCCGTCCGCTGCACAACAGCGGAGCGGGCAGCGGTGAGCGCGAAAGCAGCTCGGAGGCGGAGGAGGCATGCGCCTTACACGCCGCCAAGCCGTCAAGCCAAGCATGGCTCGCGCTCGTACGCGCACCATAAAGCGGCGACACGCGTGCACCGCTCATCTCGCGCATCGCGAACCCGACCTCACGAGGACCGCCTCCTGCTCAAGCTCGGGGCCAACGCGCCTGCCCCGAGCGCAGCAGGCAGACCTCGACCTCGACCCCGAGCCCCACGCGCGCCTTTGCGTCCCACGCCACGCGCATATTCTCCAGCGTGAGCAGCGGCGACTCGCCCATCGGCGTGCCCTCCACCCCCGCGCACCCGCTCAGCTTCGACGCCGTGCTCACAACCGGGGTGTCGTCCGCGCCGACCGCGAGGTTCAGCGCGGCGAGCTTCTGCACGACCTCCGTCGCGCTTGCGTCCCGCAAATCTGCCTCGAAGGCGGCGGTGTCGGACGGCTCGAGCTCGAAGTGGGGAGGGCGGGACGAGGGCGGGACTTGGGAGAGCCTCCAGCGTAAGCTTCTGCTGTAGCACCTGTCTGAGCGACAGCGGCGTCGCCGGCAGGTCGTCCAAGTCCACGCCTTGCTCCCGCGCGAACGAGGCTACCGCGGCGGACAGCTCCGCGGCGGCTGTCGTGGCGTCGTGAGCGCTTGGGGGCTGCGGATGCGACAAGGGGACATGTGGGAGAGAGGATGCCGGCGCGGAGATGGACGTGGAGAGGGCATCGAGCGCGGGGAGGGGTTGGTGTTGTGATGTGGGCGATGGGTACAGCACCGAGAGCGGGGGTGTCTGCCCGGGTCCGCTAGGCAAGGCCGGAGGGACGTCCGCGCCCTCGACGTGCGCAGGAATGGGTATCGGCAATGATCCCGAGGTGGATTCAGGCAAGACGACGGGCACGGGCGGGAAGTACGACCCTGGGTCCTGCTCGCGCGAGATGTACCACGTCTCCTCGGCCCCGGAGGTACCAAGCTTGATCTGCTCGAGCCGCGCCTCGATGTCGACATCCGAGTCGTCTTCGAGAGGCGGCGAGGGGAGGGAGCTTCCGAGGGTACTCGTGCTCGGCGCATCGCTCTCCACGTCGGTGTCCGACACATACGTGTCCGTCGTGTCCGTCTCAGTGTCCGACTCCATCGCCGGGGACGACGCCGATGGCGGAAGCGATAGCGCGAGAGCCGGTGGTGACATGTCTGGCGGAGGTTGCTGAGCCATACTGCGGGTCGCGGTGAGAGTGGTAGCAGAGAGGGAGGAGGGGGACTGAGGACGATTTGGTGACTGGTTGTGAGCATCAGTTGACTTCGGAACAGAGCCGCTGACGGAGGCCGATGACGATGGCAACGGGGCGCTCGTCTCCGTTCTCGCTGCCATGCCCAGACTCTGGTCAAAGAGTGGTTCCGAGGTGGTGTGAGGAGGCGTGAGAGGCTGAGTTTCGGGGACGGCGTTCACAGGTAGGAACGTCATGTTGAAGGTCTTTTTCGGACGGAGGGGGCCGCTTGTGTCTGACGCGGGGGGAGGGAGGACTGGTGGGGGATCTTGTACGGGCAGCAGAGGTACAAACGCGAAGTTCTGCCTCTTGGGAGGTGGTGACGAGGGAGAAAGCATACGCGGAGGCTCGGGCAGTGTATTGGGTGCGAGAGCGGGCACCGGGGCGTGAGGAGCGATAGTGATCTCTGGGGGTTCGCTCGGGGGCGGGGGAGCAGGTTTCCGTTCGGGCGAAGCGGTGGGAGTAGGGGTCTGAGGATGGGGCTCTGGAGCGTCGGTGAGGGGGGTCTCTGAGGGGGGTGATTGTGGGAGGAGAGGGAGGAGACGGATGGGGACGGCGTCGAGGTAGGGCAGAATCTCCGGGTCGACTTTGGGCTCTGCGCGGTTCTTCCACTTTGAAGGAGTGAGGGAAGGTCCGACGGCGAAGCGGGAGACGGGGAAGGGCGGTTTGGAGGAGGAGGAGGAGGAGGAGGACGGGGAGGAAGCGGGGAGGGAAGTGGTGAACGGTTGTCGGGAGGTGGGCGGGGGAGGAGAGTAGGGGAGGGAGATGCGGAGCTGCTTGAGCTCGAGGATGTCTCTGCGAAAGAGCGGATCGGTGAGCGAGCGGCCGGGCAGAGGACGGGAGAGGGAAAGAGGGGACACGATCGCAGGCGGAGAGCGCTCCCGTCATGGATGACGTCGCATGCCTTTTTCAGACATGCACCCATCAACTGCCCACCTCGCCAACAGCCCAAAATCAGCACAGCGTTCGGACGGCACACGCAGCATACATACGGTGCTGCGTGCGGTGCGCAGATAAAGGCGGAAGGCGAGAGAGAACGCGACACGGAGAAAGACACGCACTGGTAGGACAGCTTGGGCGTGACGGCAGCGGGGGTCCGATCCCACTCGTCCGCGAAGAAGACCTCTTCGAGCTCGTTTGCGGGACAGAACGAGACGGACTTGCGTCCTCCGCTAGCGGTCGAGGACCCGCCGTCGCTGGCGAGGGAGGGCGAGGTGCGTCCTGAGCCGCACGGGCTGGACGCGGCGCTGAAGTCGGGAGTGATCGGCGGGGTGATCTTGAGGCAGCTCTTCAGACCCGGTCGTGTGCTCATGGTGTATGATGTTCGGTGGGTGAGAGGACCGCGGTACGGCGGGTCCGGTGAGTGAGACGAGCGGTTGTTGGTCTTGGACGGCCAGGACGTGCAGGGTACAGCCAGGAGGTGAGACGCGGGGTGGTGGGTAGGAGAGAGAGGGGTTGAGAAACGGAGAGGGTGGATAGTGGAGGGTTTGTTATGAGACGACGAGAGGCATGAGACGGGCAAAGGCGCAGGAGAGCTGGGTTGTGAGGAGGAGGGAGGAGACCTGACTCGGACTCTAGCTCTCTGGAAAAACGCTGTTTCTCGCCACGTGAGTCGTACCATCCCGGAACGGCTCCCCACCGCTCTCTCTTTCCTCCGCCCCTCCTCCTCTCCCATTGGCTCTCTCCCCGCCCCCGCCCCCGCCCCCGTCGTCATCCCCTTCCGTCCTTCTGCGCCTCCTTCTGCAGCCCTGCGTCATTGTTCCTCCTCTTCATCTCGCATGCCTTCAGTCGCACTCTCTCCTCGCTCCGTGCTCTCATCCCACTCGTCGGTCGTCTGACCTCGTTTGCTTTCCGGCTCAGCTCCGCCCGTCTTGATGCTCATCTAGCCGAAATCTCCTGCACTCGCCTACGTCGGGAGCTCCTCTAGGCTGCTAGTAACCAGTACGTAGTACGTACATGCGGTTAATGTCCTCGGATCTTCCTCGCCTCGTCGACGGCTCTATGAACGGCCAGCTCTCGAATTCCGCGTCAGGATGGAAGCTCTGCTTGCCTTCATGGGCGCGATGCTCAGCTGTCAAACCAACCCACTGCATGCTTCCACTCACCACTGCGTTGACGTCGTATGTATACCCCTCATACTACCTCGCTCGCGCAGCTCGCTGCTGCCACTGCGTGATCATTTCTTTTCATTTCTGCTGTCGTCTGCTGTCGCCACCCTCACGTTCACGTTCTTGGATCGGTCTCCATGAGGAGATGCTTCCACCATGCCGGCCAGCTTCTTCGCGTCCACGGCCCGGCCTCGCTCGCAATAACCTGCCTCCTCCTGTCCTACGCCGTACGGGCGAACATGCACAGGACGGCGGATGCACAATGACCATTAGCTGGTTTCGCGAAACAAGCCTCCCCCCTCCCCTTCGTAGCGCGACGCACAGCGACCTAGTCCTCCTGCGGCCCGTTCACGACGGCTCAATGCGCCACCATCGTCTTTCGCACAGGAATGCCGCGCGTCCCTA
>CCBP010000055.1:115576-126462 GCA_000765035.1 Trametes cinnabarina
CGTCCCTAGACGGTTTCGGGGTTCTTGCCCTCTTCCGCCCGCGCAGGAGGAGACAAGAACGGATATGTTGCTGCTGTGCCGTGCGGGGCGCGCTGTGGATGCCAGTCGGACGTCGAAGCACGTTCAGAAAGCCGAGGTCTCTCGTTGCGTCGTCCGATGTTGAAGCTCCACTATCGCTATCGAGTGGGGGGTGGCGAGTCTCGGCACCCTTATGGCGCAGCGTCCGTGCGTCTGGAATGCACCTCCAGCCGCTCTGGTGTCCACAAGCAGGCTCTCGATGCCGCGGTCTGGGCTCACAGTTCGCGGATGCGTTCTTCTCGTGAGCACCAGGCATCAGGCCCGAGAGAGAGAGAAAGAGGGAGAGCACGCGTCCACACTTCCATCGTTCCGGCTTCCCTTCTAGTTCGTGCAGGTGCGTTCGAGTCTCGCTTGGCTACGTACAGAGCGCCTCAAACGCTGCGCCGCGCCAGCGCCGTGCGACCTGCGTCTCAGCTTCCCCTTCTCCTTCTCCTGATCCAGCGCCCTCGTCGAGGTCGGCGGGAGGAGAAGACGCTGATGGCTCCGCAACGGCGTTTGGGAATCCAGGTATGGTATAACACGCGAAGGCAAACGAGGTTGAGGTCGGGTACCGGTTCAGCGTCGGTGGTTTGAGCCCATCGATGACCAATCAATGTCCGGCCGGGACCCTGCGATAGTCTGCGTTCTCGCCGCTGCCCGTCATATGGCAGCCGCGGTCCGCCCGTCGTCGTATCCTTGCACCCGGACAAGCAGGACAAGATGATAGGGGTTACGATAGTTTCTTCTGCGCGGTGCCAATGTTTCCCCCATCTCCGCGGATATGTGCTTGCCGACGACGCATATGGTGTCCGTAGACACGACGGTGCGTGCGTTATTGTAGCCTCGCCCGAGCTTTTGGGGCGCAGCGGTCTCCTGAGTCTTCGTGCTGCTTTTACCGGACCGTAAGCTGGCTGGGTCTCGCTCCAAACGGGATGTCGGCCGGACCGCTGCCACGCGCTCCCTAGACGCTGCCATCGCTCGTATTTTGGTGTCGCGCGCGAATCGTACCGCCAGTTCTAGAGCGCGCGCTGCGTCGGGCGCATTTGGCCTGGCGCAGCAGCGCAATAAGACCGTACTCACTGTGAGGAAGCAGGAGGCGCAAGGCTGCGACATGCCGCGGCCAGCGCGAAGGGCTCCCGACAGTACAGCACGACGTGCTGCGCGTCGTCGATCGTCCTGGCTGGCTCGACCGTCGATCTATGTCACTGTGTTCCCGCGAAGGACGTTCGTCCCTGTGAAGGCGCGAGGCCTGGGGCATCGCGGCTGCGGCTGCGTGTACATCGCGCCTTTCTATCTGACGATCCCGTTGCCTCTCCGCTGCATCGGGTTCGCATCCCCTCTTTCGGCCCCGCTGTCGGCGAAGGGTCTCTTGCCTAGCTCGAGCACCATACGAACATATCAGGCCAAAGGTCCCGTTGCGCTCAGGCCATCCCGCGACGGACGTCGTGGCTGGATGGGGGCCGTCTCGCTCCGGACCTGCGCGTGGCCTCCTGACAGCTCCGGGACTGGGTGACCCGCCGTCGTACACACGTACGCAGCGCAGATGCGTAGGTTGCAAATATGTGGGTCCTTCCTTCCTTCCTCCCCCGGTGCGCGCGCTGCTTGCTGCTCCGCTCGGCTCGAGCCGGTCGATGCCCGCGCGACGTGCTCGTTCTGCACGTTATTGATTCAGCCTCTTACTGGCACTCCAGGAACGTCGCGAGTCGCGCGGGATGGGGCATCGGCTTCTGGTCCTTCGTCTCTGCTTGCCGTCGGTGACTATAGGGAGGAGGATCCGGTGCGCTGGTCCGTCGGGACGTCTTTGGTAGGGACTGATTTCGATGTCCACTGATCATGATGTCGGCTACATGCCAGTCCTTAGGCCAAGGGTTTCATGGCGGGTTCATCATGTACGGTGAGTGTACTGTACTACGTGCCGTGCTTTCTACGCAGCTGGAATGCACTCGATGCTGATGATGATCCAGGCTAGGCCAAATCGTCGCGGTCAGGCCATCGCGGATGGCCGACCCCGCCGTAGCCAAGAGATTCGGCGGCATCAGAATTCAGGACAATAGCCTGATGGCATCCCGCTACGTATCGTGGCAGAGTACCGTCCCGACCCGACGTCAGTGTCCCGCAGCGGCCAGAAGAATCCGCCGCGATATCGCTGCAGCTTGATCGGCGCATGGACAGTCGCTGCAGAGGTCGTCCACCACATCGATCGGCTTGGAGCTCTGGAAAACGCGTGCCTTGCACTCGAACCGTCGACCGCGTCCCGCCGTTCTGGCGGTAGTGAGCGACGTCCTGCCCTTTGCCGGCCCGACGTCGCTCACGCTAGGACCCAGCGCATTCTGGCTCGCCTTTCGACTTTTTCCATTCGGGTACAGTAGTGCCACCCATACTATCGCTCCGACCAGCCACGGGACAGCATGAACATTGAACGCAGGACACACTTCGCTTCCGGCCCTCCTCGGAAGGCGCGCGGCGCGCTCCGTCGAGCGCAGGACTCGACCCTGGAATGATTCTGGGGATTCTTGCCGCCAGAAACATCCGTACGGACGTCCTCGGACCGGCGCCTCGATGCGTTCTGTGTGGACGTGTGGGTCCGGGTCCATGCATGGTCGTACGGCGGCAGCGCGCGGCCCGTCAACTTGAGCGTCGCTCGAGAATGCACGGCGTGCGCATGTGGGTGAACGACCTCCAGAAGGACTCGCGGTGAGTACTATGAAACCGTGCACGACATGCCAAGGAATCGGACAGTGCCAGTGCCATGTCTGTGGATCATGGGTGGGCGGTACGTGGAGGATCTGTGGGTGCTGACAGAAACCGACTGTTCGCTACCGGGGAGCCTTGGACGGGTGTGGCTTACACACGTATATACTCGCATGGAGGCGCACAGGTGCTGAACTGGGGTCGACACAGGAATCGTCGCAAGGTAGGCGAGAGTCTCGCTAGCGGTATATGTGTCCGTATGCACCGCTCTACTAATTTGACAGGCATCAATTTAGCTTTGTACTACTAGTCGCAGTGCCACCCTCAGAGGCTCAGCGGAGATCGTTCCAACTCGAAGTGCCACGGCCGGATACACGTACACATATATGGCGGCTCCTGCAGTATTAAGGCTCCGGCGCGTCCTCGGGACACCGCTTCAAATCTCCATCCCGAACGTCGCAGCAACACGCGTTGACGCGAACGTGTTCAGGGACGCGTCGCGCTGTGTGCTGCAGTGTACATATTACATAGCTCAGTGCACCCACTCCGCGTCCTCGGATATATGCACCACTCCGTGCGTGCGTGCGGATTGCGTGGAATGCCGGTAAAGTCCGGGATCGAGCTCGGGCTCGGCACCCGGAGTGGAAGCGACGGTGTACGTGTCTCGCTCACGCCCGAGGATCCCGCGCGTGTGCATACGCTATACCAGCTGAACCTCGTACACGTCAACTTCCGCGCCCATTCATCCTGCTCGCCACGGCACAAGGCTTGTTGTCTAATGTTCACTCCTCACATGAGCGCGAGCCATGTGCACGAACAGCGCGCAGCCGGAACTTGAAGCATGTTCGCCGGGATGAACGCATCGTGTTTCCATCGCCATCACTAACCGACAGCTGCGCAAGTCGCGAGTAGACGTGGTACAGTAGTAGACTAGGTAGTGGAGCGCGAGCATCGCTGCTGCATACACTATGAACTTGAACAAGATCACACCTCTTATTACGCTACGGTCACGCTCGCAGTGACATCTACAGTACCGGGCATCCGGAAGTGAAGCAGGCGGTAACGTTGAGAGTGAACAACTGAGTTACACGTTGTGTACCAGGTTTGCGACGGAGCACTATGGTAGTAGTGGTGTAAACGCTTTGTGAGCAGGACGACGTGAACCAACAAAGAGGGTGAGTGCGTATTCGTAAGAGAATTAAGGTCGAATCGACGGGGGCGAGCGGGCGGTCGAGCGCGAGACCGTATGGTTACACGATGGAAGTTACGTGGCAGCGAGAATGTGCAAATGATGCGCAGCAGCAGCAGCAGCTTGGGAGAACGAAGACCATTGAGTTGTGCGTGAAGATGAGGAGAACAATGGATGCAGAGAAGGGACTTTGAACGAGCATGATGCTGTAAGTCGTACGTACGAGTATGCGTATGCGAGAAGAGCCGGCGATTCAGTCTGGACACTGTGATATTACTGCGGGTGCGGGAGTAGCGTAATGGCCCGGGATGCTGGGAGGACATGAGGTCGCCGAACGCGAGAGTCGCGCGCATGGTGATACGAGCGAGGGGGCGAGACCGACCCCGAGGGGAGGAACCCGGATCGCGAACGCTCGCGAGACATGCGCAGTCGGCAAAGATGCAGTCCTAGCCAGCAATGGGTAGTGGGTTCTATGGATACAGTTGGCGCGCCGAAGGAAGCAAGCATCCCGGCGCGGGTCGGTTAGATGATACAGCGGGAAGCTTTGCCCGTGGAGTGGAGGCTTTCGGCCTAGACGAATCGGCGCGAAGGCGAGGGTATGTACTGCAGCGTCACGCGTGGCATGATTCAAAGAAGGGAATCTGTCGAAGACGCTTTATCTGTCGCGCATGGCGGTGCCCGGAATGACTGAGAGACGGTTGTTGTCCTTCGTGCGCGCGACTGCGGCCCAGTAGGGCGACTGCTTGCGCTGGAGACCCTGCAGTAGATCGACGAGGATCTTGCGTATCCGTGGGGAATAGTGCGCGAGGACGTCGGGTGAGGGCTTTTCGGCGAGCATACCCTCGAGCAGCGAACGCAAGGACAGCGGGATGTGGAAGAGGTCACTGCAGGATGTAACGCAGTGAGAAACGGCCTCATTACGGTCACACGAAGGGTTGAGAATGATGTATTGAAAGCTAAAAGGACCAATGGGCGACGCCTGAGAAATCAAACTGAAAAGGCACCGTCGCACGGAGAGGCCACACCGGAGAACAGGGCCGGGAGCAGTGCACTCGAGCACAAGGACGAGTCAAGTGTGGAGGGACTGTCACCGGCCAAGAATGAAGCGAAGAGGGAAGAGCGGAAGCCGAGCTACCGCACTCCGACCACGCCGGAGGAAGCGCCGGGGCCAAATGCACTAGCGGTGACGTGACTGCTGTGCCGCCAACGTGCCGACTCCTGCGGGGACAGTGCGCAGGCAGCAGCCGACGGCGAACACAACAAGATGGCGAAGATTCTATGCAACAGAGGAGCAGAAAGGCAGGAAGGCACGTCAGGCGCAGGAAAAAGTGGCGAGATGCGGCGACTATTGAACGAACGCGGCCTATATATCCGTAAAAGGCAAACAGGTGATATGCGGTGCATGCAAGAAAGCGGAAAATGCAAGTACGGGGAAACAAGGGTAGAACTCTGAATGAAGGGAGGCGGGAACTCACCTCACGTCGACGCCAACGCGCCAGAACGCATGCACGGTCGAGTCGAACTGGCTTCCGACGAGGACGAAGGCGTCGCTCACTTCGGCTTCACCTGCGGAACCATGTGCCCACAGATTGATGACTTCCTGAAGCTGCTTCGTGAGGCTGAGGAGACGCGACACCGCGCGCTGCACCTCGGACTCTGAACGCGAGGAATGTGGGGATGGCAGCGAAGCCGTTGATGAGGAGGGCGAGACGGGTGAGGGTGATGGAGGGACGGATAATGAGGAGGATGTCGTGCAGGTCGAGTCTGCAGATGCGGGGCGGCGAGAGGTCTGGGAGAGACTATGTGAGCGACTGATGGGGCAGAAGGTCCATAGCTACTCACGTTGATGCTGATGTGCGTCGGCCTTGGAATCTTACGAGGCCATGACATTGGCGTAATAGGCTGCCCGACGACGAAGCTACTGGGATGCATGGGTACCTCCATGTTAAGTAGCGTCGAGGAGGACACAAGGGAGTTATAGAACGAGGATGATGAGAACGGGGACGGGCGCGGGCGGGCGGGCGAGATGAGAGGGAGAGGGATAGGCTATAAGTACTGTACGACGGGGATAATAAAAGGAGACCGGGAGCGATGGAATCTGGACTAAGTGAGCACGCGTACGGAATCCGCCAGCCCCGGAGACCAACAACCCTTCTAAATAGCGCCTCCTAGCGGGCGCACACGTATGGTAATCGGGTTCCTCCCTGCCGCCGGTGTTGCCGCCACAACGCTTCTCTGCTTCCTCGTTATGTAATCCTCCACTGCACCGGATGTCTGTAAGTCCGCCACTCGTCCCTCCCTCTCGCGCCGTCGATCCGTTTCACGCTAAGTCTGCAACCTACGGTCCACCGTCTCCTAATCCAGCCCCCTCTCTAGCGCGCACCGACCCTCACGACATTGGACACAGTCCAAGGCTTGCACCGCGGAGGAGAAACGCAGCAACGGGCAGCGCACACCGCGGTACACCCCAGGCTGGGAATGCTGCGTGAAGTCGGCACGTTTGTCCAAATTGACTAGTACACCCCACACTGACTGTGAGTTTTCCAGAACGCAGCTGCCGTTCTCCCGACTACAGGTGCACGCAACCTCACGCAACTTATCGGAGATCCAGATCCCACAAATACTTTCAGGGCCGCACCAACTGAGCCAGGGTCTCAGTTCGCCCATTGCCGCCTCCACGTGCGGTATCTCGCTTTCCTTCTCCGGAGTCCGCGTCATGTCCCGGAAATGTGCTATTGTCCCTGATACCTACTGAGGCGCCCATAACGCTGCACTGCTCCGCCGACTCATTCCCTCTCCGGCGGTATGTACGTGACCATGCTGCTCGCGGAGTGGCTTATCGAGCAGCGGCTTGCGAGAGCCTGCCGACTTCTCTCCTATATTCCGGCACCGGGTCCTCAGTGCTATTGTTGAATGAGACTCAGATTACACGTTATAGGCCATGAAGCATGAAGTCTCTACTTCCGGACCACAAAGCCATCAGCATCGTAGCATCATGATACAGTCTCTCACATCGACACCATCAATGTTCGCCTTCTCTCGACCTTACGCGCTGTTGTCCTTCAGCACTATCCGCATTAGGAACGGCTGACGCGGCGTGAAATTCGGTACTGCCTCCCGCTCCCTGAGTCCCTCAGACCGGCTTCAAGTCTCACCGTACGGCGAGCTGGTCGCACCTACTGCCTCTGATAGCCCACCACGTCGGCGCATTCACGCAACGATATCTCCGACGGCGCGACGCCTCAGCTAAGAGCTTCAGATAAATGTCCTCTCTTCCTGCGCCGTCGCCGTCGCAATCGCACTCACAGCTGCTCTTCCGCAACACCTTCGCCATATGAAGCTCGCATGCACACCCGATTAGGCGACGGCGCCGACCTCGTCACTTCGCCGGGTTCGCGCACACGCTGTCCGAGCGGCCACGGTCCGACTCGTTCGCGTTCCCGAGTTATGCGGCGCCGTCGCATTTGGCACCTGCGTCGCCGCATTCGCCGAGCACACGCGCTCGATCCCTGGACGCGTCACGAGCGCGTCGAGATCCAGATGCGCCGCGCGCGCTTGTCTTCTGTGGCGATATCCAGCCTAGCGGATGTGTGATGCGCAGCCGTTGCGGCCGGGGTCGGTGAGCCTGCTGCAGTAATGGGGCGGCATAACCATGGTGACCAAGACAAATGTTGACCTACTGCTTACCATCGGCACGTATCTCGCCGCCGAGCATGGCATGAGCTTCGCGCGACATGTGCAGCACGTCAAGATCGCGTCGTCGCCCGCTGTGAATTCTCAGCAGCTCAGGCGTGACAACATAGCAGTGTCAAATGTGCATAGAGGATTTTCCAAGGTTACGTTAGCGACTCGGACGGCTGCGCGGGCGTCACACGACGCGAGCTGGACACGTAGTAGAGTACTCTATTGATTAGACGTGGGCTGTCGTGAAGTGGAGTCGGACGCGTTGCATGAAGTCGTGCTTTCAATGTATCAGGCGAGCCCAGCGGAAACCGTGTTTCGTAAGTACTGTCCGAATATTTCCCTGCAGTAAGTTGCAAAGCGGTCGTTCAGGGACTCCGCACTCACCGATGACGCCGAGAAAGACAACAATATCGCGCTAACGCGCGCTCGCTGTACACAACTCCTCTGAATATAGTCGGACAGCGTCCAACGCCTCAGCAGTAGAAGGCCTGGCCGGGTCCTTGCGGCTCCGCGGAGGTGTGCTCGCCATGGCGGGCGGGTTGCTCATCGGCCTCAGCGCAGGCGCGTTGCCACTGGTCTGAAATTCACTTACGACCCGTCAATTCATTGCAGGGAAGCAGACGCTGGCCTGCGCTGGCACATGTTACAGTCCACCGTCACCCGGTTGGTGTGGTATTATTGGGCTGGTGGGCTGTTCGACGCGTGCCTGCAGCCTGTATACAGGGACGGCGCGTCTGGCCCGCATTGGCTGGCAGTTGACGCATTGGGGGTAAGTATGCGACAGCACACGCCGATACACGATATTCGCTGGCGAGCAGCACGACGACCGCGAGGCTGGACTGAACTTTCGGGGCACAGCAATCCCGGGTGTTGTGTTTCGCTTAGGCTTATCGGTGGCCACCCCTCAAAGCTTCACATCGCGCGGGGGAGGCCCTGTGTCGGGAGTCGGGACTGCGGAGGTGTGTTTTGCCTGTGGGCGGCTCCGAGCCCGCTTCCCTGAGGATCAGCAAGATCATAGTGTGAGCTTGAGCTTGGATTTGCAATCGGTGACTGGACTGCGTTTGGCAACCACGATTATCTACAACGACAAAGTAATCTTGGAGAAGGAGTTCGTTGACAGTATTGGGATGCGCCTCACCACGCACGTCCGACCGAGCCCGTGATATGTTTGTCGAGCAGCCTGTCTATGTCGCTGAACCATAGAGGACGTAGATGCATTACCTTGCGAGCGATCTGCGAGCGCTGTTGGGTGCAGGGAAGAAATCGAGGAGGGTACAATAGAAGGGAGGCGGCGCTTTCTACGACGCGTTTCCACCGCGCTAGGTTACGCGCCATCGCGACATGAGGCGAAGACTGGGTGCAGTCGCGCGTTGTTCGGAGGTCCGACCGGCTCGAGACCATCGGATGTAGCGGCGTCGTACGAGTACAGAACTAGACCAAGGTTCGTACATGCCAGCGTACTTGTCGAGGCAGAACAGAAGGACCGCACTTGCGATGAGAGTCGTTCAACACACCTCCCTCAACGAGTGGATCTGACGCGCCGATCACATTTTCCCGCGCCCCGTCGGTGTCGGGCGCCTGCGACTGGGCGCCTCTGGACTGCTTGATTGCAAGCGCTTGGTGGTATGCTCCGTTGTGGCAACGCCCGCCAAACTTGCCAGTGCGTCGGACTAACCTCACCTGCTGGGTCTCGCCTTTCTCTGCACATTTGAACTTTCTACTTGCTAGTACGCATTCTCGATACCCGTGGTGTATCTTTTGACTGTCGCTTTCCATTCGCTTCTGTAGCACTGTCGCACAGACACCCAGGTACTACTCACTGGTGCTCAGCTTCCATCCGCTCTTCGGACTTCGAGGTGAGTAGTGCACACCAACACTACCCCTCTGCAGCGGCGTTTGAGACCATAGCGATACTACACAGGGCTGGCAGTGACTACCAGGGTGGTCCTGGGAGGTGTTCTATTTGGTGAGTACCGCATCTTTTGTGGTGTTCTCGTATAGGCTTTGGTAGCAGGATGCTCGAAGTAGCAGGCGGCCACCCGGACACTTGCATGGTTTGGTCAGGCTGTCCTTGGATATGCGAACTGCCACGGTGACATGCACTGCACTGGAATAGCCACACTGTGAAGTTCAGGACTTCCTGATATACTGTACCGCATGAAACACCGTTCCCGCGGCATATCCCTTGTGTGTGCCATATCGACCTGGGCATTCGTGCAATGTGATCTGTTTCTGGGACCACCTTGCTCACTTGCTGTATCTCCGTCTAGGCGTCTTCATACCATCCATTGGTCAGAGGCTGTGCTGCTGCGGTGAGGTCGGTGTCCGATCACATTAATGGTCTCTTCTGCTGTTCATTGCGGTGGCTTAACGTCTGCGAAGAAATTACAGAGGATCGATACCCTGGAGTGTAACCTCTTGCGCGGTTCAGCCCAGCAACCCTTCGATAGTGGCAGAACTCAGTCCAACGCTCCTAGGCTTGTCTGCTAGACTGTAGACACGTACAACACATCGCCATCCATGGCAAGGCGCGACGCCCTCTTCCCTGCAGGTTCCATAGGCCGCTCGGGCCTCAGCATCCAACGTAACTCCTCTCATGAGAGCTTGACTGCGCACCCTTTATTATCCCCCACACCCGGAGCCACTCCCCCAACCTCTCCTTCTCCCGCAGCAGCCACGTCTTCCACAGATGCAACACCTGCGCCGCGCTATGTACCATACACTCCACGACAGCGTGGAGCGCCCTCACCTGCAACAACCACGACCACGACGGGTGCTTCAATACACCCTGCCACGCCGTCAGATCGTGACGCCGCAAACAGATTGCAGCTCATGAATCTGAAGGCGGCGGCGCAGAAGGAAGGTCTTGATACCGCGAGCACAGGATGGCTCATCCTGGAGAGGTTCGCTCTGGAGGCAGAGCGTGTCCCGGAATGGAACGAGCTTTGGAACGCCGTGGTGGATGGGAAGGTCAGTTCTCTGCGAGGTCCTGTGCCGAGGTCAAATGACTGATGTCGTGGCATGACTACGTTGCAGGCCACTCTTCTGCTGCCTCGAGATCAACATCCGTCCAATGTGCCCGTCACACCAGACTTTATCAAAGACCACGTCGCCTTCTGCGATGCCAGAGCTTCTTCGCGCGAGACCAGCGTCACCACGCTCTCGGGGCTTCGAGGATCAATAACAGAGTATGATATCAGATGCTTTCTGCGACAGGACGCTGATGCGAATCGTGTCCTTCCCTGACTTCCCATTACTCAAACAG
>CCBP010000055.1:140911-161460 GCA_000765035.1 Trametes cinnabarina
TGGTCAATGACTGCATGGAGAAGTCGGCATGAAGCGCGCAAGATCACATACAGAGCGAAAGAGCGGGATACGTACCAGAGGGGGCGATGTTGAGACTGAGACTCCGCCTGAGCACGCTCCTGAGCTTGGAGGGATCGTCGCTCTTGGACGCCTCCTCCGCGAGCTCCTCGAGCTTCTGGAGGTCGCTGATGGTGAGCTGCGGCACGTTGGCGTATATGCTCGTGCGGTTCCGCCGGATGGGCACGACTTTCTCGTCCTTTTCGTCCTGGCCTGCGTGCGCATTCGGATCGTACTGTCGGCTGAGCATGGATTTCTTGCGGCTGAGGCCGCTCGAACCGACCGAATTGGCACGGCCGGGGGCCACGGCGGGAGCGCCGTCTGCGTCGGGTGCGGCGCGGGCATGCTCTTTCAGAAACTCTTTAAATTCCTTGGGGGCAAGCTCTGGATGGACACGGGCGGGGACCCAGAAGAGATGGAAGGGATCGTCGTGCACGGGGGCGGAGTGGGCGTCGGAGTGGCTGTCGTGCGAGCTGCTGCTGGAGTCGTCTGGTGGAGACCAGTACGCGGCCTGTGCGGAGACGGTGTCTGAGGGGAGATCGGGGTCGAGGATGAGAGAGCCAGGACCGCCCTGAGCGGTGGACCGCCGTCTGATGTCACGGAGAGTTTCGACCTCGCGCTCAATCTCGAGTGGGGAGGGTTGCATTGCGGGCTGCATGTGGAGGAATGAGGCAGGGGGCGAGAGAGCGGAGGGTACGGCAAGGGACGTACCCGGGATGGCGTTGAACGGAGGGACCGTTGAGGACGTCGTGGCGGAGGGCGAGGAGGACGAGTCGGGGGGAGATGGAGGGAAGGGCTAGGACGATGAGCAGGGCAGCGAGTACGACCACTTACTGTATGCGGTTCACCAGCGCTTAAGCCTTGTGTGATCTCAGCTCTCTGCTGGCTCGCTCTCCGCTTCCTCCTCCGCTCACTCCGCCCCTGATTTCCCAAAGCTCCGCACGTCGGAGTCTCCCAACTCAACGCCGAGTGTTCGCTGTTCCGCACGCTGACCAGCGCATCCCCCTCAGCTTTCGGCCGGTCTCCAACTCCGCAAGCAACCCCGGACAGCGTTTCGTAACGCCGCCTTGTCATTCTCATTCAGGATCAATCCTCTTCCGGCTTTTCCTCCAGAATCGTCAAGGCGGATGCCTCTGTCAAATCCGATGTGCATACGTACAGTATATAGATGCACACCGCTGCATTGTTACCGCAGTTACAGTATAGAATGACTCCGTTGTTGACATGTGACATCGCATATCGCTCGGGACCCATCGCTACAGACCACACATTTGCAACCCTCAAGCCGGTGCGCCAGTGGCGACCACGGGGCAAACAGAGTCGTCATTTTAGTTACTGACGACTCGACAGACGTCGGGACGGACAGACCACCAATACAACTGTCGGAAATCGCATTGGGAAGTTCAGGTGCTATGAGTACGAAGAGGATACTGTACGTGTTCAAGTTCTCGCCACTCAGCACGATCACCGCTGCATGATATCGACATCCACCTGGGTTACAGGCTGCCCGCGTTGTTACCCTCATCATCGGCGCCGGCGCCGGCTAGGGACTTCGTAATCGATTCTCCATGGATGACAGCACGGTTTCGAGTGCTTCGGCTCACCTTGACTCGCCAAATGTCTGGTGTGGAGCTAGCGCTCATGCATTCATGGGCTACACCCTCGGATGCTGGCGTCTACGTCACAGTGTACAAACGTGATGCGTTGAGAGCCCGAAGTACATGGTCGCCGTATCGTAAGCTCACGGTTATCGCGAGTGAAGTTTGAACGCGGTTGACAACTTGACGCACCGTTTCAGGTCGTCGATGCCCTCAGCCATCTGGACTTCCACGCAAACGTCGTTTGTGTTACCCTGCAGCCTGGCTGGGCTCTGGGTTACCTTCAACAGCACCGCGAGAAGCGGCAACTCGCCGCTTGCTTTCTCAAGGATGACAGCGCGGTCCCGTGTACTTCGACTCACTCTTCAAGTTGCTGGAACCTTATCGGTCGCCTCGGAGGCTACAGTCCCTGTAGCAGTACAAAAGCGCGGTCTTGTCCCTCTCACGCACCCCGCCCGGGCCAAGACTGGACATGATCGCATATTCGTAAGCCTGAGCCAATGCCCAAGTGCGCTGGCTCTTTGCTGCGATGTCAACCACAGCATCCTCCACGAGCATAAATGATGAACTCGACCACAGCGGTCGTGTTCTACAGTGCTTTGTGACACCCGCTAATCTGCTGAACACACCAAGCTAGCTAGTAGCACCATGCACGACCTCGCCACGTACCTTCTCCGGATCGGTGAACATGCTTCACCCTCCGCTGCGGACGTAAAGGATGTCCTCGGCGCTGTCGGCGTTTAGTCCGAGTCCGATGACGCTCGCCTCGAGAAAATCATACATGAGCTTCAGGGCGGAGACATCGACCGGCTGGTCGTCGAGGGCTCTGCGCAGCTCGCTTTGGTATGTGACTCGCCCTTATCTCTCCTCTCTTCTCTTCAAGCTTTTCTCCTGGACCTCCAACCCCTTCGGTCGCTCATTCTCGTTTGTTCTGAAGCTGCCCTCGGGCGCTAGCGGTAGCTCAGCTCAGACGGGTTCCGCTGCTGCGAAGGGCCAGCAGCAGGCGGCGAAGGAGAACATCAGTGTGTGATCCCCATTTCCTTCTCGCTGAAATGTCGCACGACTAACCGGCGACCATGGGGCCAGGGAAGGAGTAGGAGCCCGACGGCGACGACAGCGACAACGATGACTACCCCGTAGGCTTCATGCTCTTTGACTGAGTTCTTCGGGATTTCTCTTGACTAGTCAGACACTCCCGTTCACTGTCCGTCCTGCATATATTTACACCGCTGCACTACGCCTACCATAGGGCTGAGATTTGAGAGAGATACAGTCCCTAGAATAGGAGCCTCGCACGCGTCAATGCGGAGCAAACAACAAGTAATGGACCTCGACGGGGGCAGCCCTACAGAAGCTCAAGGTCACCGTCCATATCTTGCGAAGGGCGCAAATCATGGTCATGTACAGACGGCATAACATACGTGACCACCGTCCATACGCACATACATGAGCGCATGACTGTGCGGCTGGCCCATTCTACAGTCATACACCCCCAAAGGCTCATGAGGCCTACACACATCCACAATGGCAATCATTGGTACAGACGGAGCAGCCGTGCATCCGGAGCGCCATAGAGACGCCGCAACGCCGGCGTACGCCAAAATTCCTGTGAACGAGCACGGCCCGGTCCGGCAGTCAGAGAGACGACGACACCACTCAGTGACCTAGAAACGCACATCAAGCTCTTGCCTGTTGAACATCGGAATGCTGACGGCATTTTCTGGGACGACGATGAACTGGAAGTCTTCCGATCGCAAGCCAGCGGACTCGAGCCTCGCGGCATCCTGGATGAGGCTGTTGTATCCCTCGATGAATACCTGAAGATGTTCCTTGTCGAGCTCGCTTGGTCCTGATCTGCGGCGCTCGGGTCCACCCGACCCCGTGGGGATGAAGACGCGCCTCGCGACGAGTTGTCGTTCCCCTAGTTTCTCCGTCTTCACGAAAAGCGCTACAACAATCGTATCAGGTCACGTAGCTTCGCGGCATCGTAGAGTGTAATATGGATGGACGCACCATGCAGCATGACCAAGCGCTTGCGCGTGTCTTCTGGTGCTTGTCGACGGAGGTACCTCATAGTTGAGGTATACTCGAGTGAGAGACCTTGCTCCACGTCCTGCCGCATCTCCAGCCGCCACGATGCCAGATCGAATGGCTGCTGTGTCGCGGTACGATCTTCCTCAGACTCGCCGTCTGAACCAGAGTCACTGTCAGATTCTGGCTCAAGGTTCTCATCGAAAAGTGGACCAAGCTCGAAGCCGTGTCCTTCACCCAGATATCGTCTCAACGCTTCATCCTTGATGACAAAGCCGCTGCGATACTCGGGAACCGAAGATGCCTGCATTGAATATAGCTGAGTGGTCTTTGAGCAGGTGTTCTGAGGAGGCGAAGTGGTGATGATATGGAGGCGAAGGCTACGGCAGGGCGTGGTTTACAGCTGTTGCGGAAATGTTTGGACAAGCGCCGCACACGCGTGTTTTGCACAAAACCGCACAGACGACACGAAGTGCACCAACGGGCTCATCTCGTCTGATACACTGCAGATCTTGCTGCTTTGAATGGACCAGTGCATTGTAAATGTCATCTAGAATGTATAATATGCATATAATATACCTTCTCACTCACTGTGGAGAGCAGACGGGGTGCCGGAATTCGACACCTCATGGGCGCTTCATGGGCGCCAAATGACGCCCATTTATCTACTGTAAGGAAAGCTGGCCCAACGACGCGAAGAGCACCCATTGTACAATAAAGTGGCCTTAAAATCCTCTGTAGCATGTGCTTGCTTAGTGAGCTTTACAATAGAATATACAATTTGAAGACCACGACTGGCAGCTTTTCATTGGGTACTAGAGGGGGCAGGGATACTAGCTATGCTGCAAGTATACAGCCCATGAATTCCTGGATAGGGTCATCTATGCCTCCTGGTACTATACTAGCCCATGCTGGTCTTATTCAGGAGCCGTTTCGTGCTTCAAATTGTCTCTATGGTGCCAGCTCTCTGTAGTACGGATGGACGGCATTAGGCGCCCATGAAGCGCCATGAGGTGTCGAATTTCGGCACTCCGTCTGCCCTCCACAGTGAGTGAGAAGGTATATTATATGCATATTATACATTCTAGATGACATTTACAATGCACTGGTCCATTCAAAGCAGCAAGATCTGCAGTGTATCAGACGAGATGAGCCCGTCGGTGCACTTCATGTCGTCTTTGCGGTTTCATGCAAAACATGCGTGTGCGGCGCTTGTCCAAACATTTCCGCAACAGCTGTAAGTATAGGTTTAGGCGCCCACCATTGCAAGGGCTGTGCAAGCAACCACTCCAAGGCGACATGTATAGCACTCATTAAGGAATCCGACATCCATGAAATAATAAGTCCCGAGGAACATAATGTTGAACTTCCGGGTTTGTGTACTGGCCATACCAGATCCGGATGTGCATGATGGCTGTGTAACACAGCATGAACTTTCTTTCTACATTCCCCATATGGTAGTTCTATGGACTTTTCTATGATACACCTTGTACTATAGCATCCGGACATCTCTGGTTCCCTTTAGTGCGTTCTTTGCTGTTCCGTATCTCTCTAGATAGTTCTCTACGATGGCACAATACTCGCACAATCCTTTGCTCATACTTGCACCATCGTCTTACTCATTGTACTGTAGATCACATGCTCTCCTTTCTTCGCTTACTCATGCGTCCTCTGGACTTGTATATAAGGAGGACATTCTCTGCCCCTGCTCTTCAGTCGTTCCCTCACTGACTGAAGAGTAAGTTCCTCTCTACCTATGCTTACTTACTATGGTTTACTTACCAAGTACTTGTAGCTCTCTTTGTGTGGCTTACAGGTACTTGTCTATGCAATATAGTCATTCGCTCACTGAGTGAAGACTCTCTTTGTGTGGCTTACAGTCGTGCTCCTAGCCTTTCAGGTTCAGAGTTCATCACATAAGCTCTTCGCAAGCATTAGCTTTGGCGGACACAATTAGCACTGCAAGCATCTGACCAAATCGTACCGTGATTCTCTATAGATGATGCAAGCCTTGAGTCAGTGAGAACCTGAGTCGTCATGGGAACTCGGGGGATCCGGGAATGCTTCGTGGATGATCAGGATGAGCACAATGCAGAGACAATAGAAGACTGATAGACAATACAGCGCGAATACAATAGCTCCTTTGTTACAGCTGTTTTCGAAATCTTTGGACAAGTGCCGCATGCACGCATTTTGCACAAAATTGCACAAATGACGCGGATTGCCCCCGATGGGCTCAGCTCATTTACTACACCGCAGATTCTGCTGGTTCGAGTGCACCATTGTGTTCTACACATGTTTTTAAGTGTCTTCTGTATATATTGTGTACATCATTACTGACTGTGGGAGGCAGGAGGAGCGTCAGAAATCGACACCTCATGGGCGCCTAATGGGCGCCAAATGTCGCCCATGTCCAGTACTCTACTGTAGCTACAGAAAGCTTGCATATTGTGGAGAAAATACAGAGCATGTAACCTCTACTTCCGCCAACCAACAGGGATATTATTGAGCCCAAGAAGATTGAGGATGTACTGCAATCCTTGCTGGAAAGCTTGGCTTTAGAATAGTACACCCACACTTAAGTGTCTGGGCCTGCTCACTAGGTACGCCTTTGTGTACCTCAAATTGCATACTTTAGTGGATAGTTATGTTACTACATGCTCGCCTGTAAACGTGTTCAATGCATCTTGACACTCTCATCAGGAAAAACCTCTCCTCATAACGAGATCTAAGTGAGCGAAAATAGTACTAAAGGAGCGAGAATAGCCGTTTAGTGTAATGATCAAGGTCCCTCGATAATTCGCACAAAGTATACCCATTTATTTCCCGTGAAGTCCGGCGAGAGGACCGTTTGAGCTGAGCTGTAGTTCACCTATTGCCTACAGATTATGTCTAATGTGCCCTCATTAATCGCTATAGTAGCGGAACCTGATGGCGCATTATAGACCCTTAGAGACCATATAGAACGCTCTCTGAGCGAGGCTTCGCGCGAATCATCGAGATTATAACATCTAAATGATATTGAAGATCCAAGGAGTCGGGCATACTCGGAGTGTATCATAGCGAACAATCTAACAGGCGACAAGGAACTGGTACGATACGTGACTGTGGAACTTAGAGCGGGGGTTGTAGTGGACACAGATGAGCGAGAGATGATGGCTGAAGGCGCGATCACGTAGCGCAGGATGATCAATCTTCGTCCATGGCATCGATATTTAGGCGTGTCAAGGCGGTAGTTCCGCTGGGGCTCGCGTCCATGACAGCAGTGTTACCGCTGTGGAGATTCTGAGCAAACAAGCAAGTGTGAGCCGGTATCAGGCCCCGTACCTTACGGTGTTGTAGAGCTTGTACATCATAACATGATACTTGATAGCACTGCTGCTCTTGATGCCCTTCATAAAGATGATATGTTCCTTGTATGCATCTACATAGCGATCGGCGGAGAAGCTGCTCACGCCAGCAGAGTCACCGGAGCTCCAATCAAGCAGAGACGCATGGATCTGCAGGGATAGCATGAGCTACACCGTCCCAGTCACTGACACGACGAGAAATACTGATAACGCGTACCGCTGTGCCAACCAGGGCGAGCATGACCATCGGGATCTCCTTCTCGGGACGTTGAGGGAGTGAGGAGGTGAATATATCCTCATTTTTGCTCGCAAAAGCTTGAGGTCCCTTAAAGAACGTCTCACGCAGAACGGACGCAATGATAGGGTGTTGGTAGGGCTTGTTCTCGACAATGCTCTTCTTCTACAGAGAGTTAGCGACGGGTGTATCAGGGGAGGGGCAACACATACCTCGAAATCCGTTGGGTAGATGTATATCAGCTCGGGGAGGAGCCACTCTATGCGCTCTTTGGCGTTTCCGGAAACTAGCCCATATGCTGCGGCAACAGCGATGTCGCTTTTCTCCTTGACCTTTCCACGGAATGAACTGATACGTTGGTTTGGCTGTACCAGCGTCGTTAGTCAGTTAGTGTCACTTGAACACACAAATGACTTACAATCGTGGAGAGCGCGCGGGTGAAGTCACCGTCAGTGACCATACGCATGACAAGTCCGGCATACCGCTCTGGTGGTTGCAGGGTCTTCACAGTCTCTACCATAGCCATGCGGACTGAACGGCCTCGATCGCGCGCATCAGGGAATGCATCGAGCGTGACAATATTCCGCTCAAGCCGTCTCCGTGTTGCACTGATGACATCTTGGATGTCTAAGTGTTGAGCCTTCAACGCAAGTACACCGCCTTGGGGAGGATACACAATCTGGTATGCTGCGGCTGGCATCAGACTTATATCGTGTTCAGGGGCATCACTGTCACTATGAGCAGATTCAGGAGATTCTACTGAGGCTGCAATGGCAGGAGTTGAAGACAAGGGCTTATGGCTTCCCGGAGTCCTAAAGACAGGCCTCTGCAATCACGAAGGTCAATATAAGATATGTAAGACGTTTAGCAGCGACTGCATCAGACGTGCCTCAACCCGAAGGCGCTTTTCGGCGGCTTTGCTCAAAGGCGTGAGAGCCTGACATAAGCAGTGTGCTGTTCAGCATTCGGCGGTCAACTACACCGTGAGCTACCACTCACCGATACTGTTGCATGGCCGATGGAGGTGACGCCTCTGGCCTCACGAGGACCTGCGGAAGGCCTGGGTTCCTTGGCTGTTGCCACCAAATGCGCTTGGTCGCTCGCTATCCCTTCATCTGCGCTGCACTGAGCTCTACCCTTACCCTTGTCACTTTGGGGAGGCGTCGAAGATTGTGCTTTCGATGCGGGATTGGGTGCCCATCTCGGAACCTGGATGCGGTGAATGAACATCTCAGTACACATCTCACGGCATCTCAAGGCCTTCAGCAGGAACAGACCTCCGCTGCGAGATGTACTGCAAGCACATCATCATCACACATTCCTGTCAGTAACTCATCTTCAGACTCAGACTGTTCAGCAAGGGTGTCGCGTGTTTCCTCATCCTCGCTGTCCAGGGTTTCAGGACCGGACAGAACTTCTGTCTCCTCGTTCACGTTGCCACTGGCAGAGTTCTGCTTATCACACCATGGGTACATCAGTTTTAATGACGACTGCCTTAAGACAGTTAACTAAGCCAAACTCACCAAGAGCATTGCAGCTTCATCGAGCCTTTCGTCACCAGAGGCATTGAAGTCCTCATCTAGAAGGGCCTGAGGAGCTTCTGCGCAGGACAGGTTAGTTCATCCAGCGCCATCAGCAGGTTTCCGCAGACTCACTGCGTGCATGTTTCGGTGGCTTCACAGACGTCAAGCCTGGCTCAACACCTTCCTGGGTCGCTGGTATTGGCTCCGGCCGCTTATTTGGCATCATGGTAGCAGCGTGAGTGGCTTCCGAGAGGCCACGTTTGCGGCCGGTGCCTCCGTTTGGGGCACCATCTGGTTTGTCGGCACCTGCAAGCAAAGTATGTCAATGAGTGGTGCTAGTATGCTCATGATTATGCTAACTCACTGGCAGGTACCATCTTAGAAGCAGAGGCTGTAATGACAGGCGCTTTGAGCTTCCGCTGTGAACGGCGAGGAGAGGCGGCTGATGATCCCGGAGGGACAGCCTGAGGGACAACTGCCGGCGCTACGGAGACTTGCTCTGTCGACATGGCCCTGTCAGCTTTCCCCTTGCGTGAACGAGTGCCCTTGGCGCGTGGAGGCATCGTCAAGGCAGGGCAATGAGCTGGGCAGAATTAGATGGGGATTATCGTGAGTGCAGAGTGAGCGTGTCTCATACTTATACTGTTTTGCTGCACACCATCTGACAACCAAAATTCAGGAACGCCTATCGCCCAGACTGCTGCATGTGGGCCAGTCGAGAGCTTTCCGTTATTGGTCACGATGGCGACTAGTGGCCGAGCGTCCGCTTGCGATAGTCCGCCAGGTTCGGGACCCCAGATCGGCCTGACTCAGAGTGCAACGACGCGCGTTGTTTCGACCCTCATATCTCAACAGCCACGGTTACTTCTCTGCCGCCGCCACCTTTGTCTGTCGCTTCCTGCCTCTCCTCACGTCTTCGTCCACCTCTGCTATCAGCATCTTCGATGCCCACCTGCTCTGGCTGCAACATGTCCTTCAGCAACTCTGGCTACTCAAACCATCTCCGCCAGACAGCAAACGAGAGCTGTAGGGTAGTGCATGATGAAGAAGAGCGGCAAGAACTCCAGGAGCTTCTGGCAAGGCTGGGTAATGCATGGAGCCCATCATCGGGTGTTGAGGGAACTGCCTCTACCCATCCCTACCCTGAGTTGCAGGACGTAGACATGGATGCAGATCCAATACTGTTCGAAGGCGACTACTTCGGGGTTTACGATCCTGCCTTTCTCGAACCCGACAGTACGTGCTCAGCTGATAGTGGCCTCCATTTCCCTCTGACCCTGCATTACCAGCACCCCGTGCCATTTGTGGGCAGTCCTGCGCCCATGATGTGCACGACAACAACAACGCCGATGATGCCAACACCGGAATCATTCCCATCTGGGCATCTCCGGCTGACTCCTTGCTGGACTCCGACGAGTCCGAGGAAGACAACGATGCAGACAAGTTCAATGTCATTGCCTGGCACGACACTCCGCAGACTGATCCGATTTGTCTCGAGGATGCATCGTTGGATGACGGTTCCAGTGACTTGGACCCTAGCTTTGCCTCAGCTGCAAACTCAGATTCTGTAGGCGTTCAACACCGCCCTCCCACAGCAGAAACTCTGAACTCTCACCCACAAGGCCAAACACCAGCCGAACCTCTCATCTCTGAGTCCTCGCGCCAAGAAGCGGAAGATAACCTACAGCGAGTTGGAGGTCACAAGACCTTCGTTGTACCCTTTCCTGGGGGCAAGGCTGGCGCTCCGCTGTCTACAAACATCGACCATGCTGCAACGTATGAAGGCTATGGTGCGGAAGGGGCCATGCCGCTATCGAAAGTTTCGCCGTATTGGCCCTTCACCTCAAAACTGGATTGGGAGGTGGCACAATGGGCCAAGAAACGAGGACCTGGGTCTACGTCGCTCACGGAGCTCCTCCAGATTGAGACGGTATGTTCATTGCATGTCACGCCGCTCCTTGCTAATCTCATAGTATCCTCTAGGTTGTAGAGCGTCTTGGTCTTTCCTATTCTACCTCTCGCGAGCTCAACAACATCATCGACAGGCGCATGTCTGCAGGACGACCGCCCTTTGAACGCCACGAGATAGACGTCGCTGGAGAGATATTTGAGGTCTACTACCGGGATGTCATCGCATGCGTGAGGGCGCTCTTCGGAGATCCCGATCTTGCGTCCCAGCTCCTTGTAGCCCCAGAGCGGCACTATGCTGATGAAGATAATACTGTACGTGTCTACTTTGACATGAACACAGGGCAGTGGTGGTGGACTGTCCAGGTGCGTCATCATTCATAGTACATGGAGTGGTACTACTTCTGACAATCATATGAGTGCAGAAAGCCCTCGAGAGGATGAAGGAAGGCGCGACTGTCATCCCAATCATTATCTCGTCCGATAAGACACAGTTGACGCTCATTGGAAACAAAACAGCGTACCCTGTCTACATGACTATCGGAAACCTCCCCAAGGACGTCCGTAGTAAGCCTTCCCGCAACGGTCAGATCCTGCTCGCCTACCTCCCGACGTCGAAGCTAGAACACATCACCAACCAGGCAGCGCGTCGCCGGATGCTCGCGAACCTCTATCACGCTTGCATGAGGCGCGTTCTCGAGCCTCTCCAATCTGCGGGAGCTGACGGCTTGCGCATGGCTAGTGGCGATGGCGTCATCCGCCGCGGGCACCCCATCTTTGCTGTGCACGTCGGCGACTATCCCGAACAGCTCCTTGTCACTGGCTGCAAGAACGGAGAGTGTCCGAAATGCCCCATTGCGCGCACAGAGATAGGGGCGGAGATGGATGGTCATCGCCCTCTGCGCGATCTCGGGCAAGTCTTGGATGCGCTTTCAGCACTTGACGAGGGCCCACGCGCGTACACCAATGCATGCCGCGAAGCGGGGATCAAACCACTCTATCATCCGTTCTGGGAAGACTTGCCTTACACGAACATCTACCATGCTATCACCCCTGACCTACTGCACCAGCTATACCAGGGTGTCGTCAAACATCTCGTGTCCTGGGTTCGAGAGGCTTACAGCGCGGATGAACTCGACGCTCGTTGCGCTCGACTTCCGCCCAACCACAGTCTCCGCCACTTTGCGAGGGGCATCTCGAAGCTCTCGCGCGTCACTGGAAGCGAGCATCAAGATATCTGCCGTATTCTCCTCGGTCTCGTCATTGGGCTCCCACTCCGGAATGGTGCTTCCTCCGTGCGACTTGTTCGTGCTACGCGTGCCTTGCTTGACTTCTTGTACCTCGCTCAGTACCCTGCTCATACTAGTGAGACACTCACACTCCTCGAGAACGCGTTGCGTGCTTTCCACGAGAACAAAGGTATCTTCGTCGACCTCGGCATCCGAGAGCACTTCAAGCTCCCGAAGCTTCACTTCTTAGACCACTACCGGCGCTGCATCGAACTCTATGGCACGACAGATAACTACGACACGCAGTACTCCGAACGTCTTCACATCGACTTCACTAAGAATGCGTACAGGGCCACAAATCGGAAGGATGAGCTGTCGCAAATGACAGTGTGGCTCGAGCGAAGGGAGAAGATTGATCGTCACGCGGCGTATATCCGCTGGTGCCTTCGTTCAGTGGTTCCAACAGTCCAGAGTTCCCCCGCTGCCCTTGTACCACCTCCGCCTCCGGTATGTGCCTTCCAAGCTGGGAATTGCCCTATGCTAATCAGCGTCCATGCATCACAGTCCAGGTCCCGAGGTGGCCGACCATATGCTGGGACGTCGCTCGCCCGCCGTCCCCGCCTCGAGATGACGCGTCACCCATCCGTGAAGGCCGTCTCCTTCGACGACATCGTTGATGCATATGGCGCTACGTACTTCCGTGACGCTCTCGCTCGCTTTGTCATTGAACGCTGCGACTTCACGTCAGCGCTGAGCCCTGCCGAGATCGAGCGCAAATCAGCTGGCGTGTATTTCACGTTTCGCAAGGTGCCCGTATTCCACCGCATCAAGATATGGAATGATGACCCTCAAGATATTCTCTCGACGTTGCCCCAGGTTGGGGACAACATCCATGTCCAACCCATGCGCAAGAACAAGCATGGCAACGAAGTTCCTGCACGTTTTGACACAGTACTCGTCAATACCGGCACAGGAGGACCCACGGGGGTGCTTGGTAGGTCTTTCTCGCGTGGTTTGCCATGGTTGATGCTCGCAGCTGATGGCCTGGCGCAAGGATACCGTGTCGCGCAGGTTCGCGTTGTATTCAAGATACCCAAGAATGCGCTTGCCGTCCTGTTCCCCGACGCCCGCATCGCCCGGCCACAGCACCTCGCATACGTAGAATGGTTCACACCTTTTCCAGACGCTCCCCACCCAGACCACGGCTTGTACAAGCTATCTCGATCGCTTCGGCGTGGAGCACGTCTAGCAAGTATCATTCCCGTCGAGAACATCGCCCGTTCCTGCCATCTATTCCCCAATTTTGGACCTGTGGCCCCTCGTGAATGGACGTCGAGTAACGTTCTGGAGCGCTGTACTACATTCTATGTGAATAGCTTCGCCGATCGCAATACATACAAGCACATTTATTAGATAATTAACATGGAGATATTGCGACTGAGGGGGGAAAGATGCCAATAGTACTCCGGTGGACGAGAGAGTACGATCTTAGTAGGCTTATAAATGTAGCTCTAAATGATGTCTCGTTACGAAGGGAGGTTTTCCCTGATGCTGTTGTTGTACAATGGTGCTCATTGTTCAACTTGCCTCACAGTACTCTGGTGGGGTATGTGGGTGACATTAAATGCCCAATAGGTGCCCATGAGGTGTCGATTTCCGACGCTCCTCCTGCCTCCCACAGTCAGTGATGATGTACACAATATATACAGAAGACACTTAAAAATATGTGTAGAACACAATGGTGCACTTGAACCAGCAGAATCTGCGGTGTAGTAAATGAGCTGAGCCCATCGGGGGCAATCCGCGTTATTTGTGCAATTTTGTGCAAAATGCATGCGCACGGCGCTTGTCCAAAGATTTTGAAAACAGCTGTAAACTTGGAAGACGAAATGCTTAGAAGACAAAAGGCAGGATTGGAGAATCTGGAAACGTTTCATGAATGATGGGATGAGCACAATGCAGTGACAATAGAGGACTAATACAAAATACAGCACAAATACAATAGCTCTTGAGCTCACCGAAGCGTTGGTTAGACTCGGAAGACAAAAGGCAGGGGCCCAGATACTTTTTTGTTCATGATCATGATGAATGCTGCTATATATACAGAGGGCTCCCTCAAAGTCCAGATCAAATAATAATACATACCACTCTACCTCAATGATTCATTGTCTTCACATCCACCTCTAGCTCTGCAACCATGAGTCTCTTTTCTAGTGAGGAAGCTCGCATCAGCAAAACATTACAAAAGAGGATCGAGAGCTGGAAGACTCGGGTCCTCAGCACCCAATTCCAGCAATATGGTCCACTGGATCAGTTCTTCAATCACTTCCTTAGCGACGATGACTTTATGGTCAAACCACAAGCTCTCTTTCACCCAGAGTTCGAGGATGTGGAGGCGAGCCATCTCATTAAACGGTATGGCATTGAAGATGCCGGCCCCGACTCTCGTCCCGTCAATCCCACAGAGGCGCAGATACTGCAGGATACTCGGGAGGTCATTGAGGCAGGCAATCTGAGCATAGACTCCATAAATGGTGAGGTCAAGTGCTCTATTGGGACACATAGATGGAGCTCACACTGTTATCCCCATGGCCAGTCTTAGTGTCTAAGACACTCACTTTGAGGAAATATCCAGACTTCGCGCTCTGCACCTTTGGTGAGAACCCCAGAGTGGAAGGGGGTGGTCAGGATCAAGTCCTGGCTATCATTGAGATAGCATCCTGTGTCGACAAGGCCCGCCTCAATGACATCAAATCACAGCTGATGGAGCAACTCTTGAAATATATGGATATGTGTTGAACTTCTGGGTTTGTGTACTGGCCATATCAGATCCGGATGTGCACAATGGCTGTGTTACACAGCATGGAGTTTCTTTCTACGTTCCCCATATGGTAGTTCTACGGACTTTTCTACGATACACCTTGTACTATAGCATCCAGACATCTCTGGATCCCTCCAGTGCATTCTTCGCTGTTCCGGATCTCTCTAGATAGTTCTCTACGATGGCGCGATACTCGCACAATCCTTTGCTCATACTCGCACCATCGTCTTACTCATTGTACTATAGATCACATGCTCTCCTTTCTTCGCTTACTCATGCATCCTCTGGACTTGTATATAAGGAGGACATTCTCTGCCCCTGCTCTTCAGTCGTTCACTCACTGACTGAAGATTAAGTTCCTCTCTACCTATGCCTACTTACTATGGTTTACTTACCAAGTACTTATAGCTCTCTTTGTGTGGCTTACAGGTACTTGTTTATGCAGTATAGTTGTTCGCTCACTGACTGAAGACTCTCTTTGTGCGGCTTACAGTCGTGCTCCTAGCCTTCCAGGTTCAGAGTTCATCAATATGCTCGGAGAAGGTGGGCGTTGGAAGGATTGGGCATGCGGGATTGCAATCATTGGTACAGAGGTGGTGTTTCTGCTACCGCATGAACAGGGATGGGTGAGGCATGGAAAATGCTCCAAAGGGCAGTGGTTCTCTCCATACGGGCAGGATTTCAGACACATCATGGAGCGTATCAGGCGGCGCGGAGCTGAGGCCTGAGGTTCTGCCCTGGCAGCCTCGGTATGCCTTCTCACATCAGGAAAAACACCCCGGGAGAATTACTGCAAAGTTTCGCAAAAAAGCGATTATAAGAGCAAATTCTCACTGCCCACCGAGTAGTGCAAATATGACTGGTCCCCACATAATATTCCTCAGTAGCTCCAATAGCACCAGTAGCTGTCTCGAAATAGTGCTAATTTTCGCCCCAATACTACTAATTCACTCACGTCTAGCACGAAGTCGTAGGCATGTTGCCCGGGTCAGGCTCAGTCGTAGCATGAACAGCAAAGCCAATCATATTATAACTGACAGGTCTGGTCAACGATTGTGAGTGTAAGCAGATAGCGGTCACACATCATGAACACGTAGTGTATGCAGATAACTAACACTAAAGGAGAGTGAGTATCATAGGGGAGTTGGGTCAAGCCTGAGGCCCGAGGATGGTGCGAGAAAATGACAAAAAGGATCGGCAGGAAAGTATTACAAGTATGGCTAGGGTTCGGAGTGATGGAGGGGGTGGGCGCAGGCTTAGGTGAGAGAACAAATAAGACTGGATGCTCCAGTCAGTCACTATACAAGCAAAGATTAGTCAGGAGGTCAATGTTGGAAAGAACTATGCCTCGGGCATGCCATCAATGTCAAGAACGTTGAGATCATTGGCATACTTAGAGGCGGCCATGATGCTAGGATGGGCTCCACTGCAGAGGTGTCAGCATGGGTCATGTCGGAGCTGAGTCTTACTCACCACAGCACACGGAAGAAGCCATGCATGAGCACATGGTACTTGCCGGCATTGTCATCCTTGATCTTCTGCAGGATTTGCATGTGTCGTGCGTAGATGTCGGAGAAATTGTTTCCGGAAAAGTCACCAATCTTGAAGATCTTTGCACTGTAGTCGACAATCGAGGTGTGTATCTGCTAACATGTCAGAAGATCCTGTAACATCCATGATAAGCACTCACCGCCATTGCTGCAAGGGTGAGCATTGGGGTGGGGATTTCTAGCTCTCGAGGAGCCTCAAGTGACAACGACGTGAAGTGATTGATGAGCTTGAAGCCGTTGATACGACTCCCACACCCCCAACACCATGTTCCCAGATTTTTTGCAATTCCTTCGCACTTTGCACTTCATTTCTTCGCATTTCACACCTCATTTCTTCGCACCTCACGCTCTATTTCTTTGCGCTTCACAGCACGGACTCGCTGTGTGCGCGAGTGCACGTATCTAGTTTCCCAGCGACGCGAACCGGCAGCCATGGCACGGAATCTGCACAGGCCGTATGTTCGCGATCACGGGCCATACAATTGCAACCCTTTGCCCAGCTCTGGGACTCGGTGAACCACTTTGCTGGTATCCTCCAACATATCGTATGATTAGCACACCATCCGCATGTAAAATACTCGCTCTTTGCAGCGAAGCAATTCAGACTCTCTTTCCCCCCCAGAAGTGAGGATCTCACAGACTCCTGCGATTGTGAACTTTGCGACTGCGTTTCCCCTTGCGTTCTCACTGCAATATAGCAATAATATAGCGAACTGCGTGGCTCTTCCTGCGTCTTTTACTGCGTACTGTTCTCGTCTTTATTGCAAAGTGTTTGCGAAGCCTACAAACCTCTCCTCCCACTCATCCACTCTCCGCGGAGCTTCGCAGAGGGCACCCCAATGGGCCTACAATATCTCCTGATTCTCAGTCCTTCCCTACCACACGCCCTCGACCTGCGAAGGCTCTCGGCCGTATCCATCATGGTTACAGGGTAGATTTGGCGTATCATTTCTGGTGTCCACCGCAGGGGGGATAGTGAGTTTTTCAAACTCACTTAGTTGGCTTCCTCCTCTCAACGGCGATCTCGCCGTCCATCCTCCGCCATTTTGCGAAGAACCAGTTCCGTCTCTTCGCAATTCAACCTCGCGATCGAGCTTCTCACCACGCGATTCACCAACATCCTCAAACGGATCCATTTTTGCATCCCGAGCGAACAGCTTACAGATCTCATCGCCAGACTCCACTGGGCTGGGACTTCTGGGCTTCAGCTTCAACTTCAGCTGCATTGGCGTCCGTCAATTGAGCAGGTAAGCTTTGCTATCACACTATACAATACCTGGGAAAACAGATAGAAAGCTTACACAGATCTTTGCTTCAGGACGTGAAGCCGGGCAGTCCTCATCATCTTCAAGGTCGGGGTCGGGCGCTGGGTATTCAGTAGCAGCTGGTGAAGCCTGAGAGTTTTCTACAGCAACAGGACATTGGCAAGTCATCGTATATCTCGCTACTTGATTATGTACTTACTGGACTTGCGTTTCTTGCCCCCATGGTTCTTGTTGTCGTCAGTGATGCTCTGTGCCTTCTTGCACTTCTTGCCCGGAATCAAGCTCTCTCAGGCTAGGTGTGATATCAATGAGTATCTGTGTAAGTCCTGGATCATATTGAAGTTCCTCACCCTTGTCAGCACAATCCTTGGTCTTGCGCCGCTCTGCAATGAGATATACTGTAAGTGGACTCCTTCAAGTGTAGCAGTAGGACTGAGCCACAAACACCGTGTATTGCTACTATCATCTTCAGCGCCTTTGTAGGATTGACTATGAGGTGAGAGAGAATTATTGCTCTGGTCCACAGGTGGTCCTGATGCATCATTATCAGGCCCGGAGTCATCGTCCTCTGAGATGACCCATTGACGAGCCTGCGAGTGTCTCACCATGTCTCTCGGCACCAGAGGAAGGTAGGTAAAGTAGCCTGAGAGACGAACAATGCAGCAGAATAAAGAGTCAGGAAATATAGGATTAAGTAGGATAATGGAAGGAGAGGTGGAATGAAGTTGGACGTGGCACTTGACGACGCGGGATGTGTCAGTGAATCACCCCAAAAAGTTCAGAGTCGGACAGAAAGTCATCAAATCATTCCCAGTCCCCAATGCTCCTTCATGCTCGCTCAATGCCAAGAGCACCTTTGACTCTGCATCTTTGTAATTTCCTCAGCCTCCTTAGCTTGCTCGCAGCTTGTAACCTCGCCATCTCGAATATACCGCTTCTCTGGGATGCCCGTTGTTTGCCCTGGCTGCAAGCGTACATTTACGAACACTGGCTACCAAAGCCATCTCACTTAAACCCAGTGTCCAGAATGCATCCGTGTACAAGAGGAAGAGCACGCCCAAGCAACGGCAGCATCTGCAGAACCTCCATCCGATGATGAGCACCCCTCCACGAGTCTGCCTTCAATGCCGCTATTGCATGACTTTGAAGGCAATTACTTCGGCAACTATGTGCCCAAAGACTTCGAAGACTTCGACAATTATGAATGTGACAATGATTCTGATGAGGAGGCAGATGACCAGCCCAATCATAGCAAGCCGAGCAAGGTTCATGCCGATGACTCAGACGAAGAATCAGACGCAGAGGATGCAGCAAATTTCAAAGATGAGGCAGCTTGGGAGCCTCCACCATCATCGCCCCCCTTGGCCGCCGCCTCTCCAGTGGCAGCGCACCTTGACAAGGTTCCACCACTCTACGAAGGCGGCGAGGAGGCTATTGCACGGGCTCATCAAGAGCGGGCACATGATCATCTTCATAGCAGGACCTATGTTGTTCGCTTTCCAAGCACAGTGGTGGGAGCACCACTTTCCGACGTTCATATGCGGTCAGAATACGGAAATTTTGAATCACTCTCAGACCCAGACCACTCAAATCCCTATGCACCTTTTGTCTCCAAGATTGACTGGGAGTTCGCTTGCTGGGCGAAAATGCGAGGCCCGGGGTTGACTGCTGTGTCAGAGCTTCTGGCAATCAAAGAGGTAAGTGCGCTCATTGACTGTCATGTACCCACTAGCTAATATTCTTGTGAACAGATTCCGCAGCTTCTCGGGCTGTCCTACAACACGGCTTCCAAACTGAATGCCATTATCGACAATAAGCTCTCCTCCGGACGTCCCCACTTCACCCGTCGAGAGATCATCGTTGCTGGTGAGGCCTTCGAGGTCTTCTACCACAATGTCATCACTTGCGTTCGTGCGCTTTTCAGAGATCCAGAATTTGCCGGGATTCTTATCTTCGCACCAGAGCGCCACTATGCCGACGCCGACCACACAATCCATGTTTACTTTGATATGCACACGGGGAAGTGGCGGTGGGCACAGCAGGTAAGTAAGCAAGTCTTTGGCTGCAGACACCATACTTATGTGTTCTTGTCAGAAGGATATGGAGGAGCGTGACCCAGGTGCCACCATCATACCCATCATCATCTCTTTGGACAAAACCCAACTCACGCTCTTTGATAGCAAGACTGCGTACCCTGTGTATATGACGATCGTGAACCTTCTCAAGGACATCTGCCGGAAACCCTTATGGCAAGGGCAGATCCTACTCGCATATCTTCTGACGTCCAATCTCGCCCACATCACCAACAAGGCAGCACGGCGGCGGGCACTCGCCAATCTCTATCATACCTCTATGCACTGCATTCTGAAGGTGTAGATGGGAGCTCCCTCGTGAGTGGGGAAGGTGTACCTCGTCGAGGACACCCTATCTTCGCTGTGCACATAGGTGACTATCTTGAGCAGGTCCTTATGCCCGGCTGCAAGATGGGTGAGTGCCCAAAGTGCCCAATTCCTTCTGATGAGATTGGAGAGACAACAGACTGTGCGCAACCACTTCGCAACTTCGATGAGGTCCTCATGGTGGTGCAGGTTGTGTGTGAAGGTCCACGTGCATTCTCTCGGGCATGCAGGGAAGCCGGTGATACGCCAAATCTACCCTGTAACCGCGATGGATACGGCCGAGAGCCTTCGTAGGTCGAGGCCGTGCGGAGGGGATGGACTGAGAATCAGGAGATATTGTAGGCCGGTCGGGGTGCCCTCTGCGAAGTTCCGCGGAGAGTGGATGAGTGGGCGGAGAAGCTCGTAGGCTTCGCTAACGCTTCGCAAACGCTTCGCGATAAAGGTTGAGAACAGTACGCAGTGGAAGGCGAAGAAAGAGACACGCAGTTCGCTATATGATCGCTATATCGCAGTGAGAACGCAAAGGGAAACGCAGTCGCAAAGTTCACAATCGCAGGAGTCTGTGAAATCCTCACTTCTCCGG